>JALBCR010000876.1:0-37500 GCA_030710515.1 Abscondita cerata | reverse complement strand
ATCTTCTGTGTTCTTTCGATAACTTTTAAACAACTTGAAATTTAACAGATTTATTAAACTTCGGCGTTTAATTTTCGCAAATATGGTTTGCTATATAATTGAATTTAAGTAAATTTGTATTTTTATAGAGAATTTAAATCTCTATGAAATGTAATTTTTTCAGAAAATTTCTCATTTTGAGATATTTACAAAAAAGGTGAATTTTTGGGTTCCGTCTAGAGAGATATTTTGAGACAAAGCTGCTACTTCATTTTTATTCATCAGTTTGCCGTATTAGCTAAAAATGAAACATTTTGTTGAATAAATTTGTGTGAGGTAATAGTAATAGTATAACAGCAGATAAGTAATTAAAATGTATACATTAAAATGTAGTATTATTTAAAAAAGTTGGTCGAAAAAAACTAATTTTAAGATATAAACTACGAGTTCAATCAATTTTTGCCTACTAAATTAGAATTAATTAATGCCAAAGGCGTGCAACGGATTTTGTATTGTACCGAGTATATCTAATTATTTTCAAATGAAAGTCGTTTCTTACAATTTTTTTCCGATAAAGAATCACCGAGATAAGGTAATCACGTAACCTCTATTTAACGATATCTATCATATAAAAACTGTAACCTATAGGTAAGTTGTAATATTTATAGTACTGCATTGGTTGTCTGACATCGTTGTCAACAAAAATATATTAATAATGAAAGCCCATTTAATTTACATTGAATTTTACGTGCGATTTTATTTTGTTATGCACGATTTATTTCAAGCAGCCCACAATATCAACTTGAAATTTTAAAATATTATTAATCTTGACATTCATAATTTTTTGAAATTGTAGGTTGCTAGATAATTGTTTTATTTTTTACTAACTATTTTATTTTTTGAGATATTTGCAAAGAAGTGATTTTTTAGAATGGAACTACATTTTTCTGAATTAATCAGTGTGAACTTAAGATATTTAAAAAAATTATATTAGTACATAGGTAAGTAATTAATATGCACACAAAAAATCGAACTGATCTCGATGTTCTGCAACGAATTTTGAGCGTGGGTAGTATATCTAATTGTTTTTCAAATAAAAGTTGTCTCTAATTTAATTTTACACATTTTAAGTACTGTATGAACAATTTTTTGTACGATAGGTAACTAACCAGCGAGGCAAAGTAATCATTTAATCTTTATTTAACGATGTCTATTATACAAAAAGCTGTAACACAAAAGTTTTCATAGTTTTAATGAGACTGGTGTAAAATACGCAGTTAAAACAATTGCGTGTTGCTTGGTTTTCTGACATCGTTGTCAATCAAATTTGTTTAATAATGAAAGTCCGACAATTAAAATTGTAGATTTTTATGCGCGATTTATTTAAATTTTAAACTTTTATTTATTTTTTTAATGTCAAGTTTTATTCATTTGCATTTATTGAATTGTAATCTATAACTAAATAAAATCATTCAAGTAAATGTGCATTTGAAATGCAATGATAAACTCACCGTTCGTGTTGTTTAATTTTTATTTTTCAGATTTATTAAATTTGACTTAAACGTATGAAAGGAGAAAAAATTAATTACTAAAATGATATATCTAGAAAACCCATTATTATGTTGCGTTCGGAAATTTTGGGTTGAGGTATACGAAAGTGCAAAAACCATTACTAGATCTGAACTCACAGGAAATTTTCAAACAATTCCCAGTTTTTTTCGCACATAGCAGGTTGTTTATTATTTTAATTTTTTGTAATATGTTGTTTTTTCCGTTTGTCTGCAAAATTAATACAATAATTAATAAAAATTGTTTGGCTTGAATTTGAGTTTCCATTATAACATATTAAATTATGTAATAAAAATATATTTAAAAATTGTTCTTATTTTTAGTACTCTCCCGTATCCACAATTTAAAAGTAAAGTAAGTCACTCACATTTAGTTATTAAACACTATAATTACACGATTCAATTACCAACATGTCGAATTATTTTGCGCTTCGTTTTCTATAAAAATTTAGTAAAAATTAAAATGTAATTATAGACAACTAGTCCTAATTAGGCTGCCATTATAAATATAATTGATATTGTTGTCGGCCACGTGAAGCAAAAATGTAAAGAATTTTTTAAACGCTTTCATAGAAATACCATTAAATTTTTTTTACCGAGTAGTAAACGTTCATCCTTGTTGTTACTTAATTATATGACTGAAAAATACGTAATAATATGATTATTTAAATGTATTTATAATAATATTGCACGTGTGGCACGAAATTAATAAACTGCTTATTGACAGTTTTTGTTCGAAACTTGAAATTTTTGATACCGGCTGTTATCTCAATAATGTTTGATCAAGCACTTTAAATTTTTTCATGTAAATACCTAAAGATTATCCATGATTTTCTCCTTTTGTTCTTGATAAATTCTAGTTGTTTTGGCATGTGATTCTTGCTTTCTGAAGTACGGCGTAGGCTTGCATTCATTATCTTAATTTTGCTTGTTTATTTTCACACTATATTTTGATTAGGAGAAAACAAACATTTTGCCTAATTAAGCATAATTATTTGATGATGCGCCGTTGTTACTCAGAGAGGGCGCTACCAAAAACGTGAATTCGCTTACGAAGAAATTAGCGTACCTACAACATATTATTTAAGTAAACTTTTTTTAAATGAACGTTAAAGGCACGATTTCACGTTTGTTATTGCTTTTTAATAGTTTGGTACATTGACTTCGTACATTAATTTATTACTGCTTATAGGAGTGAACCTTGAGTGATCACGAAAATTAGTTATGTATATATGCAAAAAATTTTTTTTAAAGTACTATAACTATTTTTATGTTTAATTGCTGCCGATAAATACTCGATTTCCATACCCTTATGTTATCAAATTTGAGTGGGATAAGGTTTTTAACGAATACGCTGTAGTTACCTAAACACCTGATTATTACGTACCTATACTTGAAGAACACATGTATATATAAAACTAACTTGCCGCGAACCTGTAGTTTTGAATCGGTCAAACCGCGCATAATTCGTATAGTTTTGTGCTCTCCTCAAAAATGTTAACCGGTTGGAGATTACAATTGTCAAAATGTAAGTATTTTTTTACAATCCCATTGCTTTTTTGACCTTTAACTAGTAATAATCAACATCCGTTCGAATAGTTTTTGCGGTTATTGAATTAACCAGATTAAATGAAAAAAATGTGTATTTATTTCAAAGGAAAGTTTTTCTCTATTTAATAAAATAAATCACCTAATTAAACAAAATAAATAGTTTAAGCACCTACTTAAATTGTCATTACAAATCTTTCGTAATTTTATCGTGTTTACTTTTAAGGTTTCTTAATACCGCAACGTTACATCGTTGCCATAATGGGCTTTTGGCTATTTTAAACGCATACACTATGCGAATAACGTTATCGGTTGCGATAACTGAGATGGTCTTGCCCAACAATCGAACTTCGTCCGAAGCTGAAGGGGGTTGCGACGCACCCGGTAATACAACCCAAAAGCCACCAACGGATACTGATGGTCTATTCGACTGGGACGAAGAGACTCAAGGGCTTATTCTTAGTTCGTTTTACTGGGGATACGTTATTACCCACATGCCGGGCGGCATTTTAGCCGAAAAATTCGGTGGTAAATACAGTTTGGGTTTGGGTATTTTATCTACGGCAATCTTTACGTTAGTTACACCGGTTGTTGCAAAGGCTGGCGATTGGAAATGGTTGTGTTTTCTTCGAGTATGCGTCGGACTAGGAGAAGTGCGTTAATCTTCGTCTGTAAATTCTCTATATAATGTTTGATACTTTTAGGGAACTACTTTTCCGGCTTTGAATGCTCTTTTAGCCAAGTGGGTACCGCTTAGCGAACGATCGCGATTAGGAAGTTTAAGTTTCGCAGGAAGTCTTATGGGTACCGTAATAGGCAATTCCGTCAGTGGAGTATTAATTAAAAAACTGGGTACTGGGACTCCGTTTTTTATCTATTCGGCGGATTAGGCATTGTTTGGTTTGTTGTTTGACATTAATCGGATATTCCGATCCCGAATCGCATCCATTCATCAGCGACAAAGAAAAACAATACTTGCAAAAAGAACTGGCTAAAGACAGACACGAAAATTATGACATACCTTGGAAGAGTATTTGGACGTCGGTGCCACTATGGGCGTTGATCGCCGCTCAAATCGGTCACGACTGGGGTTTCTTCACAATGGTAACGGACTTACCTAAATACATGAAGGACGTACTCAAATTTGAAATTGATGAAAGCGGGCTTTGGTCTTCGCTTCCTTACATTGTAATGTGGCTAGTTTCTCTTGCCTCTGGTTGGTTATGCGACTGGTTAATCCATAAGAACTATATGAGGATAACGTTTGCGAGAAAATTCTTTACTACAATTGGTGAGTGCCTAGTTTGGCCGAAAGTAGTCACATCTCGATTATTATTATGTTTTAGCTTCGATTGGGCCGGGTGTTTTTATTGTTGGAGCAGGTTACTCTGGCTGTGATCGGTACGTAGCAATAGGTCTTTTCACTATCGGCATGGGTCTCATGGGTACTTTCTACTGTGGAATGAAAGTAAACGCTTTAGATTTATCGCCCAACTTTGCCGGCACTCTCATGGCGATTGTAAATGGAATTGGCGCAATTAGTGGTATAATAACCCCATACCTCGTAGGGGCACTAACTTCAGAAGTGAGTAAATATTTGATATTAGAAGAACACTTTGACGGTTGATATTTTAGCACACTCTACAACAATGGAGATTAGTGTTTTGGATCACTCTAGGTGTTCTTATAGTAACAAACATTATCTACATAATATTTGCAAGTGGCGACGTTCAACGGTGGAATTCGGTGAATGTCAATACAATCGCAATGTACGGTCAACAATCCGATGTACCAAAAATTGATGAGAAACTTAAAAGCAAACAATAATGTTACACTTTCCGGTAAACAAATTATTTTCTCATAGTGAGAATGTGTTATTTATGTGTAAATATTAAATGCGTTGCAACTGTGATCATTGTAAATTGTAAATATAATTTTTTATTGATAGCGTTTAGTGTTAAGTCGTACTTGTTTGTTTCCGAATGTTTTTTAATAAAATTTTCTAAGCATCTCGTATACTTTACGTCACATCATTGTGTAGAGTATTTTTAGATAATTTACCGTAATTACATTTTGAAAAAAATGTGCACCTATGCGAAAATGGTACTTTGGTTGCCTATAAGCAAATAACTTTTTAAACAGAAAACCGTGTTATGTGATTGAGTCAGACACTAATAGACGGTGAGCTGGCAACATACAGTACGACATGCTTCGGTGCATGAAAGTTTTGATTGACAGTAAGGCGAAAGCCCGACCATCAGTAGATGCTCTAGATGCTAAGTGCGTGGGCGGAGGATTAAACGTGTAAATATTGCAACTAAATAAATTGTCTATGTACACGGCTAAAACTGAAACATGAGGACAAACATTAAAAAATTGTCAGAAGGGTAAATGAATGTTAAAAGGTTGTCAGAAGCTGCCAAAGTTGCGAAAAATATCGAAGAATTTATATTCAAAAAATAACATCTAACAATTGAAGTTTGTACTGTTTATGTATAAAGTAAATATGTCCAAAGTGTCAGAAACTAAAGTAGAAGAAATTATGAAAAAAAAATGATGCGAAGTGCAGAGCGTATTTTGATCTGGGCGCTTTTCATTTTTTATTTTTAGTCCCTATATAAGGGGACTTGGAAAACCATTATCAAAAAGTCACAAATTGAAACCACTTATGTCCACATACAGTAAAACTTTTATCGATGTGCTTGATTGGGATCAATATTAGTTTTGACCTAAGCTAAACGAACTCAGCACGATCGTGGGTTTCCTTTTTCGAGATGGTATTTAGGATACGCCATTTTTTTGACCAATTGTAACATAAATACTATGACGGATGTCCTTCCATGTAAGAGATTGATTTAAATCTTGAACTTTAACACTGATTTTTTGAAGAAACTAAAACGGAATTTAAATTGATTCTTTGTTTCGTGCATAAAATGAGAAAATACTTTAGAAAGCTTGGTCACAGTCACAGAATATATTTATTATACTGTGCCTTGGTCGTATAAGTTTGGAGAAAGACGCCGATTGAAACTTTATTGAACAAGACTGCGTTGGATGGATTGAAATGTGCAAAGGCTACCACCATCAAGTAAAGACAAGTTTGTGTCTATTCAGGTAAAATCTCACGGAATAGAACAAAACAAATGAATGGTTTGACATTGCTGTAGGAGTCTTGTGCCAAGAAAGACCCCAAGGTTAGAGTCGAGCAAAAATGTAATAATTTTATCTAGAATTCTCCAAATAATAGAAGTAGAAATCTTGCAATACGAGACATATTATTGTTTTATCAAAATGTAATATTTGTAGAAAACTGTAGTTTAAGATGCCGGTTGTAAACTTTTCAACATTACCAAAAGCTAACATTTTTACGCAATATTTAAAATTTTTACTAACCGACTAAAACAGTAGTCAGGGATAATTGCAGAATTACGTACGGCTCCTACATACACGTGTTTCGCCTTATTTGAGACTCCATCAGTGTTAGGGTAGCTCGAACGCAAAGTCTAAAAATGTCACCGAAATTAGCTGCAGTATTTCAACGTATGGTGCGCCTGCTTATTAAACAAGATATAGTTGGTGTCACCACCCAGACAATTGCCATGTATTCTGATTCATCAAAATGTAATATTTGTAGAAATCTGTAGTATGTAAGTTGTCGGCTGTTAACTTTTCAACATTGCGAAAAGCTAAGCGCATTTTTAATGCAATATTTCAAACTCTTGGCAACCAAATAAAACAGTAGTCAGTGATAATTGCGGAATTACGATCAGTTATATTTTGGAGTATTACCCAACGATTGATAAATTGTCCCTAAATTAATCTGTTCGTTTGAGGACATACTATGAAACATTCGGCTTTCCTGTAAATGGCCAGCAGCGGATAGCCAAAGAAATAGAAGTGGCATGTGGCAATGCGGAAATAACAGTTTACGACAAGATTGTGTACTAGCATTATTGATGGGAAAGAGAATCTGAAAGGGTAAAATAGAACAAATTATTCCTTTAACTCTAGATGAATTATTATTGAAGGAAAGCATTTGAAGAAGATGGTTTATGTTATTTGCAAAACTCCAATCCGAAGTTTAGTGTAACTTTCTAGGCCGTACTCTGTTTGAGAAGATCAAGGGCTGCAACTATTTGGTATGAGTTCTAAATACAAGATTGTATAGTTTACTGAAGAATACTATACGTTTAAAAAACCAGCGTTACCCTCAACGTGTATCGTAACATCATTTTGAACCGTCCTGAATTGTATTCCATTTTCTTGAGAGGGGTCTCCTCGTAAGACCTCTAACACTAGTAACACCTAGTAAAATTGAGTTATCAACTTGTGCAAAATTTTAATTTTTCAAAGAATCTCTTACAAAATCCAGTGATTAGTTTCTCATAACACCATTTACAATGTGAATATTTATTTTATTTAATTTCGTAAAGTTATTTATTTATTCATATAGTACATTTTCTGTGATGTAGGTAAGTGTTATGTATGGTGTGCAATTGTGAATTGGTTCGTCTTGGCAAAACATTTGCTTCAAAGTTTTGGAAAACCACTAAAATCTAAAAACATGTCAACCCTTACCCATCTTAGTACTTATATGTAATAATATTGATTAAGTGTGTAAACATTATAGAACATAAAATATAAAAGCACAATTAAATAGTTTAGCACTCACTACTTTTAAGGTTTTAATACCGCAACGTTACATCGTTGCCGTAATGGGCTTTTTGGCTATTTAAACGCATACACTGTGCAAATAACGTTATCGGTTGCAATAACTGAGATGGTCTTCCCCAGTAATAAAACTTTCTCCAGAGCCGAAGAGGGTGGTGACGCAATCGGTAATTTGTCCCAAAATGCACCAACGGTAATTGTTAAACCATCAATGAATATTACAAGCGATACGACCCTGATATTTGCTTGCAGAATACTGATGGTCTATTCGACTGGGACGAAGAGATTTAAGGGCTTATTCTTAGTTCATTTTATTGGGGATACGTTATTACTCACATGCCGCGTGACATTTTGGCGGAAAAATTTGAGGGTAAGGTAAATACACAATGGGTATGGGTATTTTATCTACGGCAATCTCTACGCTGGTTACACGGGTTGTTGCAAGGACTGGCAATTGGAAATGGATGTGTTTTCTTTGAGTATGCGTCGGACTAGGAGATGTGCGTTAACCCTCGTGTGAAATTCTCTATAGATTTTTAGGGAACTATTTTTCCGGCTTTGAATGCAGTTTTAGCCAAGTGGGTACCAGTTAGCGAATAATCAAGATTATAAAGTTTAAGTTTTGCTGTAGGCTTTTTAGGTACCGCACTAGGCAATTTTGTAAGTGGAATATTTATTAAAAAAACTGAGAACTGGGACTCCGTTTTTTACCCATTTGGTGGGTTAGGTGTTGCTTGGTTTCTTATTAGGACATTAATCTTATATTCCCATTCCAAATCACATCCATTCATCAGCAACAAAGAAAAACAACAAACTTACAAAAAGAACTGGCTAAAATCAGACAGGAAGATAATGACATACCTTGGAAAAACATTGATCGCCAAATCGGTCACGACTGGGGTTTCTTCATAATGGTAACGGACTTGCCTAAGTACAAAAAGGACTTACTCAAATTTGGGATTGATAAAGGCGGGCTTTGATCTTCGCTTCTTTATGTTGTAACATGGCTAGTTTCCCTTGCCGTTGGTTGGTTGTCACTGGTTAATCCAGGACTATATGGGTAGGTATAGCAATTGCGAGAAAATTCTTTTACTACAGTTAGTAAGTGCCTAGTTTCCCAAAAATAGTGTCATCTTGATTATTATGTATCTTTTCAGCTTCGATTGGGCCCGCGTGTTTTATTATTAGAGCCGATTACTCTGATTGGGATCTGTACGTAGCAATAGCTCGTTTCATTATAAGCATGGGTCTTATGGGTACTTTCTACTATGTAATAAAAGTAAACGCCCAACTTTGCCAGTACTCTCATGGCGATCGTAAATGGAATTGGCGCAATTAGTGTTATAATAACCCTATACATCGTAGGAGCACTTACTTCAGAAGTGGGTAAATATATGTTATTAGAAGAACACTCTTTGACATTTGATATTTTAACATACTCTAAAACAATGGAGGTTATTGTTTTGAATCACTCTAGGTGTTCAACCGTGGAATTTGTTGGAATAGTTTTAATTTTTACTTGGGTAGCGGAAGTAATTTTGAACAAATATAAATCAATTCAAAATAAGAGTTACAAAAGTAAAATGCGTATAGTTGCATTAAATTAGCTCAAATTAAGTAAAAATAAAATGTAACCTAAATATAAGATACAGGCAAATGTTGTTATTCCACATCAATAAACAAGTGTATTACACAAAACTCATCATCGTTCCGATACTTACAAACGTGTAAAAAAGTATCGAAAGTGTGTTTTAGAAAAAATAGTTTAAATAAAAGTTATAGACAATACAATTTCTAACTTTTAAATCAATTAAAGAAAACTTATAGGAGTAAATATTTACCTATCATAATAACAATAATATGTAATGTAATATTTATGTCCTACACCGAAAATGAATTATCTGATTATATCTCGAGAAAAATTTTAATTAAGAATTCCAGTCTTTAAAACGTTTAAAGAATGAACGATTGACCAGAAGTCTTAAAAACCAGGTAGCTGCACCCCTCTTAAGGGCTGTACGTTGTTACAAATTTGTATTTATTGTATCGGCTTATTTTCACCGTTTCTATCAAAATTTCGTTAAGTTAAGTGACCCAACGTTATTAGACATTTTCGATACTCTTTTGCCCGCAAAATGTTTGTTTATAATATTTTTCACAAAAAAATAACTTTGTAATGTCGAACTAATAATGTTTAATATGTTCAACTTATTATATTTTTGTAATGTTATTTACATGTTCAAATATATTTCTTTATAGTATATTAAGTATCAAGGACGCTAAGAGATATTTACAGGCCGACGACAAAAGTTTGGTGACTGAGCGATAGCGAAGCCTCCAATTTTGTTGGAGACCAGTAAACCCTTAACGTTCGTGATGCTTATACTATTTTTTGCACGATCGTATTAAATTACACTTCAATGAAATTAATTCAATTTCTAATAAATTAACGAAAAGTTGAAATGGCCCGATTTGAATTTAAATTTTACACGGTAGTTTCTTTTGTTTTATGTATTTTACTTTTGCACCATTCTGTGTATGTTATTAGTTTGTATTTCGCGCGCACGGTTTAGTGGAAAGCACTAGAATGGGAAGGGATGGTTAGGGGTTGAACGCGGCATCTTGTTCATAGATAAATATCTAGGATCTTGTTCCCGTTTTTAGAGACCCTAACAACGTTTTTTTGTGACGAATTCTAGGTCTGTATTAAACCACTTTTAAACAAAGTTATTAAATTGTCGGGTGATCTCTTAGTAATGTAACATTAGTCATAAGTTTTTTTTTTACTTTGCTTCCTATTTTTGTGTAATAAATCATACACAGATTATGATGCATGTAAGCATAGTTTGATCACATGTTTAGGATAACTGTTTTTGCCTTTGTGAAAGTAGAACTAGGGTCCCGGGTAGCGGTGCAATAATTGCAAAATAAGATCGTACACGAATGTAAACGTTAATCACTCTTTTTTTATCTTTTGGAGTGTTTTGTTTGAGTTGGAAATAATGATAATCTAGATGTGAGAGTCGGCCTTGTTGAATTACTAATATTTTATAACCTAAGGGATGAAGATCAGAGACAGGATACAACAGCCATTGCCCCTTGACCTTTGCTCATTTGATTTTTGTGTATGTGAAACAGAATCTTTATAAGTAGAATTACAATGGTTGAAATTTGTACTTCTCGCTTCCCAAGTTCTTAAGAACATTCGCAGCGCAAACCCGAAAAAATAGGGTCACTGTGACCCCCTTTGCAAACCAACAGGTTTGACACTATAACGTTCTTTAATTTTAATCGCATTGTGTGTGAAAATGGGCTGGATTACATTATTCCTGATTAACGACACTCCTGTGTTTTTGGTTTTATATTTGTGTACGATCAATGATCTCGAACCCGATGGACCCTTACTGGTATGATTTTTGTTTGTACTTAACCCGAGGTTTTCTACCTCTCTTTCCTCGGGTTGTCTAGACAGAGAGGAACTCCCCTTTTGTTTTATTTTGCTTCGACTTACATATTCATTCCAAATTTATTTTTGTTACCATTCTAATAAATTCATTAATCCCCACATTTGCTTTTAGTTTAATTTGTGTGTCTACTACAACGTTACAACATGATCATCGGATAAACTAGCGGGAAGTGTTAAATTAAATGTCGTAGGAACTTTTCACTTGCGACAGGCCAAGCGCGCTTTGTGTTCTGGCGGGCTATTTAAATCTTGCTTTTGCAAGTACCTGGGTTACATTACAAAGTCAAAAGTAACGTTTACATTTTGGAGAAATAAAGCAATATAATAGTAAGTTTTATTTACACCGGCCTCTTAATTACTTACCGACGTCTTAGGCCTAGCAACCAAATTAACATATCCTACCGTCGTGGAAACGGAGGTTGTAAACAAACAAAATGCTCGATCGTGCAAAAAAAATACCAAGTTGATGTAATGTAGAACTAATGTATGAAAACTAATGTTAATTTTGTTACTTTGTTCAAATCTTATAAAACATTGTTTTAACTTTTTTGTTTAGTAGGATTACACTTTTCGCGATAAACAAATTACTTTCTCATATTATGTTTAATGTACGTGTAAATATTAAGTAAGTTGCAACTATGTTATTATAAATAATAACACATTTTTTGTTAATAGCGTTTAGTGATAAATCGTACTTGTTTACTTCTGAAGTTTCGATAAAATGTTTGAACATTTTTTTTAAGAATATTAACACAAATTGTACCTATTATGCGCCCTAATATGTTACATTATGTGTAAGAGTGGTTTAGGCCATAGAAGCCATTGGACAAGTTGACTATAGGCACCAATAGGAACTTGATACAAGTTTACAAATGATCCGATTTTTGTGTTGACTTGCGAACACCTTGCTTATTATCTTGCTAATATATTTAACCTCGCATGCAACAGCATTCGCAGACACAAAAAAGAACAACCACATAATAGAAATAGAGAATATCTTAGTCTGTGGTCGAACAGTATCTCAAACCGAAGCTTTTTAGCTTGTCTTCGAGAGGAAGAAGAAAGATTCTAAAATGAACTTCAAACCATGAAATAAAAAAACAAATGATCCATGTCTTCAACACAGGTTCTATAGACGCTACAACCACTTCACATCCATCAATGGGCTTACGCCTATTATGTCCTTGATTATTTAGTATTTTGAAGAAAATTTACCGTAATAACATTTTCAAAAATTTCGGATGCCTATATACAGGGTGATTGATATCGCCTCAATCATTAGACGTTATGGGAGAATTATCAAGATCTGGATTTTCAGTGGCGGCTTGTCCATATGGTCAATTGGTCAATGACCTCCTAAAAATGTTGACAATATATAAAAAAATATTAATTATTACGTGTTTTATTAAAATAGGTAATTTACTCGCAAAAGTCGCAAGTATAATAACTTAAAATTTATCGGCCGTCGTTCGTAATTCATCCTCTTCAACCTTGGGCTGGCGGTGCGAATTGTCCTCATTGAATTAGATCTACCCGGAAAAACTCGAAAAACGTGCAGCGCCCAAATAAACGCGAACGTCCGAAACAATAATCAACTTTGGGTCATGAGCCGAGTCCCGCAGTTTACGTTGACTTCGTATAGGGTGTACAACTACGCTCGATTTTTGATTCGATTTTCGCGTGTTTTAAATCAATTTAAGAATTTATATTGATATGTTTTACTGTTGTTGTGTTGTTTTGTAAAAAATACTATTTTTGATTCGCGTGCATGCGCTATAATAGAAAATGTCGGTAGTGCAGAAAATTAAACAACTAAAAAGTGCTAACAAACTTAATTTTACAAAATTAGTTGAGTTCAAGGCAAATGGTCGTCCTTTGCCAGAACTAAGTTTACGACAGACTAGCAAAGACAAAAATAAAGATGTTCATCGAAACTTTCGCAAGGTAATGTACGATTTAGCTAACTGGATATGTGGTTGTGAAGTATCAAATGTATTTTACTGTTTTGTTTGTTTATTATTTTCTAAAGACTCGTCAGACTCGCTATAGTCCAAATCCGGTGTCAGAGATTTAAAACATTTAAAAGAGGAAATAAAAAAACATGTTTCGTCTGCAGAACACATGAAATGCTCGGTAAATTTTGCAACCGTAGGAAATGTTGATATTCGTACACAGCTAGACAATGCTTACAGAAAATCCTTAGAGATTTTAATGAGAATGTTTCGAAAAATCGCTATATTTTGAACAAAATTGTAGATTGTATAAAATTTTGGGGTGCATTTGAGTTATTTATATTTTTATAAGTATGCCTATTTTTTAAATTAATTTTTGACCTCCCAGTATGATTGACCACGAGCCGCCACTGGATTTTAAAACTTTGTATAGTAGGGTTTCCGAATGCGATCACTCTCTTTCTCTCTAAAATAATTAAAATCTTGTAGCACTTCCGGTTATACCGGAAATAGAACTCAACTTCGTTATTTTAAATAGAACTATGATTTTTTTTTAAAACCTTTAGAGTATTCGCTTGTTATGTTATGTTATGTTTACTTAGTTGCTATGTTTACCGATATTACAACTTTTTCGAAAAACATGGCCACTTACAAAGGTTTCTTAGAAAAATCATAACTTCTAAACTACTAGCAATAAAAAAAATTTTAAATACCCGACTAATAGCAAGACGAAAGTTCTTTGAGTTGAAAGGTTGCAAGTTTCTGTTTTTATTATTTGTTTGTTCGTATGGTACATTATACCAATATTGTATTGTGATGTAAGTGTTATGTATGGTGCCTCAGAAGATCAGTATAAACCTGTATAGTGTGGTGACGAAACCGTGTGCAATAGTGAATTGGTTTGTCTTGGCAAAGCATTTACTTCAAGGTTTAGAAAAACCACTAAAACCTAAACATGCCAACCCTTACCCATCCTAGTATTCACATGTAATAATATTAATTAAGTGTGTAAACATTATAGAAGGTAAATAAGAACATAAAACATAAGAGCACAGCCATTGCATGACGACATATAATGGACCGGTCCAAGCGCCAGTCACGACAATGACGAAAAAATAGTATGTTAAAGAAATAGCAAAACAAAATAATGGAAAAACAGATAATCAAGACAAGAATACAAAACATTGCTGAACTTCAGATGTCCTCCAGATTCGTAAGCCTTAATATTGCTCCATCCGTTAAATTATGAATATTTGGAAACCCTCCTTTACACTTCGTTAATTGACAATCCTCTACATTATGTGTAACGGTCTCTGGTTAGTTTCGACAGTCACAATTTGGATTAGAAATCGCACCCTATTGGAACAACATCGAGTTGCATTTTGAATGGCCTGTTCCTATACGATTTACTTTTGACCAATTTTTTCTTTTTTTATCAAAGCCCGGGACTTTTATTGTTGGATCATCAATGAGATGTTTATTGAAAACATCAACTCCAGACCATAATTTTTTCCACTCTTCAACTTCAGAAAAAGCCGTACTTAAGTAGACGAGATTTAAGTCTTTTAGCAGGAGGGTTGTCAAAGTGATTCCAAATTGGTAACTTTTTGTTAAGTTGGCATTTATCCCATTCTCGTTTTAATGCAGGAAGCCAATCGAGAGGAGTAGATTTAATGGTTCCACTAATTATACGCATAGTGCAATTCAACTGGGCATATTTTTTTTTGTATGGTAACTATTCAACCAGACAGAGCACAATATTCTGCTGTAGAATAAACTAATGCCAATGCAGCTGTACGAAGTGTCTTTGTATCTGCTCCCCAAGTTGTTGCCAGCTAATTTTTGAATGACATTATTTCTTGTTTTCATGTTTTGTTTGACTTTTTCTAAATGATCTTTGTAAATTAAAAACGTATCTAAAGTTACTACCAGATAAACTGGGTTAAAATTATGGTTTAACTTTGAATTAGGTATTAAAGATAAGATTAAGTTTTTTTACTTTTTCTCTATTACCTAAATGAAAACAAGAAACCTCTGTCGTTTTAAGATAATCGCCATTTTTAAAATAATTAATAATTAATTAATTGTAGTTTATGTTACTCTATTAGAAATGCCACAATAAATTTGTGAAGTTGAGAAACTTCAAATAGCGATAACTTAATTTTTTCAAATAGAACCCTCTTACTTTTTTTTACAGATATCGCTAGAGTGAATTTGGAACATTTTTTTAAATGATTCATATGCCTATCATCTACAGTTAAGAATAAAACTTACTTTTATGTAAAATATTGGAATTATTCAATTTGTTAGGATAAGTAGTTGGCTTTGATGCTCCGTTAGTAGGATACTAAGACAAATGCAATTGCTTCTATTTATGTTTCTTTGGTGACAATCAGAAGATAATCGAAAGAACTGGCAGATTTTTCTAAGAAACCCTTGTAAGTGGCAATTTTTTCATAAAATGTTGTAATATCGCAGTAACCATTGCCACTAAGTAAACATAACTTGGACCAAAAATGTAGCAAATTTAGCGAATACTCTAACGCCTTTAAAAAAAATATATAGTTCCATTTAAAATAACAAAGTTGAGTTCTATTTCCGGCATAACCTGAAGTGCTACAAGGTTTTAAATATTTTAGAAAGAGAGACTCCATTTGGAAACCCTACCACCCAAAGTTTCAAAATCCAGATCTGGATAATTCTCCTATAACGTCTAATGATTAAACTACATCAATCACCCGGTATAAGCAAATAATTTTTTGACCAAAACGTTACCTTTTAGTTTTGTACATACATAACACTATTTACAAATTAAATCTATATACAAAATGCACAGATGACACGAGTCCAACGGGTGAGCGGCTTGTTTGGGTAGTCTTTGTAGCGTACAAGTTTCCACTCCTGGCGCACTATCTGAGGTCGCTGGGTTTGTGACTGTAAAAACCTGTCCAGGGTAAATAAGCATCGCCTTAGGGTTGAGCTTGCACGGATCAGTGCTGGTGCCTCAAGTCAGGCTATAGAAAACTCCAGCTAGGGGTAATGGGTTCTTTCCCGGGATGCAGAAAGTGAAGACGTGGGGATATTTTGGTAGGATGTTTTAGCGCGTGTAAGTAGCGTCTATTTCACAACTTAATTGGGTCAGACAATAACAGTACTTTATAATCCAATTATAGTCCAGTCACTAATCACGCGCACTTGTTTTACGTACCCTAACAACACTGCTCTATATGTTGCTCTATATGGTGAGGACATGCTATCGGTTGCTGTTTTTCTTTTCGTCGGATAGCAAAGACGATACGAGGTGGGGTAATGAACGTCCGTGTCGGTAGTGGTTTTTGCATAGGTGGCGAGATGAGAGTCTGCATAGTACTGCACCAGGAAAGATACGCCATGCGCTCGCGATTGATTCTTTGAGTCCACAACATGATGACTCGCATCGGTTGCTTGTGGGATACTATACGGAAAACGAAAAAACAAATGGGTATCCGCAATAACTTCGAATTATGCTTTTTATCATGTACACCATGGAGGAGCTGATGCCCATTTCATAAACGAATAACACCTTGGCGATGTTGAGTTGGCTGTGCTGGCGAATAAGGGGTCAAGTTGAAATCTTGATAGCCTCATTTTTCTAGACGATGTGGCTGTCATTAATGTAATTTTAAATTTGTCAGGTGGGATTTGTCTCTTCGATTAAGGAGCAGGCTGCACTTTTGCAAGTTGTTATCTTTTATCCGCCAAATCTCGTACTAGGTGCCAAGAGAATTAAACTCGAGTAAAAGATTTCTCTCAGCGCGTATGGTGGACCGTGAAGTAACCACGACGGTTGTGTGACACAGTTTAAGACTAAGAGATTGTGATCTTATCTGAAACGAAAATTCAAGATATTTAGTAAAGTTAAAATCATATAAGGTTGCGTACGACCCATTCTGAATAAGTGCCTGAATTAATTTTCATAATGGTATGTCGACGATAGTATGATGTTGTTATCCAGGTTTCTGTATTACCAATAACATGTTATTATAGTATATTTTATCAGATGTCGCTCATTTTATTTAATTTCCTGTATTAATTTGAATAATATATGTAGGGGAACGGGGGGCAGAACGGTATACCTGGCCACAACGGAATACCCCCTCTAAAATCCGCCCGAACGGTCGTAGTTGATCAAAATTGTTAAGTACCACTGGTATGAATCTGCTGCATCGTATTATGTCAAAACCATGCGCGAAATCAGTTCAGTTGCATGAAAGTCACGTACACCTGTTGATTTTGTGAGTGTTTTGTTAAATTCTACAAAACCTGATTATAATGTAAGTACACAGATATCACTTTACGAACATTATTTTGTTTATGTAGTATGTCATGTTATGCGTCAATGGTAACCCACTTGAATTGTTTATAAATCACAGTGTAATTGTTTTGTTAATTAAATATTTATTGAGCAACATTTGGAGCCGAACGGACCCGGCAGAATGGACCCGTTTTGAAATTTGACTGATTTAAAAACTGGACGACTGTTTGGATTATTTACTGATTTATAAATGCGTATCAACTGGCCCAGCAAAATAAGTGATTCCAAAGTTCAACCTCAAAACTCAAATGGCTGGACCGGACTGGGCTGAGAATTTTTTATCCCGCCACCCAACATTAAGCTTACGAAAACCGGAGGCAACGTCTGGTGCGAGAGCCATGGGTTTTAACCGCGTTGCAGTGAGCCAATTTTTCAAATTACTAACCGAAGCTGTTGATAAATACAAGCTTACGGGGAATCGTATCTACAACTGTGATGAGACGGGTGTCCAAGTTAATCCCAAATCTCAGTCCAAAATACTTGCTCTAAAAGGAAAGCGCCAAGTTGGTGTTCTTACGTCTGCCGAGCGAGGAGAGACAGTAACGGCAGAAATTTGTTTCTCTGCAGCGGGGTCGTTTATGCCTCCGATGCTTATATTTCCTCGGAAAAGAGAACATCCTTTATTTGAAATTGGCTTACCTCCTGAGTCAACAGTTGAAGTCAGCGATTCGGGTTGGATCACAACAGGAAAATAAATAAATAAAATGCAAACAAGGAAAATAATCAAGTCCTACTTGTGTTAGATGGCCATTCAACGCACACCAAAAGCCTTACACTAATTAATATCGCTCGGGAAAATGGTGTAATTCTCTTATGCTTACCTCCCCATTGTTCACATAAAATTCAGCCCCTCGATGTCAGCTTCATGAAACCACTAAGCACTTATGAACACGAAACCAGAAAATGGTTGAGATCTAATCCCTCAAAGGTCATCACGTTACACCAAATCTCAACACTCTTTGGAGCTGCCTGTCTCGAAACAGCAAGGATAAAAACTGCAATTAGTGGTTTTCGGAAAACTGGCATATTGCCTGTGGATGAATTTGTATTTAACGATTTCTGATTTTATGCCGTCCTCTACATCGGATATAACTATAAGTCACGTTACAGCTGACATTCAAAAGAAAAATCCAACACCAGACCATATTAAAGAAAATGTAGTAAATGATCAACCCCATTGTTCAAGTGATCAACCCCACTGTTCACGTAATCAACCCCACTGTTCAAGTGATGAACCTCAAACTTCAACTGCTCAACTCCAATGTTCAAATGATGGGCCTAATTCTGACAACGACGCCAGAAACGCAAACAATAGTAGTTTCCAGTATAAATCACCAACAGATATTTTGTCTATTCCAAGCCACGAAACGCGTTACAAGGAAAAGGGGCAAGACGGTAATCTCTCTTCAACTCCATATAAGGAGGAATTGGAACGTACTATATCTCAACAAGAATTAGTCAAAAGAAAGAAGGTCCAAGAAGAATAGAAAGTAGTCCTAGAATGGTCATTTTGACTTTTTTTTTTAAATTAACCAAAAATGTACTTATTTTTTTAAAAAACGTATTAAGGTTCGGTTAAATGTTAATTAAACATTATTCAAAGCTGTGTGTTTAATTTGGTGTCGAAATTTAAATATACTTAGGAAGAAAACGTTTCAAACTCTAAGTATGCCGTTCTGCCCCCGGTTCCCCTAGTTATAAACATCTACTATGTGCTATTGTTTGAATTCTTAAAGATAGAAATAAAGTATGTTATGTATACAATGGATATTAAACCAAGAATCAATACAAAACGTTAAAATGGTGAATGCCAAAATATGAATTAAGTGTCGACATGCGATTAGTACAGTCACATATACAGCGTCATCCCCAAAGTCCGCACCAAATGGAAAACTTTTTATTATGTGTTTTTAATAAAAAGTTATTCTTCATAAAAGTTTGTGCATCCTCTAAAGCTAAATATGCACCAAAACAATGTGGCCCACTGAGCATTTTCCTGCGGCCCCGAATCAATTTTGAAAACGAGCCTGTTAAAACCGAAAATAGTACTGTGATGATGAACTAAGATGCGCGCTCAACCTAAAAGCCTGGCTTGTTCCGGAAAGTTCTATCGCGCGAGAACACAGATGACGCTACCTGAACATTCTGGAAAGAACTGTCGAGAAATCACAATCCGTATATAAGCCAATACCGCTCGATTCAGTTCAGTTGTTCAGTCAGTTATGAGTCAGTTGCGATAGAATTGCGAGTTTAGTTGCGTACTTATTGTTACAACACGTAACAGTACTTATTGTTATTTATTTCGGGTAAAGTTTTTAACATGTCTGTTTCAAAACCAGAAGTAGAGGAAACTGAGATGAGCATCGTATCTTACAAGAAAAGTGGGAATTAGAGTTTTTTGCTGTGAAGTGAATCTGCCGTTCAAGCGAGCTACGTACTGTCGGAGTTGATCGCAAAACACTCAAAACCATTTATTAAGGTGAATTTATAAAAGAGTGCTTGTAAAGGCCGCGGAAATTGTAAGTCCGGGAGCGTGAAGGCTTTTCAAAATATATCCTTGTAACGGAATACTGTCGCTGAAAGAGTTACCGAGTTGGCTGCCAATATAAGCGAACAGATAAAACAAAATCAGACTCTTTCATTGCATTTTCTATTGCCTGTGACGAAAGTACAGATGTGTGTGGGTGGCGCAACTCGCTGTTTTTCTTCGTGCTGTTGATAGAGATATCAACGTTTATGAAGAATTGATGGAATTAGTACCATTGCATGATACAACAACTGGGGAGGATATTTTCAATGCTGTTTATGGACTTCTGCAAAGTACAATTTAGATTTGTCAAAACTGTATTCCGTTGCAACAGATGGAGCTCCTTCAATGACTGGAGTAAATAAGGCTTCATTAAAATAATATACAAACAAATATCAGAGAAACGGGCAGTGACAAACCAGATTTTCATCATGTTCATTGCATAATCCACCAACAAGTTTTATGCTCAAAAGTGATCAAGTTGGAAAGCGTTTTAAAGTCAGTGAAAAATGATAAACTTCATAAGGTCACGTGGCTTGAATCAGCGACAGTTTTGTGCGTTTTACGTGATTTAGAAAGTGAGTACACTGGTTTACCTTATTATGCAGAAGTGCGATGGCTTTCGTTCTATGGTTCTCGATCGGTTTTGGAAACTCAAAGAAGAAATACGCCTTTTCATGGAAGTGAAAGAACAAGATGTCAGCTTATTATCCGACGTACCTTTTTACAAGATCTTTCATTTATGGTAGACATCACAAAACACTTGTCGGACTTAAATACGAAATTGCAAGGACCACGTCAAGTTATAACAGATATGCGCATGATCATGTTAAAGCTTTCAAGTGTAAGATGATGCTGTGGAAAAACCAGTTAGCGGTGGATAATCTGTCACATTTTCCGACTTGCAAGGCGTATCAGGAAAGTACAAGTGGCCCAATATCATACAAAATGTATACAGAGAAAATGGGAAGCCTTCTGTCAGAATTTTGAAAAGCGTTTTCAGGATTTTAAGTCCCAAGAAAACAATTTTTCTTTATTTACTGGTCTTTTCACTATCGATATTGATAAAGTTCCCCTCACTTGCAGATGGAAGTGATTGAGATTCAGTGTCAAACCCATTTAAAAGAAAAATTTGATAGTGTTGGTACATTCGAATTTTATAAGTACTTGCCTTTTCAATACCAAGAAATGAGAAAACTTGCCTGTAAAATCCTGTCAATGTTTGGAAGTACCTATAAGTGTGAACAATTATTTTCTTTGATGAAAGGAAACAAGTCTCCCGCAAGATCGCGATTGACGGACGCACACTTGGACGCAGTTTTAAAAGTTATTTCCGCCGATAAATTCACGCCACAAAATAGACAACTTAATTAAAGACAAAAGATGTCAAATATCTGGCAAAGAAGTTAATGTTTGTAAGTTTTTGTAATGTCCTTTTATTGGAAATTTAATAAATATACTTCTAACATAATAGTACTTTTTTTCGTTAAGATTTTCAGTAGTTTGTCTTCTTTAAGATTAGGTTTTGCGGCCCACCTAGTCTATGGTCTTCATGCTTTTGGCCCACCAGTGGCTTTGAGTTTGACATGGCTGCTCTAAAGCTAAATATGCACCAACACAATGTGATGAAAGACGTAATATACGAGGTATTCGAAAATTTGATTTTGAGTCAAGAGTAAAGTGCCCTTATTTCAATAAATATCAAAAATTTTATTTGAAAAGTTGTTTTGCATTTAAAAAATATCAAGATTTGAAGTCACGATAAGCGTCGATTCTACCCCTGATATCTCTCATGTCGATCAGCTCATTTTCGTCGTGCGGTACATTAAGGAATGTTCCCCAGTAGAACGTTTCTTGACTTCATACCAATAGAACGGCATGAAGCAGCGTACTTGTCCGATACCGTTGTATCTTTTCTTAAAGAAAAAGGTATAAATTTAGAGGACTGCCGTGGCCAAACGTACGACAATGCACCAAACATTTCAGGGTTATCCAATTATACAGAAGAGTTCTGATGAGTATGGATAACCAAGAAGAACTGCCAGAAACGCGAAACGAAGCTCGGGGCATTTTGAAGAAAATGCAGACGTTGGACACTGTTTTGCTGACCGAGATGTGGATCAACATTTTAATCAGGTGCAACGAGACGTCGAAAAGTCTACAGAGTGACAGTGTTCCTCTCGATGTAGCGCTCAAGTTGGTGAACTCTCTGACTGCGTTTGTAAAGGATCAACGCGACAAGTTCGAAATCTATGAAGCTATTTCAAAACGGATCTGCCCGGACTTCGAATACAAAAGTAATACAATCCGTTTAAGACAAAGGAGCTCCCGTTTAACTTTTTTTGATGACGATAGAGCTACAGAAGATACACAGTTCCAGGGCCGCGAAAAGTTTAGAATTGACGTTTATCTTCCAATCATCGACACATTGACCACTCAACTCCAACAACGTTCAAAGGCTTACGATCAACTGCTTAATTTGTTCAGGTTCTTTTCCAGATTAAGTGTTTTACGAACAGAAGAGCTAGAAATTCATTGTCGAACTTTTACCAAGTTTTATGTAAACGATGTCAATGAAAAAGAGCTGCTGGTGGAATGTGAGCATTTTAAGCATTATTTGTTATATGAAAAATGCTTGGTGATCACACTCACATATCTATCTACGATATGTATAAGCTTATAAAAGGTAACAATCTTGTTGAGACGTTTCCCAACGTGGAAATTGCGTTTCGATTTTCTTGTCTTTGATGATTACCAATGCCAGTGGCGAAAGATCATTTTCAAAACTGAAGCTAATAAAAAATGAACTGCGGAACAGCATGAATCAGGAGCGGTTAAAATGTTTATCTCTGATGAGCGTCGAAAATGATGTTTTGCAAGAAATTGATTTTAACGATGTAATTGAAGATTTTGCGTTACAAAAGCTCGAAGAAAACCTGTATAATTTATATAACTTAAAAATAATAAACCTATAAAATATCTGTTTTTGTTGAATAATTTTTATAGGGAGAAGGCCCCTGGTACGGATGGCCCAGGGCCCCGAAAATCCAAAAACGCCACTGATTGAAAATTATATTCTTGTTAAGATACTGACTTGTTTTGAGCAATTTTGGTGTCAAACAAAAATCAAAAGAACTTTAACCAAAAATTTTGAAGTTTTTTCTAATAAATAAAAAATTGACCATAATTAGCACAATAATTGAAAAATTTGTAAATTACAAGCTCTTTTAAATAAACTGTTGTATACAAGATATCGTTTAATTGTCATTTAAAGCAAATCTTTTTTTCTTATAACAATCATTTTAAAAAATTGGAAAAATTCAATTTCACCTAGATCGCCATGACTTCAAATCTTGATGTATTTTTTTAATGATGAACAACTTTTTTCAAATAAAATTTTTGATAGTTACTGAAATAATGACACTTTACTCTTTGACTCAAAAATCAAATTTTCAGAATGCACCTTGTATATTACGTGACTTTCCGCCACATTTTGTTGGTGCATTTTTAGTTTTAGGGATGCACAAACTTTTATGAAAAATAACTTTTTATCGAAAATCCCATAATAAATAAGTTTCCCATTTGGTGCGGACTTTGGGGATGATTGTATATTAACACGGCAAACTTAAGAGTCCTTGATTCTGTTTTTTTTTCTAGTACACATGAATAAAGATAAACAAAACATTGTATAAAAAAATTATTATAAGATACATACGCACGTTTAACTGATTTTAACTATAGTCATAAAGTGTTGAGATACCTGCACACGTTGCGTCCTAGCCAAAGGTTTTTATCGTTGATGAATTTGAAACTGTAATTGTTTTGTTACATTATGTAGGTGCATTAATATTATTAGAATTTTTTTAACATTGGTTCTTTGCCAGAGCACGTATATAATTCATGAAATGCAATGTAATTATAGTGTTTGTCATATCCTGAAGGCACCGTGCAACTCCTCATCGGGAAGGTCTCATTTGTAACATATGCTTTTGGATGTTTTCTATGGACCTCCAATGCTTTCCTTTCAGCTCTATATATAATCAGGGAAACAAAAAAAATTGCACGAAGCCAAGTCGGGACCGCTTCGAGTTGTTGTCCCATGTGAGGAAATTGGTAAAGATGAAAGCCGTGAGACTGGCGAGTCATTGTTATGGCGTTTCAGTTTCTTAAGCACCGCAGCTAAAAGACTGAGTTGACAGTTTCTCCCTGCAGTACAAACAAAAATTGACGATTTTTCGGAAGCCAAAAAAGACAATGAGTTTGGTTTTAGTGCGCTTTCTTGGAAGGGAGGAATGCCAATCAGTTGCTCTGCCTTTTCTATATTTTGAATCGTATTCAAACATTCAGGATTCGTCTCTGCAGATATGTCAGACTTAAGAAAGTTTGGTTCAATTTCAAACAAATCCAACTAATCTTGACAGTGCAAACCTCAAAGTTTTTTCTGGTCTTCTGTCAACACTTTCGACACAAGCTACGAGCAGATTTTGGGAATTTGCGGATCCTCGATCACTCCTATGTACCCCATAGGTTTAGGATGCTTAATGACAGGACTCGTGATGCATGCATTAAGAGTTGCACGTTAACAATTACTTTTATCAACTCCTAGTTCACCAAGTAGTTATAAATTCATGAAGACGATGTTAGGTGGATTTTAACACTTTGTATGTTGGTATTGTTGAATGCACAAACAAAGAAAGCACGCAATGGGTTGAGAGATATGAGCGGTGATTGCCAGAGGGGAGGGTGAGGTCCTAGAACCTCGACATTTCTAATTATTGTTATTTCTTTATGGAAAATTATATAAACGTGCATAATTAATTTCCTGAACACCTTTTCGCGTATTTTTCAATATTTTGTCATCTAAACCTCTACCTTTTACATATTTGCTGGAATATTAAATCTTGTCGCTATGACAGTGGTCACATGATTGTTCAAAAGCTATTATCTATATGTTCTAACGATTGCCAAAAGAGGCCTTGATATCTCCTAATTTTTCTTCCGTTTTGATATGTAACAACTCAGAAGGCCATTATCTTTATATTATATACCCACAATTGCTGAATCAAGATTGCTGGGCACAGCGAACTTCCTAGTACGGGAAAGTAAGAGACGCCAATTTTATTTACTTTATTTAACTAAAAGGATACAATACACACCATTAACACGTCTAGTTACCCTGAGCAATGTATTTGAATGATATATCAATAAGATAATTAAAGAATTTACTTTACTTGTATCTTTATATTCATTTGGATTTGTATTGTTTACTTGTGAGCAGCATTTATGTTATATCCCAATCAAACTGTATTATTATAACAAATACTCGAAGGTTGTGGACAGATCAGAGTATAAAAGTAAAGATCGAATATCTGGCACGCTTATGTTTCACCAGAAGAAAGTTCACTGTGAAGTTCCAGGTTGCTTTATATGCTTATTATATATTTACTCGCCAAATGTATATTTCTGTTTAATCTGAAAAGTTATTTGCAGGCCTTAATTTTCTATTGATACGCAATGTAATTTTGTACCGTATAATACTCAGGACCGGCTCACGTGACGTGCTAATTAGTCCGTGTAAAATCTTTAGTTAATCCCGCTAATGGGTAAAAAATTAGTAAAGCAGGTTATTCCAGTATATGAATGTACTTTATGTGGGTCTGGAAGCAGTGACGAAATAAGATACAGTCAAGGATGCTGAAGATATTGAAAAGAGAAGACAGTCCAATACAAAAATTCTCCAGTATAAACAATAGTATAGTCTACATACATGTGTGATAACTATGCAGCATTATTTATAAAACATATAACGAGATGCTCAGTCATTGATTTAATAGTTTTGGTTGCCTAAAACCAAACATCAGCTGTTTTAATATGCCCCTAGTTCACTGCTTGTTGAAGTCACTTAGTCTCATGATCTGTCTGATTTAATTAAAGTTTAAAAGTTGAATCTGCTTTTCTTACAAGTTCCATCCAAGAGAAATCTAACCTTTAATTGAAAGATGTCTACAATGGTTTATTTATCGCAACTTCATCCTAACTATTTGTCTTATAGGCAAAACAAACGATTAATGAAATAAAGAAGAGCTAAACAAACTATCAAATTAGCGAGAATAAGTTTTATTCATCTTAGTTTGTTCAGTGCATAACCTGTCAGGTCGATCAGAGTTTGTCCTAAGCATTATTTGCTTTGAATAAATCTGTGCATCATAACTAATAGCAACAAATTGACCACCAAAAGTAGTAAAACATGTTAAAAGAAAATAATGAGTTTCTTTGAAAACCCAGCATCTGATCTACAAAGTCAGATGATAGTTTTTATATATTGCTAACCATACCCTTGTAATCAGTTGTAAACATTCACTTAATGACTTAAACTTGGGACATCACTGACTTATCATGAAAGACCGTGTATATCTTCTAAAACCATTATTTTAAATAAACTGTTGTTTTCATTGTGTTACAAAACGTTCTTTTCAGCTATAAGATATTGAATTAATATTTAACTTGGTTAAGAGAAGACTATGTTTATTTTAAAACACCAGCAATGATTTTTATTAAAACAAAAGTCTTAAATAAACAGAATGTCCCATCGTATTTGACTGAAGACATTTGATACAAGAATATAAAGACTACTATAACGTATTATGTAGAATTTTATCGAAAACATTCAGATTTAAACTAAATCATAAATCAGGCTTAAAGGAACTATAATAGCTGAACAACAATTAGATCATACCTATATGAGCAAAGGAAACAGTTGTTCCAACGCAAACATCTCTTAGTTTCTGAAAAGTGTCCACAAATTTTAAAATAAATGGTCATGTCTTCACTTGCCTTTATGGATGAAGAACTAAGTTTTCATAAAACATTTATCTTAAGATTTTTATAATGTTTATTTAACAAACATGTTACAAGCAGTTTTCGCTCTAATTACAAACCTGATTTATGAAGTGAGTATTGTTTTTACCTTGCTCGCAGGTTTACTCATAATGGTTGTCACCTTACCACTTTATCTCCAGATTCTCACCAGATTTTCATTGCACAAATTGATCGTATACATGACTAATCATCCAAGGGAATCTATGGATAATCCAACTCGTTGAATACGAACTTGATCTTTTCACGACTCCGCTTTACAGTTTTTCGGTAATTTTTTCTTCAGTATATCGAACTTGAAAACCACATGCCCAATTTATTAGTTATTCGCCATCCATCAGACGTTAATAGCTATGAGGGAAGACGAAGCTACGCTATTCATCTTAATTGAGAATTTGGTTGCCCATTATAATTTTTATTTAACAGAAACTTGAGCAATGAAAACAAATGGAAGATATTATAAGATCAAACGAGTTTGTTGACAAAGACAAAGATTTGTAGTTTCTCTCTGAAAAATTTGGCTGCTGGCAGAATCCAGTTCTGGCAAATTATTTTATTTTGATTTTTGGCGGCGAATAACAGTGGAAGGTAAACTACCTGTGGTCCGCGACGTTTTACCGTAGCTAGTCTGTCTAATTTACCGAATTATTGACACCGACGTTTCATCGTCGCTGGTTCATTGTAATTCACATTTTTCTGTGAAATTATATGTTTGTCTTTTATTTGTTAGGTCATTAATAGTCTGACGCAGGAGAAACGCAATGGGAAATTTGATGGCTGGGTATCAACCACTTTTTGAAATTGAAGAATTAACGCTTGTGTTTACTGATCGATCTGCACGACATGCTTGCGTTTACCACCTCTGGTAGTGATCGGATCTTGCGAGAAGCATTGATGAGCAATTAAAGAGCATTAAAATTAACATGATGCATGAAGTTCATAAATTATCAGTTTTAACTAGTTACAGTGTTTGAATACAGAGCAGTTTTACTTAAATATCGAAAGATTTGATTTACAATAAAAACAATTTATAAAAGTTTTCATTATTATGCAAGTGGCCCAAATTCAGACACCTTTAGAATTTACGTTACATGCTTCAATATACCATTAATTATCCAGTGACATTGATCGTCTTAATTCTTTGTACCATTTGTTTCTAAGGAGACTGCTTTAATATTATTCAGAAAACTAAATGTACCCACTGGAATGAGATGAAGAGAATCCATCTCAAAAATCACCTAATTCCGATAAGAAGAGTCCAGTTTTGTTCCAAATCAGATTAATGAAAATTTACCCTGATAGTGACTTAATCAACACATTTTTTCGATAAAACAAACTACTCATATTTATTATTAGCCATTAACTTGAAAGATTTCAGACATTAGCATTATTTCTAACTTTAACAGCAAAACCCTTATTTTCATTCCACAGAGGCTTGATCTTCTTGATGACTCAAGATAACACCTTTCCAAAGTGCTTACTGCACCTGAGCTGATAATAGTCTCAAAGACAACATAAATCACCCAATTTTATTTCTGTCAACAACTGTGTGATTCTACTCTACACCTGTTAAATAATTATCAGAGAAAAGTCTATCCAACACTCTACCTATGTAACTTGTTTCACCTCCATCTTCAACTCATCATTTTCTGTCATATCAATATTCCGAACTGAGATCCCCTTCACCATCCAACCCATTGCATCCTCTTCAGGTTTTTGTTTATTTTATTGAAATTAATCTCGAAGTTTTTACTTTTTCGAACTCTTGCTTTCTCCTTTTTCTTTCTTTTCATCAGATTTTCTGAATCTGCTGCCTTTTTCTGTTGAACATTCCAAGAATTATGTTTGGAGAAGCAAACTTTAACCTGACCTTTTCTTTGAGGTTATTTTGCCGCTGTCCAGGCCAGAACAAAGAGTTTTTAAAACGGAGATGTATAACGCACGGCAATGTCACCTGTGAATGTTCTAGGCATACTGCAGAACCATTTTCACAGCTTCATCAGTTTCGATTTTAGATACTGTTTTCAATGATATCAGTCTTGTTTCTCTGTAATAATTGAATATTTTTTAAAATTTTCGGTATCTTCTGCTTATTAACTGATTCCTCCTTAGTTGCCTCCATCTTCTAATGACATTAGTCTGTTTTTTGGGGTTAAATTGAACGTTTTCGACTATTTTTTCTATATTCTTCCTATCACATTAGATTTGTGCTTGAATGGCTCTTCTTAGCTGCTCTGTCATCGTGCTTTTTTTTTCGGCTGAGATTCTTTTACCCAGGATTTTCCTGAGAACTAAGTCAATGTTTTACTTCTGCCTCAGTATTTAACCGTGGAAGCTTTCTAAAGAATAGTTCTTCATGTGTTGTAATTACTAGTTTCTAAATATGAATTGAATTCTTTTCCCATCCATTTTCTAGTATTAGGCCTTCTTTGCATCTATTATAATGTTGGGAGTTTTTCTTTATCTGAGATAATCCTGATTTTGGGCAAGATGGAAATTTACAACCTTTATCTTCAATTTCATCTGTCCAACCCATCAGATCATAATATTTATTCAAAAATCTATTTAACATTAGATTCAAGATATCGCAAACAATTCACTATTTCAGGACTTGCTTTTTATTTTGTTCAAACTGGTTGTTGTCGTCAGTAAGAAGTTTATGATAATGATATTATCACATTAAAGGAGACTTAATACATTTTAAAAAGAATTTTGTCACCGGTATTTGATTTCAGAACATTTTAATAGTAAAGGTATGTGTTCTTCTGTTTAAATTTATAATATTCAAGCCTTAAAATTTTGTACTTCACTTCTTCCATTTCATTTTAAAGATTTAAAACAACCCCAATATATCCAGAGGTTGCATGGGGAATTAAATAGCTTATCACGATTATTTGTTTTTCTGCAAAAGTTCAATGAGGTAAGTCAATGATTTCCATGCCCATCCAAGTATAATATTACTTCTGGCAAACTAATACTGGATATGTCGGTGGTAAAAATGGCTGGTTATAAATTCGAAAAAGATTCGGAGGTCAGTCCATCCGCTGGTTGACTTTCTAATCCCCCAACCTTTAGGCACCTGTGGATACAGCATGCCTGTATTCTTTTCATAAGCAAACATTACCTGGGTGAGTTTAGTTTGAAAGCAGTGAATAATTTCAGTAAATGAACAGTCGTATCTTTTGTCATCCGATCTGAATTATGGCGCATAATCACTTCCTTTCTTAGCAAGTACCTTGCTGACCTTTTGGCGATAGAAAGTTTATGATCCATCCAAAAGGAATATCTTTGTGGATCAGTACATTAATGTTAGATGAAATAAAAGTTATCTTTTCTAATTTCTGGAAGTGCTTCTGATTTTGTTTTAGCATATTGCTCGGGATACGCATAAGTTTTGTTATTCTGTCAATTAATTTCAGGGTGCCTTAGTAACAAACTATAACAGTGACGACCTGGTCTCTGGCTCCAAAATTGTTATTAGAACGTTTAAATTTTTTATCAGAAGGAAACAGACTATCAGAGTTAATTGATCTTTGTTGCAGGAAAACCAGGCCCCATATTAATGATCCATTGAACCAATAGGTTTTCTCATTTGCCAGTTAGTACCGAAGGTGCTCCGTTTACACAGCCTTCTAGGGTAACTCCCTGAATCTTCCATGTTGTAGTTCTCGGGATGTTATATTGTTTCCTGGATATAAATGACGAAATCCCGTTCTTTGGCGAGACAGTTCTTTTTAGGCTGATTTGTTCAAAAGCAGATTTAGCTGATAAATAATTTGTATTTACTAATGATATCTAAATGTTAAATAACAGTAGAATATCCAGCTATTAATTAACCAGACAGCGAAACCTTTAACTTATTAATCTGTGTCGGAATCCTGAGCACAGCTCAAAGCGAACCCCATTATTTAAAACGGTGTAGACTTGTTAACTAAGCGAAAGAAACAAAGAAATCCATATCCAGTCATATCTGAGGTAATATCAATCCCTGACACTCCAGTGTCTGATTTATGAAAACATACGAATTTGCTTGCACCTAATTCTGAGACCATAAAATTTTTTTAATTCTGTAATTCATATCGACAGAAAACCCTGTTAAAATGAAAATTTAAAGCCTTTGTATTCAACTGCAACAAAGTTTATTCTAATTTTCCTCAATTAAGGGTGTCTTAATAGTACATAAAGTAATAGTTAAAATCTGCTTAGGACTTATAAGAAATTCTTGGTAGATAATCAGCACACAATTTTCAACCACCATCCAACTCACAGATTATGGCACTGACCGTTACAATGCTGGTAAAATAGAAACGAATTTTGACTGATAGAATTAATGTTAAATTGTACCAACAGATCTTTAACGTATATCTGGATGATAAATTTCTTATTTTAAATGGAATAAACAGAAATATGTCTGAATTTAGGACACTGTCTGAATTTGGGTCACTTACCTGATAGTCCCTGAGAAGCTGTTGTAAGGAGGAAAACTTTATTTTTTTTTAATTTTTCTGTAGTAAGATTCTTCTATAGTAAAAGCTGAAGCGAGTTTCTAAACCGCGGAACTGGTTTCGTTTTAATTTTTTCTTCATTCTAGAGAAAATGGAAAAATAGGTTCATTAAGTTTTTGACTTTTATTTATTAAATGACAATGTTGTCGAAAGAACAACGAATTTAAGTAATTCAAATAATGGATAATCAATACTTTATCGAAATATTGTATTTTTATAAAGCGGAGATTTCACCAAATAGGGTACTGCTGTATCTCACCAGTGGCAGTGCCTGTCGCTTAAATTTCGGAATAAAGATTAACGATTTGCTCAGTTCAAAAATCGCTCGAGATGTTATTTCGGAACAAGATAGTTGTCCCGCCCATTATGCTTAAATACTGGTAGAATGCTCACTCAGGAATTTGGGAAAATGGAATCATTGAATGGAGCCCGATTTATGGCAATCGAGGAGCCCTGATTTGATTCCAGGCATTTTTTGACTTATTCAGATTCCAGAAAGTATTTGAGAAGAACTAAAAAGTTTGTATTATTTATATCTCCAAAAATATTATTTTGCACAAAATCTGGTTCAAGAATTCAAAAGATTAAATAATTTTATTAGTTAAAATACACAACAATTTAACTTAATATTAAATACAATGGTTTTGTCCAGATCCATTCCACCTCTTTTTGAACGTGAGTTCAAGTCTTCGACGCAGTTCATCATATCTTCTTTCAATTTCTTCGAGTGATATAGACTGCCGCATTCTGATTCTCTCCTTTAATTCTTTTATCCGGAGGAAGATTGTTTGCATAAACAATTGAGCTTGCTATTCCCAAAAGGTAAAATCTGCCATAGTCAAAGAGGCTCGGTGAATTATAAAACAAAACCGTTTCGACCGATCCAATTCTCCCCAAATTTTTGAGTCAGCCATTCTACCACTATTCGAGCATAATGGCAGGACAACCATCTTGTTGGAAATAACATCTTGTGCGATAGTTAATAGGTAAACGTCCAACCGTTCACTCAGAAAATTTTGCAGCATATTTAAATAGTGTTGATCAACCAATTAAAAATGATCCAATGCCATGGTAAAAGAAATTGCTAACAATTAGTTTCGCTAAATATTGCCTATTACGAGCGATTCGGAAATGGGGATTGTGGCGGTCTTAGTACCTTACATGTCATGATGCAACAAGTACCCATTGGTGGATAATGTGGCTTCATCAGAAAACACAACATTTTGAAGGCATTGATATCCGTTATCCATGCCCATCCACAAGCAGAAACCAATCGTCTTTGACTATTCTGGCTCTAAAGCATGATTGAAAATCTGATGACATTTCAACTGCTTTAATGTTTATGGGTTTTACTCATCCCTCTATTCCGCGATCTTCGTCGTAAAGATAACTTTTATTTGAACCGAATCCATCACAATAAGGGCCGCAGCGTCATCTTTAAGTAGAACTATTTTAGTTTTTTATGTAAAAATTTCTTGATTAATTTTGAAAACTGGCATTTTGTTATGAAGACATCCGGAATTTTGGTTAAACTCCCCAACAACTTGACGAATTGCTTTATCACCTATGCCGTAATACTGAATAAGGTAAATTCGTTGTTCTTTCGACAACATTGTCATTTAATATATAAAAAGTAAAAATCTTGTTATCGGTTGAAATGAAAAACGAGATCTAATTTTCAACTAAATGAACCTATTTTCCATTTTCTTTAGAATGGAAAAAACAAGAACGAAGAAGAGCCGGTTCCGTTGTTTTGAAACAAGCAAAACTTTTATGAAGAAACATCTCGAAAAATTAAAAATCAAAGTTTTTTCTTCTCGGCAATCCATCCGAGGACATACTGTAGAATACCGAGTAGTATCAATAAACGCAGTGTATTGCTTGATGAGTACAATTTAAAGTAAATGCGATACGTTTAATAAAGCAATCAATAAAATGAACTTTATAATAAACCGGCGACCAATGAACTAAGACGACGATGAACTGGGCCGGTGATGAAACGGCAGCGGTCAAACAGCCACGATGGAACTGCCGCGATGAAACGTGCCTTACCGTAACTATTGTGTATGGAATGTGGGATAAAACTGATCTCATCTTCACTTATTGTAAATAAATTTAAATAATCATATCAGCGAAATTAAAAACTTTGCTAACATTGCCACCACTTTAAATTGTGAAGATTTTACAGGTTAACGTAACAATAGATATAGCACGCTACATTTCATTAAGATTGGTTGGGAGGGGTAGCAAAGGATTTTCAATAACAATGTCCAGGTGGTGGATTCTATATTTGAACAGGATCAGTATCATTACACAAACCGACATTTGCGAGCGAACAACTGATAAAGTATCACATCTCCAGAGCTGCTATCCTTAGAAGTCTCCAGATTAAACCTTCCGAAAACACAACAAAATTTCGTTTTCAGAGAATTCATTTTCTAACTTCCGAAAACCACGTAAATATAGTACCTAAAATGATTAGATATTACTAAAAGACAACTCTCGAAGCTTTTGAGCCACAACATAATTAATCAGAGTAGATATTGTTACGCGACTGAATTTACTAGAATAAATTAGACTTGATCGCGGTGTTTCTAGAACTTCGTTTTCGTGTAAACTTTCATTAGGGGGCTTCTGATAGTTCTTAGAGTTATGTGTGCTGCTGTCGTATTTATTTAGTTCAGTTCGAAGTAATTAGTCGTGCCAAGTTTATATAAATTATAACGAGTAATCTTGTGCATCTTGGTACGAACTGTATGTGTTAATATAAATAATAAGTGTAATTCGATCTAAAGAGCGGTTAATCTAGCGGTTTGTGAATTGGTTACCATACATACCTAAACATACAAATAAGTTTTTCTATTTCGCAATTTAGATTGTTTTATTATACACGATATGGAAACAGCTCTTTAGCCTGTTTAGGTTTTATAAATTTTAGTGTATAACCAGCCATTATCAGTTTTAATTTTGACGCAAGAAAATTGTTGAGGTTTTGCCATAGTTCTATAGATTTTAAGATTCTGTTGAAAATTTAATGTTAATTTATGCAAACAAAACTTAACAAACAATATTCTTCCATCGACCGCGCGCATTTATAATTTATATTAATGTAAACAAATCGATTTTAGTAGGCAACTATAGGCATACATTATTGGCGTTTTATCTTCAATCAATCATGAAAAGTATAAGCAATAAAAATCGTCGTAATTTATAGCAAAGTAAATTTTAATAATGTTGTGGACATTAATCTGCCAATGTATTAAACTGAATTGGTTCACAAAGACTTTAAGACACAGTAAATGTAAACCAAACTTTATCGATAAGTGAGTCTTAAGCAAAATATGTCTCTGTTAAAAGCCACTGGTTGAATATATGGCGATAATTCACTCAATAAGTTTAAACTGTTTATTATGAGAGTAAAGATATAAATATTCTTCGGCATGATGACAAGTTATTATATAAAGTTCAACTTGTTCAAGATGTGCTTAAGTTACATCCATGATTGAACAACATTGTCAAACGCCTTTGTGTTATTCTTTTGTAGGTGGACCATTATATTGATTGCTGGAATCAACTGTTCCTAGTTAAATGGGGCCTTTTGTTTATCAGATGAAAACTATTTTATTTCGACAAAACAATCGAAATTGAGTAATTTACCCTCCATCAACTTGGTGAGCTTATATTAAAATACTGTTGGGAATTAAAAGACGAAGTCTTCACAAAAAGAAAGGATGAAGTTAAGTATGTTCTAGGCTGTGGTGTGTCTAATAGTATTTCCAGAATTATAGATATAATTTTATTAAATTATAGCATGGTCAGACAGGAAAAGTTTTGTAACTAACTGGTGACCAACTGTGATTAAATTCAAACATTTTGAAGATAGCAAACTTAATTTTCAAACAGCATTTGTTGCTAACTTTATTAGGATATTGTAACTACTCTAGCAACATAGCTTTTAAACCAAAACATCAGATCATATATTAACATTTCTTATTTCTTGGAAGCAAATTTTTATGAAATAGAAAATAGTATGAAAAATCAGCAATACAACTACTTTTTGTCTTCAAAGCGACAAAGTGTTGGGAGACGAAGCTTCATACTATTTCAAAACAGTGACAATATAAGGATTTTCTGATACGTGATCTTACTGTAACGACTATACAAAATTAGTGATTGAAGTGTGAGCACCTAAATGTAAAGATAATCATAAATGATCAACAATCAGACTATACATGTGACTTCCTTTTGGTTACCTAAGGGTGTTAATAAGGGTAAATATTAAGGTTTCATTAGCAACAACTGATATTTAAATAGTGCTTATCGTATCACCATCTATTAAACTCACTTTATGTTAAACATTTATTGATAATTATTCAGTTCAAGACAGGGTCCGGCAGGAGGCATTGACGGCGGGGCGCCGTGCGAGTAGATAACCTTATGGAAGGAGGGTTATCTGTTTGTCAGTTGCCATTTTAGTAGCAATGGAGACGTTGTCGAGGAACATCGTGTGTTTGTAATATCCTATTAAACGGCCATCCGTCGTTGAAACTCAGAAGTTTGAAACAATAATGAAGTGGGTAAATAACTTTCAACGAACAGGTTCTTTGAGACCTGGAACTGCACGTGGTGGTGAACGTACGAACGCCGAAAACATCAAAGAGTGCGTCAAGCAGTTCAAGCAAGCCTCGTCGTTCGGTGCAACATGCCGTGCTCTTCGATTGTCGGACCGATCAGTTCGCCGGATTTTACATCTTGACCTGCATTTTCATCCGTATGATATTATCCAACGTCCGCAGTAAAAAATGACTACAGAAGACGATTCAGATTTGCAGAAACAATCAAGGAGAGAACATGACTGATGATATTGTTTGATTATGACGAAGCCCACTTTCATTTATCAGGAGTGGTAAACAAGCAGAACTTTAGGTATTGGGCTTCTGTAATCCACGTCAACTCCATGAAAGACCTTACACAGCGAAAAGCTGACTGTTTGGTGCATTAGTCAAACTTCATTATTGGCCTTACTTTTTCGAGAAAATGGACGAACCGTCACTGTCAATACAGATCGTTACTAACGATGCTGCGTGAGTTTTCTGCCACAGTTGAGAAGACGACGTATCAACATCAATACTGTATGGTTTCAACAAGATGGGGCGACATGCCATACATCGAGAGCAGCTATGGAATTTCTTAGGCAGACGTTTCCTGGGCGCATCATTTCGTTGCGTGGAGATGGAGGCCTCGGTCACCAGACCTGACCTTGTGACTATTTTTTATGGGCGCCTCAAATCACGTGTATACATACACAAACCACGTACACTTGAAGCCCTGAATGAAGCAATAACTCAAGAAATTCGAGTAATACCACGTCCAATGCTACAGAAGAGTATGGACAACTTCTCACAACGTCTACAGGAGTGTGGACAAAACGGACACCACTTATCAGATGTTATTTTTCGTATATAATCAATGTTTTATTTTTTTCCTTAATTTTCATAATGGCATCATCCAAGGCACAGTTGACTAAATAATAAATTTAGTTTCATTTGAAAATGAGTGAAAGGCGTGTTTAATCATCCACCTCCCTGCGAACCCTGTATTACATATTAAGTAATTAAAAAGCAGGTCATAATTGTAATGTATAGACGTAAAAGATATTAGCTGCTTAGTAAAAGATATGAGGTTTGTTGTATGTAAAGAAGGGAAAGCGGTAAAGACGCTCGGGTAAGAGAATGATGGACGATGTAGTTTTGAGCAAGCTTACAACAATAATATGTGTTGCTCTTCGTTAATTATTAAAGAAATGTTATAATGACATTAAATAACACAAAGTTATTGAAAATGGTTTAAAACCTAAAGTGAAAGTTGGAGAAAGAACTAAGAATAAAGAAAAGTTGATGAAGCAGTTAATGAGGTCACTGCCGAGAAGCCGTTGAAGGTCGCACTTACACGTCAAATTCTATACCCATATGATATTAGATCTGTGGGGATGGAATAAATGATGAATGTTTATTAGTTAGCAATACGTGTAAATCGAACGAAGTAATAATTGAT
>JALBCR010000875.1:0-465102 GCA_030710515.1 Abscondita cerata | reverse complement strand
CCTGACAAGCACTGCATTCAGTAGTGGTATCGGCACATCGTTATCAAACAGGGTCGCACGACCTGTTCTCTGCAGACGTCTCCAGCAATAGTATTATCACCTTACGTAAAATTGGGCAAGGAGATTGAACTAGTACAGCTTGTGTTCACAGCTGCATCCCTGATGATGCACCATCAGATCACCCGGCTGGCCGACTAGTTATTGGCTGACAGGTGAAATCTCGATTTCTTACCGATGAGGTTACTTTTGTAGCTGCGGCACAGCATAATATGCAGCTTGACGCAAATGCGAAGTGATCATCGTGCCAGGCGAGTGGGTTTGTGTTGTCGATTTGTTTTGATGGATTGAATAGTCGACCTTATTTAAACTTTTACAAACTACCTCTCCGATCCAGCGATTTGGGTATCTAACATTTAAGAAATCACGGCCTTTTGGGGAATAGTGTGAAGGGCATCTATCATGTTGATACCACATGGATGCTCTCACGTCAAGGGAATTTAAAAGACTGGGCAAGTCGTTTTGTAAAAAGCTTCTAAATAAGATTGACTATTTAGGTGTCCATCAAAACAAATGGTCCGATAATTTGTCACGTAAAACACCACACCACAAATTTACACTTCATCTGTTTTGATGATCCACTTCGCATCCAATGAGGATTTGTTTATCAAAAATGCATATTGTGCTAATTAATTCTGCCGCAACTACTAAAAAGTAGCCTCATCGGTGTTGAATCGAAGATTTTCACTACACATGTCTCTCAGCCAATAGCAATATTTCAGCCGAGTGTTAAAATCAGTGTCTGATAAAGCCTTGGTAAAACTAGATGATAGGATGCAGCTTAAAATCCCTTAAAATTGTGAACACAGAAGCAACACTTCTTCCTAGTTCTGTGGAAATCTCCCTTATGCTTACTTGAGGCTCCGCTTTACGTACGCAAGAACATTAATACTATTGTTTTCTATTTCTTATGGGACGTCTTCTGATAGGAACTGAATAGGTCGTGCATTTCCTGTTTGTCTTAAACGTGTTGCCATTCACCAAAATACTTTTCTAGTGCAGTGCCTTCAGTCAGGATATCTGATACCGTATTCTCGTTCCGCAATAGCTGCATTTTGAAAACATTCAAAATACACGGCAAGCATATCGTAAGCCTCGGCATTTTGAAGGATAGCACTAATTTCTGATTAGGCAAAAATGAAACCCAAAACAAATAAAGGAAAAATTTTGACAACACAACATCTATCAAAATTAAGTAAGTTGACAATTGTTTCAATTTATTTAGCTCCATGGAAATGAGCCGACTTTTTCGGCAGCTAACTAGTTTATTATTTTAACACACACATTATAATATTATGCCTTAGAAGTTTTCTATGTTGTTATAAACGTACGAGAAGAAGAACTAATAATTGTATTTTACCAACCGGCCGTTAATTTGAACATTTATAGATTTCACTTGTTTTTTTTTTCGCCATAACTCTGGAAACGAATAAAGATATCAAATTGCGTTACTTACGTTATTTTGTTACAAATTTAATCTACTTTCCACTTATGATGTCATAATTATACCGTATGATTTAATTTTTCTGGATAAAATAAAAACTGATATTGCAGTGTAAAAACATATTTTTTTGGCAATAACTGTGTAACAAACAAAGATGTCGAGTTGCGGTTTTCTAATTTTTACAAATTTATTCTACTTTCCGTTTATGACGTCATAATTATACCGTATGATTTAATTTTTCTGGAATAAAATCAAATAAACGGTATATTACAAATTGCGCCGTCTAACAATTTTATTATAAACTATCGCGCACCAATGAATACGACACTTAAAAGTACTTACTTTTCTCTTCTAAACAAGCCTAGGTTTACTAAAATCGGATAAATCGTTTAAAAATAAGAGCAATTTAAATTATTACACTTTGAATAGCTTTTCCCACTCTAATTAAGATTGGTACGCCAATGAGCCTTAGATAAAAATGATGCAGAATTGTCTAGGCTTTCTAACGATGTTACCAAAGATATGCATTAATGTGGGAATTTTCGGATAAATTTAGAATTTATTTTTAAATTTCCAATTGCGCCCCTTTGGGATGAATTACGGAAAATAATTTCTAAGATTTTCTCGTGGCTACTTTTATAATGAATTTTTTCCTTCTTATGTCCACTAGTTTCTGAGATATGGCGGGTGGCCAATCTTAATGGAAACACCCTGTATAATAGTATTTAGTACCTACGTGGTGTAGAAGTCGTGTAAGAATTTAAACCTCAATCGTAATTAAGCCAAACGCATTTAGTTCCATTGAATCCCTTCGGTATGAGCTCGTTTCAAGTTTAGGTCCAAGTTGAACAAACGTTTAAACTTCGCGGTGACTGAATTAGTCCTAAAACTTCCCCTACACGTCTTCATTCAATTTATGTAATCTGTAACGTTACTCAGTACTATAATAGCACGTTTCAGTCAAAGCGATGTAAGAGAAAAAAGTTCCGCCCTAGTGCTATCTTTTTTCTGTCAGTTTTACCAACACGAATCCTCTAAAATACTCTAAATTTTAAATTATCACCAAAAATCAACCCAAGTCAAGGTAACCTTAAAATTTTTTAATTATTCCTTTGAGTTTGTTCTGCGTGGTTTTTATCTTCTTTTGATCGTTTTGCTGCTTTTTTACAAACAGTCTTTTTCAAGACTAAATTGTTTACCTCTGTCTTCTGTAAGTATTTAAAATTGTTTTATTAAGTACCTGTAATTTATTTTTTATTAAGATATCAACATGGCTACAGAAAAGGTTAATAATCTGTGGCTTGGGTTGACTTTGGTGATAATTTAAATATAGAGTATTTTGAAGGTTCGTGTTGGTAAAACTGATAGAAAAAAGATAACACTAGGACGGAACTTTTTCTCTTACATCGCTTTGACTGAAACGTGCTATTGACATACACATTCTAGGTTAAGTCTCACCATAGGCGTACCTTCAGTACGCGAAAAATCAATTGCTTATACGAGACAGTGGCGTAGCAGTGGTAAATATTTGGGTAATTCTCATTACTTTAACTTGTAATTTCGTGTAGTTCTAGTCATTTTCGTGTTACCTGAATGTTTAATACTGTGCGTTACCCGCTTTAGCTCGTGTTTATTCGTAATATATCTGTGTCTATTGGGTGCTATTACCTATCACAATTTATTTGCGTATTTGGGTGAATAAATTTTATGTGAAGGTTGAGTTTATGTCGGATTCTTTCGTGATTTCTTTTCCTTTTGCTTGCTGTATATTCTGTTGCGGACAGTTAGCTGCTGACCTTTGGTTCTGGGTCAGATTCTTCTCTACAGCGTTACTCGAACCTGGCGCCCTACCTTTTAATTTTTCTCTATAGGTTCTAGGAATAACGTTGAGCTTCCTAACCCACCCCCTACTCTCCGCTGAGGGGCATACTTTCCTAACAACTGACCGTAACAGCCCCTTTATTTTTATGTTTTTGGAATAGAAAGTAGTACGTTTGTTTACAGTAACAAAGAGCCTTGCCGACGTAAAAAGGATTTTGTTTTACTGGTCGTAATTGTGAATACAAATATTTACTTTAACTATATAAACTGAGCGTTATTCAATATTTCTTAATAAACGAGAATTAGACAGACCCTAGAGACCATACACAAAACACATGCTGTTCTTAAAAATTTTATTTGCTATTAACGTACTCATTATATTAGTTTTGTTTGCACAATTAAATTTTAAATAAATATTAATTTGGTTTCTATTTTTTATGTTTATTTAAAATACAGTTTTAAATATGATAAAAACACATCAAGAACCAGACTTAGTCTTATTATTATTATTAATACGTTTACTTACAGGACTGATTAGATTGAATGGGAAATCTGAATTACGATCATAATTTAATATTTTATTTTGTAGTTTGTAGTGTTTATAACATATACTTATGAAGCGGAGGCAGTTTTCCTTATTTATTTCAATTTAACCAAGCTATTTTATGTTTAGCAAATTACTAAATTTATTGTATTACTATATGAATCCGCAATAAAGGTTTATTTATTATTTATTTATTTAATATTATTGAATTATTTACAAATAATTAAAAACTATAATAAAAACATGTTTTAGTGATTTTCAAAAAATATTTTAAAAATCTGATTATCAAATGTAGCATGAACATCACTTTTAAATGATCAAAAATATTATTAAAAAACTTAATTCAACTGAAATATTTACGTAAGATTTATTTCAAATAGTTTATCTAAAATATTTAACAAATATTTTCCTAAGATATTTTTTAATGTATGAAATTTTTATATTTCAATGTTTGATTAATATTATTTACATAATATTTTATTGCTGTTTAGGATGTAAAATAAAAAACAAGCTATTATTAATGCAGCAGATGTCCAAAATACACGCAGCAGAAAAAAACGAACCTTATATTTGAAAATATAGACATTATCAGTTTTATTGAAATTACCTAGAACCGTGCTTTCCATTGTAACAGTAGTTAACAGTGCTCAGTGTTAAACTTTTTGCTTTATTTTTTATTTTTTCTTGTTAATTTCTGCAATAAAATTTAAAACCATGGCAGTTTTGAAGATATAATGAAAGAACCTTTCAAATAAGATATCACAAACTCCTACTTACAATTTGAAGATTTGGGGGTTGCAGCTGTCACCTGTAAGTGGTTAAATTTAGATATGGCATTTATAATTCGCAAATGTCATTTTAAATTAGAAATTGATGTGTCTCAGGATTTTCTAAAAATGCATAATAATGGAGCTACTGAGTCTCTTCCATTTGGCTGTTCCACACTGTATATATTTTTATTATGCAACAAAAGCGTAAACTGAAACGTAACATAGAATCAGGAAAAGTGTTTGCTGAGATCCTTTTTGTTAATTTAAAAAAACTCCTAAATCTTAAATCTTAACATTAATACTGTTTAGTCCAAACTCGTCTATGTATATCTTTTAACGAACTCATTAAAATTTTTATTTTATAATAATTCAAGGCTTGAACTTGTTAAACTTTTTGTCAAAAGGGTGCTTTTTCTTATAAGAGAAGTTTTCGAGCTTACATTACGTTTAGTATACACATTTAGCGAACTCCTAGGGTTCTTTGAAAACGAAAGGAGCGGTCTTTTGATAATATGAGAACTTTTCTAAAATGAACTGAATATTTCGGAAATTTTAAAAATAGAATTTATACAACAAACATATTTGTTATTTCCAAAATTAATTAAATGATCAACTCTAAACGTTTTTGAAAGAAAAAAAAAAAGAATTATAAGTAAAACTACCAATTTAAGAAGAAGTTGGCATTAAAAATGCAGTGAATACATTATCGTTTATGAATACTATGAGCATTAGTATAGCACTTTTAAACAAATGAAGGACATAATAATTAGTTAAAAGTAGTCGTTAACTACTAGGATGACGTATAGAATTAATATAACTGCACTCAATGATCGTGTTTCAAGCATGATTTTAAATAGTAAATAAATATGAAAATAATTTATTATGCAAGAAATTTATAAACAGTATTGACGTCGCTCGGGTCAAATAAAATAATAACGTCATTTTTCAAAGTATTGTGTTTCTTTCTCGCCAACATCAATACATTGTAAACACGAAATCGTAATACATAAAACAAATCCTATAACGTAAACGATTGTGCACTTCAAGAAGGAAGCTCACTCGCTGGAAAATTATGAGAAATGTATTTCATCTCAAGTGGGCGTTAAGAATCTCGAAATTTACCTTCCAGGTCAATTAAAATTTTTTGTCAAAAGATGAATTTGTTTTATTTGAAATTGTACAACTTGGAAGAATTGACTTTTGTAAACTGTCTACACATCTGTCGACAAATTAATGATAAATTACATTACTTTAATTTTTTGAGAAAATCAAGATCACAAATTTTATATTTTTTTCACCAATTTACTATGCAGTGACTGGATGAGATCTTATATTTAAAAATCATAATATTAGAAAAATACACATGACGCCACCCCTGCTATAGGTCAAGTTTGTAAATTCACCAAACAGAACTGAGGCGAAAGTGTTGTTGTTTGAATATCCACACAATACCACAAAAAAAAGGAAAAACAGTAAATCGAAATAGATTAAATGTGAAGAAAAGAAGACAAGCAAGAAACTATACAATGCACTCAATTTTGTTATGCGATCAATTGAAGGGGTGTGACTTTAGGAATTTGTTTCTCACTTTACTTATATTTGAGAGTGCAGAAGTCTATCCGGTTATCAAAATCGAGTTGTTTTAGTATATCAATGAGTTTACGAAAAGAAGGAAAAATACAACGGAGTGATTCGAAATCAAAAGCAAAATGAAGAAGTTAGCTTCTACTAATGATTAAAAATTCATTTACAAAACCGGGTAATAAATTTGAGCATAATTTAATCAATAAATAAATCTAAATTTAAAACGCTAAAATTTTTATGAAAACTACTAAACATTTGAAGACGTCGCTTCAAAAGCGTTAACAAAACCGCTTCATCTTCTAAATTAACAACTTCACTTAAACTACATCACATAGCGTGTACAATCAGTACCGAACTATACTGACTCTTAACGCTATCGCTAACTTTAATTTACCTAATTCAGAAACGTTTTACTACCTTCTTAATATTTTTGATGACACAATAACCAATTCCAAATTAGCTCCATTAATCACAGAAGAGTGCAATTCGAGGGAAGGTGGGGCCAGGATGTAGGTTTTATCTGTATGAAAATTTTTAGATAAAGGATAAAGAACTCATACATATTAAGCAAAAATTTCAGCAGCTGCATTCAACTACATTAAATACTTCCACTAAGAAAGAACTGTCGACATAAGTTTTATACAAATTTTATTTATGGAAAACGACAAGATCAAATTTCAAACCGTCAATAACCAAGGTAAATTTGAGAAATCCATATTAAACAAAACAATTATAAAGTAAACACTTAATAATAACTATAAAAAAAATGAACTTAAAATAAAACTCAAAACATTGATAATTGAACAAAATACTTCTTTATAGTAAAACCACACCAAAAATACGTTTAACCAAAAACGAAGGTGACAATTTTTAAAACGATGGTTTAAAATATTACAAACCATTTGACTTCTCAAACGTTATAGTTTCCAGAAGGAAATGTCCGAAGAAGGTAAAATCTACTTTCTCTCTTTTTCTAAATGCCAGTGATAGCAACTGTCCAAAATTGGTTATAAATACTGGGATGTTTAAGCTTTTGAAACTGCATGTAAAGCAAACCCACGTTTAAGTGCGGTAATATTGCAATGATTTAACCCTTCAATTGTTAAGAAGTCTTAAAATTGATGTGAATTCATTTAAAACATTTTTAAAAATTTGGTTTTGTTGTTTGTCTTGTGTTGCATAAAATTATTTTTGAATGCCCGAATATAAATTTTTTGTTAATAAAAGAAATTTGTATATTAAACACAAGACCTTATATGGATTACCAAAAATACATAAAGACAACATACCGCTTCGACCAATAACTAGCTCTCGTTATGGACCCACATACCAACTAGCCAAGTTCTTACTTCCAATTCTACGACCACTTCAAGATGGCAGCCCATCGTTTGTGAAGGATTCCAGACATTTCGTAGAGATTCTTGAGTCTATAGAACTACAAAAACGAGATCGTTTTGTCAGCTTCGATGTAGAAAGCCTCTACTCTAATGTTCCGGTTGAAGAATCTTTAGAAATTATTCAGAAGAAGTTGCTAGAGGACGAGGAATTACATAATAGAACTTTGCTACCGGTTAAGGGGATAATGGAACTTCTACAATGCTGCCTCAGGAACTCATATTTCCAATTAAAGGACGAATTCTTTGCACAAGACGACGGTCTTCCTATGGGTTCGTCTCTCTCACTGGTAATCGCCAACATCTACATGAACTGGTTCGAGGTCCAAGCACTGGAAAAAGCGAGATTTAAACCAAAATTATGGCTCAGATATGTAGACGATACGTTCATAATTTGAAACCATAGCGACCTTCAGCTAGACTTTTTTCTACACCACCTGAACAACATTAAGCCATCCATCAAATTCACCATGGAGAAAGAAAGGGAATACTCACTACCATTCTTGGACGTCCTCGCACTTATACCGGCCAATATCTGAATTACGACTCCAATCACAGTGGAACAACAGAGGTAGGACTACAAGATAAAATCAAGAAGATCAGAAGAGACCTTAAACAAAATGGTTACCCGAAACGAGTAGTAGAAAGTGTTCTACAACTCTTTAGGAACCAACCAGCCATGACCGAAGAGAAACCCAAAACACTACTCAACATTCCATATGTCAAAGGATTATCTGAGAAAATAAAACGGATAGGAACAAATTATGACATTAACACTGTATTCAGATCATCAAGAACTATTGGTAGCATGATCTCCAAAACTAGACCAGACAACAGTCGTGACTCCAAGAATTGCATCTACGAAGTCTCATGTGAATGCGGCTTAGATATCAGGTTGAAGGAACATAAAACCCATACGCAGAGAGGAGAGACTTTGAAATCCGGCATTGCCCAACACTCCTGGGAAAAACATCACAAAATAAAATGGTCGGAGGCAAGAATTATACACCGAGAAGAGCACTGGTACAAGAGAAAATTTAAAGAAGCAGCGTTTATTGAAAACAACAAGAATGTCTTTAGTCAACCCAGCGTAGAGATTAAGAATGTGTGGAAACCCTTAATTAGCCGCCTGACTAATCTTAGTTTACGGTAACGTCCCCTTCATTAACTTTGTACACTTGATCGCTTCACTAACTTTGTATTAGTATATAAGTTACAGTAGTCTTTAAGTTTGTTAGTATTCACCTGAAGACGATTGCAGATTCAAATGCAATTGAAACGTTGTGTTTATTCTATTAAAATAAAATATAGAGAATGGAAGTCCAGAATAGTGTTATTATTACAAGACCTTTATTTTGATGCGTATTTTACCTTTCCTTTAGAATATGTAACTATATTTTTGTAAGTACCCGTACTTTAAGAAATTTTAACTGTGACCTATTTCCGTCTTGATTCTACGTATTGTATGATACCGTATTCATTTGAAGTTTGTCTTAAAACCGCTGTTGCGCAAAAAATTTTTGTAAGTGACAAGTAATGGCGAAGATTTTATACAAATTGGGGATTACAAACGGATACTGTTATTTTAAAACGTGTTACAATCCGCATCTAATATTAATTAAACATCTAACCTTTAATAGTTTCAGATGTTATAGGTAGGTCCTTGTAATATGTCGTTCAGTTGTGCTGTTGTTTATTTTTTTATCAAGTGATTTCTAAGATGTAACTGTTCAATTTGGATCTTCATTAAGACGTTGTTCTACGTTGGATATGTTGGAATCTTGACGTACTCACACCATGAGTTGTTTTCATCGACTGGTTAGTATTTCATTGCTTAACTTAGTATTTTCATGTTTAATTTAAGATGTATCTTAGTAGTCTTCATTTATTCTAAGCTTGTTATTATCTTTTAACGGTGCCGTACTGTATGTCGCTAACATAACTCAATTTTGCTATCTGTTGGTGTCCGATGCACTTGTCAGAGAATTTTAATAAATTTTAGTGCAAACCGACGTGGGTTCTGTGGCTATTAAAGATCCACTCTACTTTTGCTTTTTGCGCTTTGCCTTCTTATCAACTTGGACACAGGCCACTATGATTATGAATTATAATTTGAAAATTTTGCCCTTATGCACGCCCTCAACGGACGTTATTTGAACTTAATTTCCAAAATTATTAAATATTGATATAAATCGACTCGTTACTTTTTCTACCTTCTTTGGATATAAGTTTTTATCGTTGTTTTGTAAATTTTAATTTTCTCGTCAAGTCGGCCATCTACAGACATAATTATGAATAACTTCTTTTTAAGATAGCTAAATGGTATGGGTATAGCTTTTTCAACAACCTTAGGATTAGTTTTATTAACAATAAACAAACAAACAAAGTTTTTAGCTTTAGCTGGGAAGAAGTTCAACATACTAGAAAACAACGACATACATGGACCCTACAATACTATTAAGCCACCGTTTACAGTACATATTTTGATGAGTTATGGATTTGAAAACATGATTAGAAAATAGTACGATAATACAAGAAAATAAAAGTAAAAATAAAGCATATCTTATTGTCTATTTTCTGTATATTTTTCATAGTATAAAACGTTTAACGATTGAAACAAGATAAGGAAAGAAAGAAAAGAATAGATTTTTAAAATGCTAACGTTGTTAATAAAAGAAAAAGAAGAAAATGAAACGTCAAATAAAAAAAGTTAAATGGCGCAGATGACAATCAAACTAAACATATCATGTATTCAACAATAAATAAAATAAGAATAGAAAAAAGAAATAATATAATATAAGTGTCAAGTAAGCACGTACTTAGGAAGAATGCCAAAGAACAAGATTGAGACAAAATTAAAATTCGAAAAAAATTATATAGAAACGGATGATAAAAATGTATTAAAAAAAACTGAGAACTCAAAATAAAGTTAAAATTAAAAGATTAATTTTTTTGAGAACAAACAATAAAAGAAAGTACTCGAAAAGATTACGAAAATTGCAGTAGGAAACATAAAAACAAAATTTGCAATATAAAATATAAAAACAGCAAAGAAAGGTTGAAACTGATGCTTACATTTGCAAAAAAGGTTGTTGTGTAAAATTTAATTGGCATAAGCGATTTTCCATTGTATTATTATTAAAATTTTAATGCATAACTTAGATATGTATCACAGAATTGTTTTTTTGTTAAATATGGGTGTTATTTATTTATTACTTATTTATTTTAGTTATTTTATTTAAAGAAATACAGTGACATGCTAGGTTTTTTATAAATTTCAAATAAATTTATTATTTTCTAAGGCTAATGCGATTTACAATTTGTTGATAAAGATTTCTGTCCATGAGTTGATTTTTTTATTATTTTGGAGGTATCGATGAATTGAACGTTTAAAAGAAAATTATCGACTTTATGTATAATTTTTTCAATTCTCCTCTAAGAAACATTCTGACCTAAATAAATAATTTTGTAACACTGTTTAAAAACGAAAATTTGCAAAATCACCGCAAATTTAAGAATTGACAAGGGCTATTCTTAAGTCTTATTTATAATTTTGTATGTAAATATTGCTAAATGTGTGAACAAATATAATAGAACAAAAACTGTAAATACTAAGTTGTCCATATGTGAATATAAAAACTGGAACACATTTAAATATATAATTTTGTTAAAATAGTTCTAGTTCCAAACCTTTCATGGTACATAAAATAAAAAAAAAAGTAAAACGTTATCAGATTGTCCGATTTATTATAACATTCTAAACAGGCTACATTTTAATAAACACGAAACAAAAAATTACGTAATTTAAGAGATTAATAAAAGTAATAGAAAAACATATCGCATTAAGCAATAACGTGCTGCATAAATTGATGGTGGATGTAGTAAATTTGATTAGTTACGCACGAACGGTTTCTGTTTCTTATTTTAAAAGTTTCGATTTGAAAATTCCAATATACTCTTTGAGCAGATGTCTTAAAACATGACTCTAAAATTTGCATGCAATTTTACTAAAATTCTACGCGTTCTTACAAAACTTTATAATATGTATGGAAATCGAGATGGCTGATACAGATTTCACTTTGAAATCTTTAAATAAACGCTTGTAACTAACATCGAAATACATTTGAAGTGTTTTATTTAAAATTAATTTTGGTTTCAAAAATAAATATACAAATTGAGTTAGGTTATATGTGATCGCACCACGTATTTTAATAATTCCGACGTTTAAACAGTCACACAACAAAAATTAAATTAGCAACTTTATCTATCGAATTTGGTAGTAATTTGTACACACAAGCTTTCAACTTTGTTAAATAATAATTAATTTATCTGATTACACCAGGTGATTAACAGATTCGACAGAAAATAGTTAAAAAAATAAAACTTAAAGCATATTTTATAATCGTATCTGTCGAAATTTTACTAATCTGTACCCTCAATTAATCGTCCATAATACATATATTTACTTTAAATTACGCCTTGTTTTTTAACGTTTCAACAAAAATAATTGCCAAACAGAAACCCAACTTGGGAATCTTAACGGTCGAATTTGAACCCACAAACACAAACATTTTTGTACTTATTGTGTTTATAATCGATTAATTCATATGTGTTTCAACAATTCTTGAGCCAAAGTAAAGTCGAATTTGAAACTAATCCGTGTACTTACCATTATAATATTACCAGCAATTACATTAGTATTGCACACAGTTTCGTCATCACACTATACAGGTTTATACTGATCTTCTGGGGCACCATACATAACACTTACATCACAATACAATATTTGTGTAATGTACCATACGAATAAATAAAACCAGCAATTCAGTAATTAGTTCAAAATCGATTTGTTAATCTGACTAAACCACGTATTTTAACGGTTCAGTGGACAATTGTTTCATACAATTTCCCTACCAGAAACAGAACAGAAACAACCTTTTTATCAAATTTGAAATTAATTTCTATTTACAATAATTTTTCATAATTTCCAAATACGTTTTTGATTGATTTGTGTATTTGCCTGCGATACGTAATTTGAAGGAGGTGTTAGAAAATTATTAAAAACTTTTTAAATTGCAAAACGTTTAAAACATAGTTTTAAGACTAACTTTAATCAATCGTTTTATGCATCCGATTTTCAGGCTTTGCTTTGATTAAAATGAAACAAATAAATAAAGATAATATGAGAAACTAACCATGGAATTAATGTTAGAAATTATAAGCTTTTAGTGACAAATGTCGATATTAATTAGCATAAAATACAATACGGAGATATTATGAAGAAATGATTATGGGTTTATGGTAGTTCCAAATTCAATATATAAAATCAATAACTTTGAATCTGAAACAAAAATACTTTAGCGTTTTTATCAAAGCCCTTACAGCACATCTGTAATTACGAACAAATTTATTACATTATAATGTAAAAATCATGTATTACACAGGGTGTTTCAGAATAGTATGACATAAATTTAAGTGGTGATTCTATGAGTGATTTTGAGAAAAAAGTTCATGTGAACCTATGTCCGGTTTCGCTTCCTGTATGAAATACAAGATTTGCATTTATTTTCGGTTTTTTTAATAAATCTGGACCTGTTTTAAATCTATTGATCATACTTGGTAGGCATACGTTAAATTACATTATTATTATTATTATTATTACATTATTTCTCCGTGACATCAGAGAACTAGATGATTTTAAAATTCTGTTTTCCATAAGAAATTACGGTTATTTATTTATTAATTTTTTACACGAAAACGCTTGGTGATACGAAAAATTCAAAAAGACTATTTTTTTAACAGAAAGTACTAGAATTAAGAAAACAATTTTTATTTTTGGACAAACAGAGGCGTAACATGTTAATTTTATTGTTTTGTCAGCGGTCAGTCGTGGCGGTTATTGTTTCGCGGTAAATTAGCAGCGACCATTTATTCCTGCAGCGAAAGTAGTCTGGCGGCCAGTTGAACCGGCATACCGTTCTGTCACGGTCAGTTATTGAAATCCTAAAGGGACCGGAGAAGGACAAGAGTATGGCGAGCTTGTACCGCCCGATCTGTCTGATCAGTGTTTTGGAAGATATACGAACGGCTACTGGTGAACCGGTTGGCGCGATACGAATGGATACGCAGCGACAGGCAGTTTGGCTTCAAGCAAGGCTTCTCCGGTGGAAGACGCCAGGTTGAGGCTTAAGGTGACCTTAGCTTCGTCTCGAGATAAGTAAGTCTATGGCATATTCGTCGACTTTGGGGCGTTCGACAACCTTCTTTCGTCGGCGGTCATGGGTAAGTTTTCACAATAGGCTCTTCGGAGATTAGTGGGTGGCGTTACTACTTTTGCGGTAGAACGTTACCCCTCTCTAGAAAGTCACAAAAGCACGGAGATCGGTAACTCGGAGATGCCCTCAGGGGTCCTCTGCGGGCAGCGGTCTGGGGACCTGATGATGGACGATTTGCTTGTGGAGCCTGCATGCTGGGTGCGACGTCATCGCCTACGCGGACGACCTTGTCCTGATCGTTCCTGGAACGAGTAGGCGAGAGAGTCGAGCTTAGCATTGTCGAGAGCGAACGTCTCCTGTACGGGAGGCTAAGCGACGTGTGGCAAAAGATAGTAAAACCTCAGCACAAAGGGTCGAGTAACTTACAGATCGTCCCTAATGTTGCCCGACCACTAGAGTGTGTCTGGGTTTTGGCCGCCCTGGGAAGTCGGATGCGTACTGACAGGACACGGAATCTTTCGGAGTTATTTACACAGAGTCCAACGCTTAGACTCGCCACTCTGTATGTGTGAGAAGGAAATGAAACTTGGTTTCACTTTCTGAGCGGTTGCCCATTGTATCGGGATATCAGAAACCGCGAGACACTTGGTGCCTCGGTGGAGTATGGCCCCGTGCGATTGGGGAGATCATACATACAGAGCAGAGCTGGGTCTCGTTCTGCAACATGATTGGCTCCATGATTGACAGAAGGAAAGAGCTGATGGACCGGCAAGATTAAGTAGACCGAGCCTGGTTGGCCCCTGAACCTATGTAAAGACACCATGTCCGCGAACGAAGTCCCCAGTGCCGCAACTGAGTAAGACGACGTCCTGGTAGACCTGGTAGGTTTTTGCGGAGCGACGACCTGAAGCTCGGGAACTTTAACTGCAAGACCCTAGCGGGACTCCTTCCTTCATGACTTTCTTCATGACTCTGACCTCATGACTTCGTGACCTCATGACTTCATGACCTCACGATTTCATGACAACGATAGCTCTCAATTTGACACGATTCTTAACTAGAACCTTTGCTGGTTGCGACGGCCTAAGCATGCAACTTAGTGTCAAGACGCGCCTCTCAATAAATGTCCCAGATGGAGGATGCTGCGGCCCCTACGGCACGATGGTAACCCCGGAGTGCCGAACATTTCGCTCGGCTGTGGATCTTGACCTCAGTAGTCAGTTTCTATCGCAAGTAGTCAGTAGACTGAGCTACAACGCGGGCAGTCTCTGGGCAAAAGACCTTGACTCCACAGCACGAGTGGTGTCCTGGCGATTCGGGCACACGCGGCCGGGGCTGATGCAGCTGATCTGATATTATGGGACCAGGTTCTAAACCGGAACCTGTGCTGACTGTGACGACCTGAGTTCTTTGGACTTATGGGACGTGGCAGATCATGGCAACCAGACTGGCCCAGAACCTGCAGTGGTTGGTTCGCGCCCGGGAACCGGGCCCCAGGCGATCGTATGGCAAAAGGAGCCCTTGACTCTACGGTTGATGATAGGTCCGGGCTTGTGGTGCCCTCGGGCTGCATAGGTGTTCTGGGCCACAGTAACCAGGTACTGGGTTCAGTGGTTTTAATGGTTATAATTGTTGAACCACGCTTATGGACCTTAGGTGGAGGGATCGCGAGTGCCCGATCATTCGCGACTCTTTGTTAGATAATAACGGCACTATATAATGACGTTATACACTTTCGGGTTGTTGATGGCAACCCCTGCGATGGATGGCCTTTACACACGTCCGCTCAGTGAGTGGCTTGGCCTCGCAACATCAAACCAAGTACATGCCGGTAGTACTTGAGTATTAGCGTGTTACCATAGCGGCACCGTTACCGGATTCAGCTGGGAGTGGATCAGAGGGAACTCGACTGCGTGCGCTTAGTACCCGAACTTTATTGGTTCGGATCTGAGTGCGCCTCGAACCCGTGGTTCCAAAACTGGGCTTGGCATTGCCAGCGTTGAGTTGGCTAGGAGTGTTATACTCAGTTGCATATTGGCGAAGTATAAGAGAAACGAAAACTTTGAGTACGAGGGCTGACCGACTGATCACTCAAGGTCTCTGTTCTGGACGGCTGGATGTTCATTTTGAGCATCTCACTTGATCTAGAGTTGTTGACCCAGGCGCTGTGGTCCTAGTGGCGCACAACTTTAGGATGGAGCTATTAGAAACTGGCGACCCCTCGAGCCCAAGCATAACTGGACCAAAACAATCGAGTAACAGTTGCAAACTTCATGCCCGGGTCTCTATACGCAGCTTCTGTAGCCCTCCCGGCACCTAAACGTCGGTGACTGCAGACGGCTGCGGATAGAGCTGGGCTGTCCGTCCGTGGTGAACCCAGGGGAAGACCATTGAGCCTCGGACTGCTTGCTGGCATGCAGGATGAGGGTTCTCGATGGCCTGATCTTGGGAAACCTGGGCTCCTTGACGGCTCACTTACGTTCTGTCTATTACAACGGCGCCCCCATGGGACCCATCACATAGCTGATCAGATGTCGTCCATGAGGGTGGGGCCCTGTTTTAGATGGGCGCTCTGCCTCACCAAGTGTGTCTGTGTATTGGGCCCGGCTCGTCGTGGTTCCAGAAACAGCCCTCTGTAGCTGAAGCATCGTCGCGTTCTTGAGTTCCAACTAGCAGAAGAGGTACTTGCCCTAGCGCTAGGGGAGGTGGCCTCTTGTCGGCTGGCCGGGTACAAGTCGGACCTATTTCCAGATAGGGCTAAAGTACTGTCCGATCCGAGACTTGTCGGAACTACGGGTTGTTGACGACCAAGCCGGGGTCGGTATCTAGCTGCTGACCCCCGTCGACCAGGGATGGATTCGTAGTGGTTGTGGTATAGCGCCTTAGAGAAGGGTTGTTACGTGGAAGCCTGTTCAGGCTGCTCTGCGGCGCTGGAGTTCGCCCGGGCGACAGCCAACAAGTAGGGGCCGCTTGCGGTCCAAGTGAATAGGCGCAGAAAAGCGCAGGATCACTATAATTTTAAAAACTCTGTTACGGTCAATTGGCAATCGGCCACTTTGTACTTTATTGCGCAACATTTACTATAATTATCCTGAACTATAAATCTGTTGTTGCTTTAATCCTTTAATTCGTAGACCTAATTAAAAGATATCTGAAAATTTGTTAAATTCGCGCCAGACACTCCCAATGTTATGACAAGAATGTAGAAATGTATACCAAAATTTAAAAAAAAAAATTAATAGAATTAAAAACACAAACATTTCGCGTAGAACTCCACACCGTTTTGATACTAACAAATGTGTTTACTTCAGAAGCATTTGAGTGGTAAGTGAGCAACGCTGCAGCATAGATGGAATTAAATTGAGTGAGCTTGTCTAGAGAGAGATTCAAACATTATAAATTGTAAATAAGTGCTTTACTTTCAACCGCGAACAGTGGAGCAGTGTTCTTGGGCTTACGACTAGTGGTGGCAACAAAATGATTAACCGATTGAATCGATTTTCGATTGAAGCCGCGGTTTTGAAAAAATTAAAAACCGATTAATCGGTTTTCAAAGTCGATTTTTTAAAATAAGTTTTTAAAGATTTGATATAATGTTTTAAATTGATTCTTAAAATGGTGTTTTTTATCAATCTCAATGACGAATTTAAATGCTGTTACTGATATTAACAGATTTTGAAAAAAAGTGGAATAAAAAACTGAAAGAAAAAAATACTAGCATAGAAACTTGGAGGAAAAAATAGTGGTCTGGGATTAATGTCTAAAATGTTATTTTAAGCGAGCAAACTATCAGGAACTTTTAACAACTTAGCGCAGAGGTCCTGCTTGAGTAATTCTGTTTTCTGGAGCATTATTTGAAGAAATTAATGCTCACCATGAGTATGCATGGGGGCTATTTCTACCGTTAGTTCTCTATTTCTCTTAGTTAAAGATTTGGGAGAAAACCTCAGACCATCTAACACGCTTTTACCATCGCTAAAGTCATTTTTAATAGTTTCATATATGGTTTTTAATTAAGAATAAATTTATCAAACATTATGAAAATGCAATATTTTCTTTTATTATCAATTTCTAAGGGAAATAATAAAAAAATGTTAAAATATCCCATAATCCTAACATTGACAAATTTTACCTGCTCCACCAATAAACTAAGACTTAACTTAACTAGACTCAAAGTTATCGAGTATGTACTTGTAGTGAAAGCTTTTGCCAATAAGTGGTTCTCGTAGTCAGCATTTCCCAAAAACCCCAATAGATGGTAATTGGACGAGAGTTTGTAGAGACTGTTAAAAACACTAACAAGACGAAAGTGTGGAAGAAAACCTAATATTTTTGTTCAAAATGTTCAAACCAACTAACACTTTGTGCGGAATGTTTTGATTATTTTTAAAAAATATAACTCGCTAGTTGTTCAATTTTTGGTATTTTTTATTTGAATGTTTTGAAACAAATAAATTGTGTTTTCAAGTGCTTTACTTAATTATCCGACAAAGAGTACAAAGCGCGCAAACACGTCAATGAACTTGGTACCTTTGTCATGTATACAGTTTTTTTATAAAAAAAGAAAAATAAACGAAAACTTGATACTCTCTATATCAATGTACACATTTATTTATTTGATTGTCATTAAAAACTGGATTAGGATGTAGGAGAAATCATCACTTTCTGGTGCGCAGTCAATAGGTTAAGAAAGAAGGAAAAGTGTACCGCCCAGCAATTCCCAAAATCAAATTATACATTTCGGTAATGCCTAACAATTGTCCAATGTATCTAGTTGGTAAGCTGAACGCTACTTCTACCTAGCACTCTACGTTCATCGGAACAAAACGTGGCACATCGCGCGCACGGTCCTTCAAGACGAAAAGAAAATAAAATTACGTTTACAAAATAATAGTATAAACAAAAGTAAGTAATGCACAATAAAATTTCCAATAGCTTTTCTCGCACAATTTTTTTGTATAATTGATATGATATTTGTTATTATGTTTAGTGTCACGTGATAGTGCATCTCAGCAATTGTTTAACTGATCAAAAACTAGTTTAAATAAAAAGTTGTGTAAAATTAAATTACAAACAACTTTTATTTCAAAAAAAAAATGCATACAATGAATATGTTTCTAAATATTCCACGAAGTCAAGGATTAATGTAAGCTAATGGATCTTTTGCTCGACCGATTCTATGCAGAAGGTAATCAAATTTGAGTTATTATAAAAAAGACTCAGATGCAGATTTTATAGAAATCGGATCAACCGTTTTCTGATAACTTGTTTAAATACGGACAGAGAAAAATTGTTTTGCTTCATTATGGCGTACTAACTCGTCGGAAATAGTGGAAAAATGGTGCTAACATTTTCTTCTTATTCATAAAATATGGACCAAAAGTCCATTAAAACTTTTGCAAAGTAAAGTATTTCTATTAATCAATACTTTTCGTTATTATTCAGCAATCATTTCCTATTATTATGTAAGAAAAATATTATTTGATCGCGTTTGCAAATCTAAGTCCAATTCAAGTTAAGAATAATAGGATCCGTTTACAAAGAGCTTGTTTCGGTAATCCCTTTGCAGTAATCTAAACCTTGCCTAAACCACCCATGCATTCTTTGTAATTATGGACATAGATTGTTCATTAGTCCCATTTCGATGTTGTAATCCATAGTGGACGTGCTGAGTTGAGTGGCTATAACAGATTCTTTAGGCGCTTTAAGATAGAATAAAGGGAGGTTTTCGGTAGGGTAATGATACTTTTCCCTTTAGTAAGAACGATAACAATCAGTAATCAGAAGACCCGCTTGCTGACGTGTAATTTGTTGATGATAATGGAAGACTACTAATACGTGCCCTATTTCAAAATTATTGCCTGCGGTATCGATAACATTCTGTCGTAAAAAGAGAAATGTAACAAACGTTAGCTTTGTTAAATGCGATTATATGAGAACGATCACATTTATTTAATAGTACTTAGGTCTGCCCTTTCTATTTATTTCTTTAAACAACGACAGTTACTTTTACTGTTAATGCGATAAAGTGCTATTTGTATTAATCTTGATTGTAATCTTTATACTTTACGCACTGTTATATTTATAAAAACGAAAAACTCTTTGTGTAGGTACAAGTTTGTGCAAGAAATAATAAGCCATTAACCTACCTGCTACTTTAATAATATCGTTGTTACAAGCTTTCAAAATTTAACAAGAAAGATAAACAAAGTTTCATATGTTTCATCGAGTATTAAAGACGCCTGAAAACATTCCAAATTTCAGCCTCTAAAAACAATAAAATCCAAAAATTGTTATTTTTTTAAAAATATTTATTTATTTTTTAGAAACATTTTTTATAAATATAACCGCAAAACAAATTTGTGTTATGAAAATACTTTATCAATTTATTTGAAAATTTTAATTAAAAATTAAATGATAAATAACGTTGATTAAATATTTCCTTAAAATAAATGTTTACTTTTAATTTTATTATAATTGAATAATGGTAACACAATTTTATGTTCAATTCACAATCCTGCCAAACAAATCGAGAATTTATTTTTTAAAAGGATCCTAAAATCGATACAGATTTTCAAGCTCTTGGTACAATAAATTACAATATTAAATTTGATCAGTTTTGTAGTACACCTTTAATTAATTGAATAATGCAAAGTAAACCTTAATACCCATCATCGAAGCACTTATATTCCGGTACATAATTTAGGGTTGTCTACTGAAAATTTGTGTATAATTTTCATTAAATCGTATTATTTTCGTTGTTCTTATTGTCTCTGTTACAAGAATCTTTCAAGCTGACGTACGGTGCGGTTTAACCTTAAACGATAAAAATTGATTGCGTAGATTTAACGGTAGACCATCACTATTGAACTTCAATTAAGGAAAGATTTAAAATGTTTCAATGCGAAAAAATTGTAGGTGGTTAAATATATTCAAGTCAGGCGAATCTAGAGAGGTTGAGAAGAGAATGTTTTACGGTCAATGCTTAGCCTCGGGAGAGATGATATAACCATCTTCTAAAATATTAACCTCAGGGTGGGCGGTTTTAGTAATTAAGGGCATGATGTCATAAAGGCAAAGTCACTCGATATATTTAGCATAATAATGAGAATCCCTCTGAGAGTACTTCAACTGTCTCTCTATAGTCAATTCTGCTTCTGTTAGTGCTCATAAGAATTAAAATAATTTTCATAATTAAAAATCAAGCGTCGAATGGTTTATGACAACTTTCCACCACAATTTAAACTTTCCTTTATAATTTTACATATTTTTTATTCAAGTAGGTTTTTTTCAGTTAAGTTTGTGTAGAATATTCACCGTGACACTGAAATTGACTTGCAACACTGATTTCATGATAATTAAAATGGATTTTATTTATTCTAACAAACAAACAAGAATAAAACTAAATGATCTAGTCACCAATTGATTAGTTTTATAAAAAAAATAGTGACGTTCAACTCAATCTGTAAAAACCTTGATAAAGCCCTTACAATAAAGGACAAAATATTAGCAATATCAGGCTATTGAGTTGTTTTTATTCACTCTACCTCCCACAAAAAAGGTGCTAACAGAACCATATTTAATTTTAAACAAATTTTGGAGGAAAACTTAATTGAATTTAATTAATACCCATACTTTTAAAACGTCTGTTATCTGTAAAATGTTGGTATTAAAAATTTTCCATAAACAATGTTTGGAAATTAACTCAAATCTAATTAGTTAATAAATTACACATGAAGATTTTAAAAGTGAGTTATGTTAAATTGTATGCGTTTATTAATTATTTTATTTGTAACATATGTTTTTAACAAAATGTACTGCAACCAATTATAGTAATTAAAAAAATTATAAGGGCATGCTTATTACTTCTCGACCTACTTGTAAGCGCATGTCTCAAATTTGTTTTAAAATGGGGTTTCCCAAAACTTTTGTGCAATTTAAACATTTCTAAGCATTTTATGTTATTGTTTGATTATGAGTTTTAGACTACTTTTCCGAAAAGTGTAAGCAGGCTTCGCAAATAGACTAAAAGCTACATTTTTAAAAAATATTTTTATATGTACAGGGTGATTCAGAAAACGTAGTCAACCAAAGTTGATTTTGTTTAAATGGAACACCCTATATATTTCTGTACCGTTTAGTCGAAATTTGAACCGTAATTTATATCCCTAGCTTTAGCGGTTTTCAAATTGTTCACATTATTTCAAAATTTTTAATAGATGTATAGGGCGTCCCAAATATTCGGTTCAAACTTTGTGATCACAAATACCTGTAAACACAATTTTTCAAATGGAACCACCATTTTTATGTCACTAGTGGATTCTCCTTCAAAAATCAATGGGAAAGACACTTCATGTCCTACACCTAAAATAAGCAGTTTTGATTTATTCGATAAAATCGATTTTTTTTAAAGTAAACTACGAGTATTGCGATAACAAGTTTTTCACGATTTTCTGAATCACTTCTATACCTACATATGAAAATATTTTTAAAATGTGTAACTTTTAGTCTATTTGGGAAGCCGCTCACACTTTTTCGAACAAGTAGCTCATAATCGTGTTGTTTAATTTAATTGTTTCATTTCCGAAAATTTTTTAAAAATTTTCATTTTTTTTTTTATTTCTCATTTATTTTTCAAAACAATGTTTTTAGTTGAATTTGACTTTTTCGATAAAAGATATTTCAGGAGAAAATTTTAATTTACTTTATAATGTCGAAATATTTTACATATTTTTAATGTACCTAATTTGAGATTAAAATTTTGTACGGTCTCATTTATTTGGCTTTGGGATGTAATTATTTAAAGTCAGTCGTTTTGAAAAAATGGCTTTTTCTTTCAAGTATGAAGGTTACGAAATTTTAAGATAATTGAGTTTATTATATCCTTAAATTTAACTTAAATTAATATACAGGGTGTGTAAATAAGTGCAAAACAATGTAAGTAGTGATTCTTTATTGAAAAATAATGTGGGTTTTTCATACTGCTTAGTTATAGCCTTTAAAGGTGAAGTAAAAACAGGCTTTAATTTTTTTCTTTGAAAACAAAAATGTTACAAATTTAAAGCAAGCGAACATTTCTAGCCAAAAAGCATTAAATTGAATATTTTGTGGTATTTTCGTATAGTTTCAAATGGAAGAATAAGCAATCCCTAAAATTTTTTTTTAATATAAAGAAATTTATTATTTTAAATATTTTTGTTTTCAAGCTCTAACATTTTTTTGCAATCATTCATTTACATTCCCTGTATATTTTGTATAAGTTTTGTTTAAAAACTTTTTTGACTTTTTATTAGTATGTTATGAAAAATAAGGTTTCCCAAAATTTCAGTCCAATTTCATTAAAGTTGATTTTAGAAAATTTTTGAAATTTAAAATTTAGCAATTTATGACAATTTTAAAATTGTTTTTGGAAATTTATTCAAACGATTGTCCTTCTTATTGAATTCAATCTTTTCGCTGAAAAAATTGTATTGAAGCTGAAATTTATGCAGAGGTTTAATTAATTGATTATTTTTTAATACTTGACTTGTGTGTTGTTTGTACAAAATTTGTGATTAAAAATTGGATGATGTCATTTGTTTGGCTTTATACAATATTAATGCATATATTAATTATTTAAAATTCTACTATGAGATTTGACTTTTTTTATCCGATTTTTGACTTCGAACTTTAAAAGCATAAAATTTTCAGTAAATTTAGTTTATCAATTCTTTTGAAAGTTTTCATAAGTTTAATATTAAAAATTCCTAAGATACAAATTATGAAATATCCATGTATGTAACAAATCGTATTTAAACAAACAAAACCATTGATTTTTATAAACAATTAAGTTTAAGTATGTTTATCTCTACAATACATAATTATATTGTTAATTTAATGCATGTGTAAAATGTCTGATAAACCGTTATGATTTTGCAACTCAATAGCGACTACTGCAATATTTAAACTATCAAAAGTTATTTACCTTCTTACATGAATTTGTATCTCATTAAAGTTATTGTTGTTTAATTGATTTACAGATTTATTAAATTATTTTACTAAATTACACTCGAACTTTCTATTTATTCTATTTCTTTTAAACTCAAATTGCTGTTGCTGAAGGTAAAAGTGATTCAACAAATTGCCAGAGAAAGCACGATTAAAAAACTCCAAGTTCAAGGTTAAAAATTGGAATTTTGAATCAATTTAGAATTCTAGATGTAATAAACTATAAAAAGCTCAAAATTAATATTAATGAATTTTACCTGATACAGTATGTAAAATATGACTTTAGATAAATTTTATTTATGGTCAACCTTCGTGATGTTTATGATACAGTTTTTCGGCCATTCTGTGTCTCTTTATGGACTAATTCATTTTATTACTTTATGGACAGCTGTCAATGTCAAACATAAATGTCAAAATAAATGTGTGGATTTTAAGAGTAGATCTGAGAATTTATAAACAAAAAACAAAGCTGACTAGATACTCGTCGGTATGACAAATCCGTTTTACAGTTCATATTTGTTTGAATAAAATCATACAGCTGACCATGTATGCAACTCGTTCATAATCTCGTTTTATCGTTTTGCCACAGTTATGGCTTTCATAATTTGTGGTTATTAAATGTTGAAATTAATAAGAATAAACTCAATTTTATTATTATGAAAAAAATTGTTAATTTTAAGGTTCAGACCAATCTTCTGAACCTAAGTTTGCTTGGATTGGTTTTGGGCAGTATTTTCGAATTTTCCCGATTTTCTACTACCCTACGGACAAAAATTTTTCTTTCGTGTAGGTAACCAAGAATACGCGTTTGTTTTGGATAACTAATTTATAGTTGACATCTTTTGTTAGTGTAAACAATGGTTTAAACGGCGTGTTGTAAAAAGCGACTATTGTTTTTTGTCCGAAGTGGTGTCTTTTCGTGACGTGCTGGAACGAATATCTTTCTTTTTTCTATTTCTACGGTTGGCGCTGATGGAAGTTGAAATTTTAAAATAAAGTTTGGGGGTATTTTAAGGCATTGTTAAAATAACCAAAAACGAATGCACCCACGAACAATATCCCATTAAACCAGGGGAAAGTCGACCACGTCTCAAAGTGTCGTAAGTGTCTAAATTTTGATTCTTTTTATATTTTTCGATTTTCTTGTGACCGCAATTTTTTCTCTCCACTTGTTTTAGAACTTGGCTGGGATAATAAATTTGGGACTCACTCTCTTAGTACGGCACTTATGGCATAACATTCATGGTTGGCTACCTATAAAAGAATATCTAATTGGCGACGAACCAGCATATTGCCCTGTTATAGTATTTGATTTCTGTAAATTTTTTTAGAAAGATATTTTAAAGAAATTATTAATTATTACTTGCGTTTTGTATTATAAATTTAGTAATTACAGTCAAACGTCCGGTACGCTTTTATATATTACAATTTTGCGTTAATTAAATAAGGTGTTACTCCGTCACATAGATATTCCATTATCTGAATAATCAATATTTATCAATTTGTACGGCTTAACCTATTTACTTTTCCTACGACGGCGGTTCGGTGAATGCTTATCCAAACTGATAATACGTGCTTACTTATTGGTTCAAGATTTTATATTGTGTTATATTTATTCATGTGTGATAATTTTTTTATGTATTTTTGTCTAGTCAGACTTAACAACAACAACAATAATAATAATAATAATAATAATAATAATAATAATAATAATAATAATAATAACCTTGTCTTATCTAGAGTTAGGATTTAGTGTCCTAAAGATTATGTACACGTCATACTAGGTGGCGCTCTCATCATTTGTCTGTACAGTGTGAAAGTCTTTGTTCAAATATCAGTACCCCACCGACCCCTCTCCGACTGGAGAAGCTGCCGGCAGGATTTTCACCACTGTGTTCTAAGTACGCTTTTAGCTGAAAACAACCGTATTAGCTTGGAACGTGTATAAGTTACAATCAATAACCATACATACTAAAATGTAATTTTCAAAGGTCAGGTCAACTTGGGACCTATCTTTAAAACATTCCCATTGACATCCTAAACACTTTGATATAACATGCCTATGTCACCGCTCCAGGTCAGAGGTCAAAGATCAGGTGAACTTGTGACCCCGTCTAAGATCAGTGCCTGGACCTCCTGAACAATTTGACGTATCGATCTCCGAAATTGGTTCAGCAGTTTTGAAGGAGAAGACGAACAGACAAACCGGGCCACGATTTTATGTGTATAGATTTGGTTGTTTTAATAATATTTTAGTTTCTTTGGTAATATTTTGTTTATTTGTGTGTAATTTAAATTTGTTATTTCATAATAATTAACTTTCAATGAAAGATTCCAAGACACCTAAGATATAGTTAAAATACAATAATTAAAGTTCTCATTGCTCAAAAATAATTATTATTTTATAAAAAGAAAATGTGCTTAAATCATCAATTACTTTTCTGGGACCATTCCGACATAAAGTAATTTTGAAAAATATCTGTTAAATAAATTAAACAATGGCATTGATCACTAATGTAAACTACTATTGGTATTGATCGGGTGCATTGTTGTAGCACATAGAAAAAATTCTATAATTTGTCGTAGAATTGTGTAAAACAATTTTATAAGTAAGCTAGAATGTTAAGTAAATAATGTGTATCTGTCCTAGAAAACTTCGATGAAAGTTTTGAATTGAACTGATTTTATTCGCTCTGTTTCGAACAAAGCTAAAATGTGTCATTTCGCCCAGTCGGTTTAAAAACATCTTTGAAGAATGTGAAACTTCTTTGACATGTGAAATACTTGGAAAACCTTATTAATCTCCGTATTAACCTAAATATAACATGAAACATATATACAATTTTTCGAAAACAGCTAAGTTTTTATGTATGAAGAAAACCAGACTACTTCATAGCAATTCCTTAATATTTATTAGTCTAAAAAGAACATTCACATTATTATTTTTTTGAAAAAAGTAACACTGGCCAATCACAGAAAATACGATAATAGTATATTATATTATAAGTGATAGAAATGTCCAAAAATAAGGTGGTGCGAAATCAAAGGCTCAAGATCTGAATTCTATGACACGCCAGAAAGTGGACGCGCATTTAAGGTTCTCTTAATTTCGCAAAGAAACGTTAAACATTTTCAATTGAATAAACTGTACCAAACGAATGTTCATAGTGTTTGCTTTCCACATTCTTACGAAGTGAGGTAAATAACCTAGAATGAAATTTCGTTCGATATAAGCATTAGTCTTAAAATCTAATTTTTGTAGGTTATTCCAAAAACTTTTATCAATTGATGACAAGTGAAAAAATTACTAATATATTTTTGAACATTTTCTACGCCAAGCTACGAATCGCTTTAGTCCTTGAATCAAATAATCGATTTGTTGTTTTTTATTGTTGTTGTTATTTATGGTGCATTTCTAGATGTAAAATATGAGCCTATAACTACTCTATAATCTTAAAAGTAATAACGCAATCGTAAAGAATTTTTGTACTGCCGCTTGGGAAATGACATTGATATAAGTGTGTAGCTAATCAGAAGCTATTTTTCCCGCATCAGTTCGGGAAAAATTACAAAAACACTAGCATTCACAGACATTGAAATAATAACATCGTAATCCAAATATAATTTTAGTTGCTAAAAACCATTTTCCCAATGATTTATGTTAATGAAAACAAGAATTAACCTTGAAAATCTACACAAAAGTTATTAAACATTTATAGTGCCATCTATCCGTTATGTAAATTACTACTAAAATCAACCTCATAGCACTCTGCTAACTAGTATTAAAATTTGTCATTAATGTAAAATAGTTACTAATATTTATTAACGGAATATTTGCTCAATACAAAAATATTGTACCGGGTGTCCATATAAGATACGGAGCGGCCGTATTTCGACAATGGCAAGGCCTAGAGGCTTGGAAAAAAATCCTTATATATAAAGTGGCCAAGAGAAAAGGCTGAGAATTATTTAGTTTGTCAATCGACCGTAAGGGGGGGCAAATGCTATAAAGGAACATAAACTTCATGTTATCTCGAAAGTTGGACGATAAGCCCCAACTTTGAAGGTATAGTTTTATTGCTTGTGTTGTACGGCATCATTTTGTCTTGACATTTTACCGTATCTGTTATAATAAGGTAGGGGAGGTCAAATCGTTTTTCAGTGTTTGAATTGCAATATCTTCTGTACCATTGAAGCTATTGAAAATATTTTTGATATCGTTTGAAAGAGAATTTTATGGTATTTTAAGAAAATATTGTGTTGAATCATCTAATTTGAAACATACAAACTAGAGGGCGTTATCAACATACAAACTAGAGGGCGTTATCAACAACAATTACATATTTTTGTGATTTTGGGAAAAAGTTAAATAGAACGGTAGTGTTTTATTTACAGATTCTTAGCCGTTATGAACTCAGCTATATTTTAGTAAAACCGCATGGCGATATCTGTATCCGTTCTCGATGTATAGGGAAAATCTAGGAAATTGAACTACCTCAATCGGATAAAGTTACCTTAGCGAGAAATACAAACTTGTTTTTCATGCTGTATAGTTATAATATTTAACTAACAAAATAGTTATATTCAAACCGAGTGTCACAAGTAGCAAATATTTGCACTTTCGCACGAGTTAGGAACAAAATCTTGTAGACGGATTGAACAACATAACTGAAACTAATTATTAATCTCCAATTCCATCGGAGACAAATTCTCTATAACCTGGATACCTTAAACCGTTGCTATGGTCATGTTGTTTATTATTTTAAATTGTTTCTTATTCTCGCTGTGAATTTCTGAATTTCTAAAAATTGTGTTGTCTTCTCTAAACTGTAAACGATAAAATATTGATAGTGATCTGTAAACTCTGAAAAATGGATAATGATGAAGATAGTATTTTGGAAGCAGCAAATGAAACCAGCCTCAACTTGTTGCCCCCTAAATCCCGGCAACGCTATGAGGAAAGCTTATAGCAAGTTTATGAAGTGGCGAAAGCAAAAAGGGTAAATTCTTCGTTTTTACAAAACGTCCTGCTTGCGTATTTTGAAGAGCTGTCGAAAAAAATTGCCCCAAGCACATTATGGACGCAATTTTCTATGATAAGAAGCACGCTTATTGTTTACCAGAATAATAATATTAGTCAATATCCTAAATTGAAAGCCTTTCTGAAAAGAATGTCGCAGAATACAAACCGAAAAAATCGAGAACTTTAACTGCTGAAGAAGTTAATAAATTCATAAAAGAAGTGCTAGACGGCAAATTTTTGTTACAGAAAGTAAGTAAAGTAACAATTGTCAAATCATCAAATTTGGCAAAAATGTTTGAAAAATTCAAATAAAAAGCAATACATTTCAATAACTGCACATTTAATAATGTAACTTTCTAGTTCTATTAATAAAGATTTCACTTATATAATAATTGTGCACAATTATTTAAATCCTAATAATCCGAATTTGTGTATAAACTATAAAACTAGGAAATTGACGATCAGGTTGCTACTTTGATATGTGTCACTTTCGCTGACAAGCCGTCTAAAAATGAATTTTATCAACTTATGAAATAAATCATCTGAATATCAATCGTGATAAAATTGTTTAATAAATTTACTCAAGTTTGTAGCCAATTTATCTAGTGACATTGATAAAAAAATCACTCACCTTTCGGCTCGTGATTTCATTAACAATGTCATTTGATAAATTTGCTACGCAATAAACTTTCGTATCAATTTAAAAATCATGTCAACAAATTTTTACTACTTACTTATACATGAAAATTTTTTGCTCCAGTAGAAATCCAATGAAATCAATTAATTTGAAGTCATCTGATTAAAGACAACCAATCAGGACAACATTACACTGAAAACAGATCCCATGGGCTGTTTTCACTCACATTGCCATGGATACATATTAATTTATTTCGATTTTGACGTTTCAAATATTTATATTTCAAAATGTCACGATTTGGTTCTAATACGGACGAGAATATTAATGAAATTATAGAATCAAGCATACCAAAAAATACCGTTTACAGCAAAAAATTTGTATGGAAAGCATTTATGGACTTTTGCAATGATAGAAAGTATCAATTAGATGGAAATCGAACGGCGGAAGAATTGGCGTTGATTTTAAAGGATTGGGCTGTGAACATGAGAAGAAAAGATGGTACAGAGTTTAAAGAAACTACGGTCAAAACCATGTGGAACCTAACAAGTAAGCTGTTACAAGAAAAATATTATAAAGAAATGAAAGTTATTATTGACCCATTCAAAAGTGTTGTATTTCAACAAGCGCGAGCTGCCCGCGATTCAATACGACGAAAACTGCAATCAGATCCCTGTAAAAGGAAACAAAGTTCGACAGCATTAAGTTCCGTAGAAATAACGAAAATGATAAATTTATGGAATGAAAATACCCCTGAAGGGCTGCAACGGAAATTCTATCACATAGCCGCGGTAGAATTAGCTTGGCGAGGTGGGGAAGCTGCTGCTTGCTTGACTGACTTTTTTTGTATCGAAATAAACAACGATGGTTCTCTAACAAATCGAGTTGAATATAACCCTGTATTCAGCAAGACTTGCCAAGGTGGTTCAAGAATGTGTACTGAAAGCAAATTTTTAATAGAAAACAACGACAGCAACGTTTGTCCTGTCAGATTATTTAAAAAATTGATGTCAAAAAGGGGCCCAAATATTAAAATCAACAGATTATTCCTAAGAACAAATCGTCACTGGAAATCCGAAAATGATCACTGGTATGATAATATGCCCATAGGAAGAAATACGATTCAAAATTGGACAAAATCGTCTGCCGAAGCGATTGGCTTGAATATCACGGAAAAAAAATTACTAATCACTCCAATAGATCGACCGCCGTTAGTCGATTGGCCAAAAGTGGTGTACAAGAGCAAGAGCTTATAAAAATTACGGGTCACAACAATGCTAACTCAATAAAACCCTACTTGAATATTGACGAAGAACATCATAATCAAATTATTAACAGCATGCGTAGTGGAAATACATCTTCATCAGTTATAGAAACTAACACGTCTGGATCTTCATTTAACTTTTCTAATTGTTCTTTTGTTAATTGCACCTTTAAATAAATTGTTTTTGCTCTGTATTTTTCTATAATTTGCAAAAAATTTTCTATCCGAATAACCCTCGAACATTGATAAATGCTCAAAAATTTTATAACAACTTTCTCAAGCTTGTTGCTCCTAGGAACAAGCTTTCGAAATCTGTTATAAAATTTTTCGGACAATTATCAATGTCCTTGAGTTATTACTACTGAAAACAACTGTCACCTATTAAAACATAGTTTTAGTATGCAAGTATAAATAATTATGTTTGTAATCTTACCTAATTGTTATCAATAAACACAGAATGTCTTTGATAAAGGGTAGTCGAAACACCGACAACTTAGGAGATGCGGAATTGATTTCTTACAAAAACACGATAATATGATCTAACGTTCACGTGTGCAATTCGATGTGGGATATAGGGATTGCTTATTACATGTTGGTTTAAACAATAACTCTATTGTCTGCCGCGCTATATTTTGTGGCAGCATACCACTTTCAGTTAAATTATCTCTTGAATGAAAACCTCTTAATTTAAATCGTCCAACAAAATCAATTCCAGTATAAGAAAATACTTCCATTGTGAAAAGTCGGATGATTGGAAAAGGCCCTATAGATAGATTGAACGCAATTTATTCAGTTTCACACATCAAAAGCATTGATTAATAATTTGCTTTGCAGATCTCTTTAAATCGAATATCTATAAGATTGTCGGAAAGATGCCCTTTGTAATTAAAGATTGGTTCATATTTGATTGATTGACAGCAATTAAATCATTCTGCTCATTAAAATAGAGCAACAGTTTACCATATTACTATTTACTGGAATTGCTGGTTTACTTATAAATCATATTCCTTTCAAAATAAGGTTTTGACATCGTCGAATGAAAAATTAAACTTCTTTCCTATTTAACGTTAGTTGTACAGTTTTCAGAGTACGTTCTCTTTAGAACATCAGCTCTTGAATGAATTAATCTGTTTGGTGATAAAGATTTTCTAAATACCAGTTAAACAAGTGGATAAACACAATGCGGTATTTAGCTCAATTCACTTTTCTAAGTATGGTATGAATTAATACATTCTATTAAAGACTGCTTCCTTACAGTTTTGCACAAGGGCTGTTTTAGATTTGCTGTCACTTTAACGTTATTAATTACCACACGTATTATAGTGTGCAAACAGTTGTGTAAAAATCAAGTATCTGGTTGTTATAGCAATTATAAATTTACACTGCGTCTACGCCCTTTGCCAGGGGCGTAGATATTCGGTGCGGGTAGTAACTATTCTAACAGTTTGCCTTTATTCTTAAAAGAACAAATCGTTCTATTTCAATTATTATTTTAATAATTTGTATTGTGCTTTACCTACACTATTTTATTGTCTATTTTACATATGTTGACGTTGTTTTGAGGCCTAGTATTTCTGCAAAAATTATATTTCTACCATTTTACAGTTTGTTTTTATGTTTCGGAGATCTAAAGATTCATTAAACGTTCTACTAAGTAGCGCCTTATTATTTATTTCTTCAGTGTAAAAGCCTTCAATCTAGTTACTCGTACGTACACCCACGACCCTTCCTCGACTAACAGAGCAGCGTTTGGTCCTTTTCACTAATTAAAAACGCCACAATGTTTAGTAAATATACATAACATTAAATTAACTTAAATTGAAGGGATGTTATCTTCAATTGATTACTTACATACCCCACGCATTTTAACGTATTGTGTGTGTTTAAATGCGTATTGACGTTTATTAGAATTTGTGTTTCCAACTGAATTAAAAATAAATTTTCAGCGAATTGGTTAATTTAGAACCATAAGAAAAACTTTTTGTTAAAACTGTCAATTAAAGCAACAGAATAAACTTCCGATTTCAATTGAATTTAACAGTTAATTGTAATTGTATTCTAAAAAGTAATTGAAACTTTGATTTACAAAATTGAATATGAAAAGTGGCATTTATACTCTTTTATGCTTTTACCCCAAAAATAATAATCGTTTTAGGTATCAACTTTTTTAAATTAACACATGATGAAACATCATCATAGTGTTATGATCGTGTTCTTTGTGATTACGTACAGGTAGACAGAACACTACCTGCTTTGAATATTAAACTTTATACTATAATAATATTCAAGGTATATGTTAAACATCGCTTTGAATTATTTCTAATTACTTCCACAATGTGACGTCTAACAAATTCATAAATAAATCATTTCATAAGGCAGTAAATTGTGTTAGTAGCGTTTTTACAAAACTTGAATGAATGAACTAAAACCAATCGATTACGAATTAAACGAAAAAAAGTGTTATGTATTAAAAAAACACATATATTCTTTTCGTATTTTAATGACGCGCAAGCGAATAAATTAGTTTTTTACAGATTTTATAAAACCCTCGGCAAAATTTGATTTGTTGTTTTGAACACACGCATAACGCACCACTGCCTGTTTTTAACATCCAAATTGCATTTCTGAAATTTTAATATTAAGAACAAATTTCCAGCGACATCAATACATAGGGGGATGGCTTCGTAGGGCTTTAAATGTCAAATAATATTCCGCTTTACTTCACTACAGCATTCTTTTAAAAAACCCCATTTGCAATATCGAATGCAACTTGACAGTATTAAAATCTTCCATTTTGTTTATATAAATCAAAACTAAAAACCTGAGTTCGAATAAAATTAGTTACATAACATGAACATAATGCAATATGTTTATGTAATAAAAAAATAAATTAATAATTGTGCTTCAAATTACACGTTCTAAGCATCAAATTACACTAAAATTTCTAGTTTCAAATTAATCATTGTCGAGGAATAGCTTAATTGTAATAAAAAGAGAACAAAGGGCCAAAATGATAAATTATTTGCAGATAAAAAGAAAAAAATGACTTTTTGCAACCATAACTAACAAAATTCGATACAAAAGTAAGTTAAACTAATCAGGATTCAAAAACGCGCTGCTGATTTTGCTCAAGAGGACATGTGACGTCATGTGCGTGCTCTCAAGCCGTAATCTAGTAGACTATGCGACCGTCATAAAGCCAGAAATTGGGAAACGGCAAAGAAAAAAAGAAGCCTTAATAAAATAAACATTGAAAAGCTCAGATTACTAGTTACAACATCAAAACCATCGTATTTTGCTTGCTAAGTGGTTAATAAATTAATTTTTATTTACTCTGCGCCCGAAAGAATTTAACTTTAATGGATTACTACAAAAAAATTATTTATTCGTGTATTCTATTAAATCTAAATACTATTAGAATTTGTTGGAAGAGTATATAGAACTTTTAGAGAACAGCTATAAAAATAAGAAAATCTTATACAAGTTAGAAAGTCCTTGCGAATTCCTCCTTTTACTAACCAATAAAAAGTTGATGTACGCAGATAAGTAGCTGTAGTTGTATACAGAGCGTTCTAGTATATTCACATTTGCAATGCCATTATCCTCCATAAATAACAACAAAGTAGGCAATTTACTTACAATCTTACATTGTAGTCGGATTACTCAAACATGTCATTACAAGATTGTTTGCGTACTTTTTTTCATGCACAGCTTTGTTGACTTCACTTTAAAACGCAATAAAATGCTTACCGAATAAAGCAATATCTAGAAAATGTTGGCTTACCTGAAACAAAAAAAAGACATTAATAGTTTTTCTATTATTATAAAAAATTAACATTCGACGTTGTCGAAAGAATCTCAGTAAACATTAAAAAACTTTTAATAAATAAACTACATTAATTGGGTTGGCAACCCTGATTAGTTGATTAAGTGTCATTTGTTAAATTAATGACAAAAATAATACCAGCCTACAACGGCTGAATGTTAAAAGCTGTTAAAGGTGATATTTTTAAAATATTTTAGTAATAAGTAATAATAATTTAATCATAATGAAATACTTTTGTAACTAGTTATACAACTGCTTCAAAACCTGTTACATGCAAAAAAGAACTCAATGTTATTAATAAATAAAAACTCAACATAAACTAAAGCAAAGTTCAGAGAGGAAATGGTTCGCACTTTCGTGAAACAACGTGGGTCAAATTAGAAAGTTGCTGGGTTGTCAATAATTAAAAATTTGGTTTATTTAAGTAAAAGGATGTTATAAATACCTTGTTGAATCAAGCTACGCTAAACGACGTCTGCAAGTGGCAAAGAAAACCAATTGGCACATACGTGTAGATACGGAAACAAAGGTGTCCGCTGAACTCGTAGTGAATCGGCCCTGAAGGGTGTCAATAACACGGTCGAAAGTCGGCAAACAGAAATTTATAATACTTTTTTGTGAATGATGCTTAAAGGCGTGTCTCGATAGAGTATAAAATGCCAAGGTATATTTATGCGACGTTGTGCGGAAAATTCTTTAAAACCACATGAGCGAATACTAGGTGAGAATACTAAATTCCCAGTTGCTTTAAACACCAGATAATGTTTCGGAACGATGCTTATTTAAACCGCGTAAAGCAAAACAGGGTATCTACTACTCTAACTTTGAACTCAAAAATTTTAATTTTTACGCACAATGGATGCTATGCACGCCTTACTAGTTGCATACTAGACAAAAATCGAAACGAAAATCACCCTACCAAAACTTATTTTAAAGAAAAATAAATGTTAAGGTAACAAACTGTGTATAAATAATATTTTAACACAAAATAACAAGCAAAACAAAAATTAATGCAATAGCGGACATATCAAGAAGAATACAACAAAATTTCTACAAGGGTACAAGTGTTATAGGAAACAAATCGTGTCTAAATAACATTTTTAGCACAATTTAACAAGCGAAAGCAAAAACACTATATAAATAATAAAATGTTGCCGTTAATGAATTTTAAGGTCAACACTCAATTTTATAAATTTTGTACATTTAAATACATTACTTAAAAAATATCTGTTACTATGTGGAGTTCTGTGTCCAATAATTTCTTTTTAAACATATAGCTTTCTGGCGTTCTGTACAAATTATTAGATTTAGTTTTTTTATCGAATGTTGTAAGCACAGTATGCAAAATTTTAATATACGTTACTATATTTCAAAGATTACTCGTATTACATTAATAAATTTCTTTATCACAAGTTTTATTTAAGGCATTATTGTGAGGCAATTAATTATTGTCGAAGTAGCTTTTATTTAATAACATCTTTAATTACATTGTTCAAGAAAAATCAAAAATCACCTCTAGTACTCTATTTAAGGATATTTGGTTGCTTTAAAATGCACGTATATTTCGTTCGCACGTCGTTGCAATATTTAGTTTATTTGTCCTTTGGTATTTTTAAATCCGCCGTGATCACAATTAAGCTTGAAAGAAATGATTATTTCAATACTTTTTATCCAACGTTATTTATTACGGCGTTGAGTCAAAGATGGTAAAGAGCATTCTGAAAAGTTGACCTACCAGGATACCATGAGACACTTGGTTAGCAAACTTTATATTTTATTTGGTCTAGACTCTAACTCGGTTAAGTTATGAGAACTGTTAACGTATTAGTTTTGGTAGGGTTTTTGTTTATGTAGATTGAGAGAGGTAGAGTTTATATTTAAGAAATCAATCTGTGAATTGGTCTAGTGGGTAAACAAGCTTAAAACTACGAGGTACTATATAACTAACAACAAAACGGATCGTAATTTTAATTTTTATTTACAATCTCTTAATGTTGAGAAGTGTGTATCTCTTCGGATGCGTACTAAATCAAAGAAAATCGTTTGCAAAAATTAAAGTGATATTTATAATAACGTGCAAGAAACAATTCGGTTTTCAAAAAAAGAGAGTTTGACTAAAGTAAAATCAAAACAACGCTTTGAGTATCTCTTATACCTGCAAACTAATTATAGAAATGCCATACCGTTGAAGGTATTTTTCGATTAATTTGGCGTAATAAGCGGTTCCTGTAAAGAAATTAAGTGTTAAAACTAACGAAGTGTTGGATTTATCAGAAGTAAACAAGCAACTGTAAGTAAATTGATTGTTTACTTCGGAGAATTATCGTATATGGTGGGCAGTGCGTGTTTAAAAATAAACCAATTAAGTTAAGACGTCTATGGGTTTCTTTCGTTTGTTAGTTTTGTTGTTCGAAAAGAAACGAATTGAGACGGGGTGGTAAATTAAGTTGAGGCTAAAGTAATGTTTTGGTTTAAATAAAGACCACAGTTCCACTTTGTTTTAGAAACTTTTTTAGACCTATATCTTTAATGTCTTGTATAGTAAAAACTCTAGAAAGGATTATTAAAAATATATTAGAATGGTGGTTCGAGTACAATAAGTTACTACCAAAAATCAATTTGGCTTTAGAAAACAAAAGTACTACAGACTGCATTGCTCACTTGGTTTCTGATATCCAGCTGTCATACTCTACAAACTCCTATCTTGCGGCTCTTTATTTAGATATAGCTAGTGCTTATGACTCCGTTAATTTTTATATTATGTATGAAAACTTTTACGTTTAGGTATTCCTGTACCGATAGCTAGAAATATCCCCAATTTATTTAAATCTAGGCAAATTGTAATTAGATACAAGGGAATGCATACGCATCCAAGAGAGGTTAACGATGGCGTTGCGCAGGGATCAGTTCTAAGTTACTGTTTAACATATACTCGGCAGATTTACATGATACTAATATAGAAGGTCCTACAGTATGCAGACGATTTCTGCTTCTATGTCACCAGTTCAAAGTACGACACTTGTATATCTATTCTTAATGGTGCTATGGAGAATATAATCTCCTATATGACTAAGCATAATTTTATTGTATCTAAAAATAAATCTACCGTAGTAATATATACCCGTCATAGAACTCCCAATATTTCTTCAATTACTTTAAGTGACTTTGAAATTCCGTGTTTGAAGTCGTACAAATACTTAGAAATGCACCTGGACTCCAAATTAACTTAGGAATGTCACATAAATAACTGTGTTGCAAAGTGTGAGAAAAGCCTAAACATTCTTAAAGTGGTTAATAAAAGAACTTAAGGCGCCGACCCCAAATAAGCCTTCTTTTCTATCAATCATACGTTAGATTGCTCCGTATTTTATGGTTCAGCCACAAATACCTGCCTACTTAAATTAGACCGGATTCAATATCATGCTCTACGACTAATTTTAGGAGCTGTAAAGTCTACACCGACAATAGCTTTGGTTGCTGAATCGGGGGACGTTCCTCTACGTTTACGTAGACTACTGTTAGGCCAAAAATTTGTTAACAAACAGAACAGTATTTCGAACAACAAGTTGTTACTGAAATTATCTGATCTTTCACAGCATGTATGTTCTTCCCGTTCTTGGAGAAATAAGAATCCTCTAGTATTAACCGACGCTTTTACAAAAATGTTAAAATACGATAAAATTTATAGTAGTGAGAGAATTCCAATATATCAACAAACTTGTTTCGGTACTTTGTGGCTTCAACCTGATGTGGTTTATCCTTCTAAAACGGACCAAAATTATGACACCAGGTTAGTTGCAGAATTGAAAGAATCTAATTACAAGCGCATTTACATCTATACAGACGGTTCCAAAACAATACAAGGGGTTGGTGCAGCAGGTTTAGTTCCAACATGTGGTTATAAATTGAAGAAAAAGTTAAACTCGCTCTCTTCCATATTTACAGCAGAAGCAGTAGCAATTTCCATGGCATTAAACTGGGCTCTAGATATAAACAACACTAGTGTAAATTACTGCATTCTATCAGATTTCAAATCAGTATTAGAATCATTAAAACACCCACATAAGCAGCTACATAACCCTATAATAATCCTGTACAAACACAAAAAACTTTTCGATACAGGGAAAAGCGTTTCCTATAAGTGGATAAGGGGTCACTCTGTATTTGAAGGAAATTGCGAGGTCAATAAGTTAGCAAAAGAGCGTCTACTTGTGGCAACACTCTTAATTTTCTTCCATATTTAGATATTTATAAGTGCATCAAAATCAATATTAAAGAACAATGGCAACACTTATGGATTCGTTCTAACAATAATTTTCACTACTTTAAAATTTATAAATATCCACCTTCTTTACCTTTTGGGCAACGTAGTACGTTCAACAGAAAAGTATATGTACCATATGTTCGATGTTTATTTGGTCATGGTAACTTTAAAGAGCAACTTTACAGAAAAAAATTAGCTCCTACTCAATACTGCGATTACGATAACTCATCCGTTTGCGATCTAAATCACTGGTTATTCCAGTGCCATCACAATGAAAACCGGATATTGTACCTAATGGAACAACTAATTACAAAAAACATTCCACTACCCCAGATTAGTTTTTCATTGTTGTCTTTGACTACAATTAGAGAGGATGTATTAATTTTTTTTTAATTTCATTAAATTATGTAAATTAAATAACATTTAATATTCGTATCACACAAACACATGTTATTATTGTCAAAGCCAATAAAAAAAAATAATAATTCGTTGTCGTTAACTTTTAACTAATGTCAAAATGCGTTAGATTTAAAAAGCTTAAGTTTTTGTGTATGTACAGGGTGTTTTATTACAAATGGAAACTGAATGGTACTGAACTAGGATTAAAAATATTTACTTATACTTTATTTTTAAGTGCTAGTTTAACAATTTAAATTAAATTTCTTTTTTCTGTACCTTGTAATAGCAATAACTGAAATTGTCTGATCAATTGTGTTCAACATGAGTTAGGTTTGTCCTATATATGTTTGGCTGCAATTTTTGCAATTTATTTCATATACATTAATAAATAGGAGTCAAATTCAGTCAAACTATGAGTTTTTGTTTTATTTTATTACTGGTACCTGCTTTAACATAATGCCAAACTAAAGTATAGATAAAGGCTGAAATCACTCTGTAACGAATAAAAATTTCCAATAACAGCAAATGAATGAAATTTTAAGTAAACAAATTACGAGAAATAATTGTGATTGTACAAAGAATGTTTTCAATCTATTATATCAATACGTAAATAAAAATTTACCAATGGAACTGTATTTGATTGTTTATACAAACGGGTGTAAGTAAACCAACAATTAAATTAAAAAAAGTTTGCTAATTTAAATTGTTGCTACCTAAAATCTATAAAATTCGCGAAAAATGTTACTTAAGTTTCACGATTGCTCAACCGAATATTGTAAAGTGGCATATATTATTAAGATGATTATTTATTTGAATTAAACCAATTTGTCAAAACAATTTAAGATACAAAAAATAATGCTTTTTTGTTTGTTAATGTTGCTTAAAGTTTATATTATTTGTTAACACCTTGTAGGCGAAATAAGATACAAGAACTAAACGCAATATCTCAATTACAAATCCAGATCAAACTTTACTAAAAGGATTTTCCGAGTTTGCTAGTGAAAACCGAATTACAACTATAAATTCCGTTGCTAACCTGAATAGAATAAATGCCTCGGCTATCTGCTTTCTCAATTAATTTCGTAGAAACATAGATCTTTACGTAACCTTTAAAAAATATTCATTTTAAATTTAACATACTGTTTTAAAGTGTACTTTATTCGTTGTTACTTCTAGTGCCTAATTAGAAAATTATTCTTTAAGTAGAAATGAAGGTAAAATCGATGAACTGATCTCGACTTGCAACAATGCAAAATAAAGAAATTGTACACATATCACGTACAGTACAAAACGAAAAACAATTTTTTCGTGTAAATAAATTTTGACGTAATTTAAATATTGATAATAAAGGAGTAACGATTATTTTAAAAGGAAAAAATACCGACGAAGGTTACAACTTAATTTGACAATTCAATAAAAAGTGTTGATATTTTCAAACAAATATTCTTATTAAATAACTATTAAAAATAATGTAATTTTCGAAATATTACGAAAACGTTAATAAGCAAATATTTAACATTAAAAAGGGTTCAATATGTGTAATCATAAATTCTAAAATAAATATGCCGATAGGTGATCGCCGTTTCAAGTATAAAATTAACTAAATATTATAATCTTGAATAATTAGATTTGGATCCAAATTTAAGTTGGGTACGTAAAATCAGGTACATAATACCAATTGTAAGAAAAAAAAATTTCAGGACGTGGTCCTTTGCGGGCTATCACATTTACAGGTAGTACTTTAAATTCCAGCGTTTTTGATTAGCATGAAGATATAACCAGTAGGAAAACGGTTTCTTGATTGATTCTTAAATCATCTTTGGTTCTCAACAACTTTCGTAAAATAACCGATAGATAACAACGTGTTAGCAAAATATTTGCCAAAAGAAAACCAAGACAAAAAACATAGAAAAGAAACTCCGAAAATAGGTAAAGGTAATTAGATTCAAGGGACAGAAAGATTAAGATTTTATCGTTCACATTCTGACTCTTGTATTCGAGCCAGCGGTTAAAACCCAAAAGCGTACCTACGTTAAAAACACTGAGCAGGTTAGCAACGGCCGCTAAAACAAATTCTTCACCTAAAACTGACAGTAGTGTTAATTTCTGACAATCGGTGTAATTTGTTGAATTTTGACATTTTGATTGATTGAGAGTAAATCTCAAGTATTTCACAAAAAGTTGTATGTGAGAAAACAAATGGAACAGAGTTAAAAAAAACTCATAACATTCTCCACAGTTTTAATTTTTGGGATTTAACTTTTCATTTCAAAATTTTTTATTGTACTAAACTCTAAATACCTGTGTCGTTTATTGTCATACAATACTGCTGTAAAAAATAATATCAAATTTCTAGATAAATGGACGTGGTTAAAATGGATGAAAAGTTTTTTAAAACATGTAACGGTAGTGGTTTACAACTAACTAACGACGGCTCTAAAGGAATAAACAAAAAAAGAGCAAAAGAGAAGTATGGATCAATGTAGAGCACTAGGTTCGTGGAAAATAAAGTATTTATAATAGTTAGAGCAACAGCTTCCGGCTTCGTCAGAAACTAGGGGGGTCCTCAAAGACTTCTAAGAAATTAAACTGCTGTCTATCAAGGCGCTACCTGCTGGGTGAAAGAAAGAAATAAAACCGACCAACAGGAGATCAACAACTTAAATTACTTAAAGCCTAATACGCTAGATGAAACACAACAATTAGTCTTAAGAGAAAGATAGACAATTCAATAAAACTACAAACAAATCTTATAGTAATAGGTGACAGAAAGAGAGAGTGTCGGATGTATTCACGTACGTTAGCAGTAGCCTCGCTTAATAATAAGTAATTTACATAAATAACGTGCCGGGTTCACAGGTAAGCTTTAGCCACACCAAACTTAGTGTTAATGTTCTAATTGCGGATTGGCTAATAGGAACACTCTGCGTACATATATCACTTACACACGGATATTTATCTGGTTGAACATGCAACTACACTGACGTAAACTAAAATTAAAAAGGGTAAGTACCTCCCGCAAACTCAAAAGGCCTTTTGTTTTTGCGTCAACCGCTCTAAGTGAAGCGCACGAGCCCATATTGAGCTGGTTAATAAACAATGAATAAGTTACTTAAATACTAAAACTTAACTGTAATCTGATGAACAAAGTCCCGAGAGTAAGAGTTTTCTGCTAGCGACATAATCGACAGTTCGGGAAGTTAGGTAACACCAGGATTTCTCTTAGGGAAGGCGTGCGAAGAGAAACGGAAATCGTTAGGCTCCCTCGTTGAAGGTATGAAGCATAACCAATCCCTGTTAGACGTGGTACCCACCGGTTGCCTGCAGCTTATCTAATGCAAAACCGTAATGTGGCCTTTAATTGACAAGGAAGGTCTTAATCAGCCACTCTAGCACCCCCAGGAGTTATCCAGGTATAACACACAACGTAATCATAAGGTAATCATTGGAAATCTTGTAACACACATAAATGATTTGTGTAAATTTCAGTTTAAGATGCACACTAAACCATTCGTGCGGAAAAAGAAAATGTCCGCTTTTCGTCTAGAAAACTAAGTCAAATTTTATTCTCAATCAATAAAAAATTAGCAAAATGCGCGCCAAGTACAACTTTTGTCGTAACATATTAATCGCGACATACCCGTAACATATTGCTCTCGACACACGTTTTATATTCCTAAAATAAAACTGTAACAAACGACATCCCAAGTTATGTATCAAACATCCTCTAATAGGCATAATGTAGAAGTTTTCTTCGATAAATTAGAGAACGTCCTTAACAAAAACTACAATTTTGCTAATAAATTTGCAAGAATTTGGAATATTGATGGGACCGGACCTACAACTGGTTAGTAACCAAAAACGGTTATAGCTTGTAAATGAGTTAAACAAGTAAGACAAATAACAAGTGGAAATCGAGGCACCTTAGTAGTAACCGGCAATACATTAGCATCCTCGAATCCACTCCAAATCGCACATGTTACGAAATAGTCTTCCTGGAGGCCTAAGGTTTGCAACGCAGACAAGTTGGATGAATGCCAAACTTGTTATAAGTTTGTCAATGTAGATCAAAAATAAGAATAATTTTAGGGGCAGTTCGGAAAACCTACTCGTAGCTCTAATGTCGCAGAATGGGCCGCGTGGAAGATTTATATAGATAATAGTAAGGCTTTCGATTGCTCGTTAGGGCGCCACCTACAAAATCTTAGTGAGTGCTCTTAGGCCGCAGAATACCCAAAAAATAATAAACAAACTTATAAAACCTGAAGCATATAATTTTGAAGATATATATATACACATACGCAAAGCAACTACCTAGAGAGGGTGGTAAATAAAACACATTATAAATTAAAATACAATAAAGGCAGTAATAATTACATGTATCAAATCAAAGCAACAATATGATTGAATAAACGCAACAACACTGGTTTTCTTTAATTATAAATTCGCAACCCTCGTATGTATAAGCAAAAGAAACAGTAATTGTTGTTTACATAAAACGCATAGTAAAAACCATAAGTTAAATGCCCGGTAGCCGCGTTTTAAAAAATGTCCGTGCGTATAAACCAGTGTGAAATTACGTAAACTATTTAATCAAAAAAGTTAATGATAACAGGTAACGTTTATCGAAAATCTTCGACTTATAAATATGTAATAAAATATTTACGAAATAGTCCATATAACAAAACCAGTAACATACCGCCTTTGCGTTATAACGTCACCACAAACAATAAATGCAAAAAACACAAGTAAAAGGCGATAGAAAAGTTGCACTTAACTGTTTGTTTTGTCGACGGCAGACGATTTGTAAACCCAGAGCCTGCACGCGTTTTGGATTCGTTGCAAGGTGAGAAATAACAGATCAGGGATTAAGGCCAACAGAGACCATGTGGATCCGACGTTGATCTCCGAACACCGTTGATTAGCAGCACCAAGAAAATGCTCCCGCTTACGGGCAAACACATTTTATTGCACTATTGAAAGGAAAAACGAGATAATTCAAATACAAAAGTTTCTAACGGTAGAGAAAATGGCGGATAAGATAGCGCTCCCATAAGGTTAGTAAAGAAAAAATTCGATTCGACACTTTCCTTAATTTATATATCAAAAGGTTAAACCTCAACGAGTCCCCTCTCCAACATTTTATTACCATGCAAGTGGGTTGCCGACTGAAAGGCGCTTACGTTTTCCACAAACCCAAATTAAATCAAAAAAGAGAGAAAATTCTACATTTCTTTTGTTTGACAATGATGAAATGAATTCCCAGCAAATTTAATGCATTGATCTAAATAAATCACATGGTGTACAATTCTTACATTTTAGCCTCCTTGTAGCAATAAACTTCAGCCCATAGATGTTGGAGTGTGCTTTTCATTCAAAGCTCATTATAATCAAAGAATACCCATTAACATATATGTTAATTTATTGCGTTTCATAGTTCTTAACACTAATCACATATCATCGGGTTTCCGTAAGTCAAGAATATTTCCTTTCAATCGTGATATTTTTACAGACGACGATTTCCTTCCCAGTGGTGTTACTTTCCAGACTTTAGTGGTTTAAACACACCCAGTTTAAAGGATACCCAACGGCATGAGAAAGAAAACAGGTGCAAGCCGCAAACGTGGCAAAATCTTCAATCTAACCGATACCCCCCAAGAAATTAGAATTCGAAGCAAAGAAAGCAAAAAATTAAAACAAAGGCAATAATCGTTAAACGAAAACTGTTAGCATCTGATAGCACTTCATGAAACAATGAAAGTGAAGTTGAGAGGGGTTCGTTACAGTATGATAAAACCATGAAGGCACTGCTGACAGGATTTAAAGAACTAGACAGAGATGTGCCTGAAGATGATTATGTTTTAGTAAAATTGGCTAGAAAGTCAATAAAATAATGAGTAAGAGATCTAACTCTTTTTAATATTCACATTAATAATATATATATATATATATATATATATATATATATATATCTTCCTGTTGTTGCTAAAATAAGCAATTTGGGAATTTTGATGGATTCTGATCTTAAATTTACACAACACTTAACAATGCTTCTAAGCAAAGCTTATTCCACTCTAAAGCTGTTCTATGTTAACCGACACATTTTAAATGTATCTGCAAGAAAGACCCTTTGCGAATCGTTAATATTGTCCAATTTTAATTACTGTGATGTTGTTTATAATAAGTGTTTGAATAATGTAGATAGAAAGAGAATTCAGGTGATGCAAAGCAGCTGTTTACGGTTTATTTATAATATTCGAAAACGCCAACATATTTCTCACACATTAGTGGTGGCTGGCTGGCTGTTAATGGTGCAACGAAGGGTCCTTCATTTTCTATGTTTTTATCATAAAAATTTTGACTACGAAAACACCGCCATACCTGTACAATAAAATTAGATTTAGAACAGACGTGCATAACATTAATATTAGAAGAAAGAATGCCTTAGGTTTAGCACATTTTAACCTGGAACAATTTAAGAAATCGTTTTCTTATAACATATGCATGTCTTACAATAAACTTAAACCTGGTACCATTAAAACTTCTTCTCTGTCTACATTTAAACGCAATATTAAGTTAATGTTATCCAGAGGAGACTTGACAATGTAAGTTCTTTTTTTTTTTTTATTTACAGACCATTATATTACATGAGCCTTTATTTCTTTTTTTTTTATAATCAGTTTCTTGTTTTTTCTGGAGCAGAAAGCTTAGTTGAGATTGCATTTTGGAATCTTTTCTTTAAATAATTTACAAAATTTTTAAATTTTGATTATTTTTCTCTGTGCTAGGATTTAAGTGCAGACTTATACTTATGGTTCCGCGTGTGGTTACATTGGTAGCTAATCAGACGGTTGCCTGTTGTAAATAGTCTGTTCCTGTAACCATTTCGCTTCTTAATTTAATTTATTTTGTAATATAGATTTATTTGCTAATAATTTGAAACATTTATTTTTTTATTTTTTTTTGTTTGTTTTGGTATTTCTTATAGCATCTGATTTGTGTTATAAAGCCAATAAACGTTTATTATTATTATTATTATTATTATTAAACAGTGCTCGTTAGTATTATTTACGAAGAAAGACTAATGCTTGGTATTACGAACTTCAGCTAGAGTTTCTGCTAGCCAGTCCATACCCAAGATGTGGCAGACCGCTAAACTCTTAAACTGTATTACCAATAAAAGTTGGCGTAAAGCCAGGTAACTGTAACTATTTGCAGTAAGAGCATCATGTTGGCACTACTTTGAAAAGAAATTGATTGTGAAATTTCAGGTATCTTAATTAAAAAATGTAATATTATTATTCTCACAGTTTACAGATCTCCTGCTGGTAATTTTAACGTATTTGTTGACACTCTTATCACATTGTTGTCGAAACTAAATATTTATGAAAATATTGTTATTTTATGTGGTGATTTTAATGTTAAATTTGGCTCTAAGGATAATCAAGCTATTTATCTTGTTGATCTGTTACATAGTTATGATTTCTATCCCACAATATTTGATAACACGAGATTCAATAATTGCATCAACAATATTTTCGTTAATTTCAACAAAGGTTTCAATTTTAAGACACGTGTTTTTGACACAGGAATATCAGACCATTTCGCTCAAGTTATTCGTTTTCCACTTACACTTCTAAACCTAATAATAATATTTCTAAACTCTATAGGCCCATAACAAATTTGGGTAAATTTACTATGTACAATATGCTTGAAAGTTATGACTGGTCGTTCATAGGTGATAATCTTTTGTCAGCGGAAGATAAATTCACAAGCTTTTTATTAATTGCTTTCATTCTAGTTTTCCTATTAAAGTGCAAAAGCAGCCAACACGATGTAGAACTGCTAATATTTGGTTTAACAGTCGCTTAAAGAATATGCATGATGGCTTATTAGTTCTGAATGGACACTACAAACGGTTTAAAGATGATAATACTCGTGAGCTTGTAAGTAAATATCGTAAGTTCTATAAAGTTGAATTACAAAAGCTAGAATTGCTGCCAATGATGCTTTCATTAAATCGTCAGTCTCTAAATCAAGAGCTATATGGCAAGTCATTAAACAACGTAACACTGATACTTATCAGAATACACAAAATATTAACCTAATCAGTTTAACAATTTTTTTGTTGAAATTGCCGATAAGATCAGTGCAGCTCTTCCTGTTCAGAAAAACGATCCGATTACTTACTTTCATAATTACAATATAAACAAATATCTGTCTTTTGCTTTTCGCGAAGTATCATATAATGAGGTACGTGATATTATAAAAGCAATTAATAACAGCGGTTGTAGAGATCATTTTGGTATAACTGCTAATGTTGTAAAAACTGTGTTAAATGTCATTGTTGTTCCCTTAACAAAAATTATTAATGCCTACAAGAATCAACATTCCCTAATGAATTGAAGGTATCTAAGGTCATCCCTTTGTATAAGAAGGGTGATAAGGACGAGATTTCAAATTACAGACCACTGTCCATTACACCAGTGTTTTCAAAAATTTTTGAGAGAGTTTTAAAAAATCAAATTATGCACTACTTTGAAGAGACTCGTCTATTTTCTGATAGCCAATTCGGTTTCCGTCAAAATAAATCTACTTCTAGTGCAATTCTGAAACTAACCAATACGGTTTTGGAATGTTTCGAGACCAATAAAATGTGTATTGCTAATTTTTTGGACTTGACAAAAGCATTCGATTGCGTAAGTCATTCTATCCTTCTACGTAAATTCTCCAAATATAATTTTGAACACAAAAGTATTTTGCTATTAAAATCTTATTTGAGTAATCGATCTCAATATGTATACTTCAATAATTGTATATCTGATTTTAAACAAATTTCTACCGGTGTACCACAGGGGTCGGTACTGTGCTCTTCTTGGCGTATTTCAATGACATTACCACTTTAAGTAATCATAATGAGATGATTCTTTACGCTGATGATACCATTTTATTATATAAATGTAATAATCTGATTGATTACTCCTGTAATTTACTCAAAAATTTTGAAGATTGGCTGATTGACAATAGATTATATGTTAATTTTGAAAAAACACAAAAGTGTATTTATACTTTAAAACGAATAGACGAAGTCTGTAATCCTAATAAAATTAATTTCCTAGGTGTGTGTATTGACCCCAAATTAAATTGGTCTGAGCAATGTTGTCAGGTTGCTTCTAAGTTAGCGAAAGTATGTTATGTGTTAAGATCATTAAAGTCTATCGTCTCCAACGAGGTATTAATTAACGCTTATTACGGTTACTTTCATTCAATCATGAGCTATGCTATCACTTCTTGGGGTCATTCTTCTGATGTTAAACGGATTTTTGCAATTCAAAGACGTGCAATTAGAATCATGAGTAATTTGGGGTATAGAACTTGCTGTAGACACAAGTTTACCGAACTTGGAATCTTAAGCCTGCCAAGTGTTTACATTTTAAATTCCATCCTTCATATTAAAGACAATATTTTAAACTACCAGTCACCAACTGATTTTCATGATTATGATACTAGATTTAGTAAGAACATTAATCTAAATAAAGTACGACTAACTACATCACAAAATTGTAGTAATTATTTGGGTATAAAGTTTTATAATAAATTGCCAATAAATATTAGATTATTGCCTACTATGCGTATGGACAAATCTAAAATAGTTTTTAACTATGATGGACGATGTATAAATAAATAAAATAAAATAAATGCTTTCAGTGGATTTGTAATACCGTGATGTACCATCAGCGTGTATATCACTCACTACACGTTTTTGAAGTTTTGAGTTGTTTTCTGTGATTTTAACATAATTTATTCATAATAAACGCAATAAACTGGCGTGATACATGAGTACGAGCAAACGCAGTGCTAATTTTACACTTGATGAAAGTTTCCGTATTGTAGAAATAGTAAAAAAATATAAACATGTCATCGAAAATAAAAATACGGATGCCGTTACCTGGAAAAAGAAGGTAGGTCAAGTAAATTATTTTTTCTACGAATAACTACAAAGTATGTACTTTGCAAACGGTTTTTCGTTCGCAAAGCTGCATGTTGCCACACTCATACTTTGCGCCTCGGGTGCGCGCGCATCTGGTGGGTAAAGTTAATATTTTGCGCGGCGGATGTGCACGCAAATTTCAAATTATAATGATTGTTATTGTAATCGAAAAAGAATTATAGTCATGACGCCACTATTCTTTAAAAATGTACAGCTTCTTAATATTTAATGTTGTGATAAGTAATTATACTAATTGTACTTTTAATATAAATAATTATAATATTAATTAAATCATGTCTGATACTGATTTATACAATGCTTTCCTTTTATAGAAATCATCAAACATAAGTATTGTAATTGTTAATCGTAGAAAAAATTTTATGTATATTTCGAGCGCAAAAGCTATTGCCGCCCTCACCGAATTGTCGCGCTTCGCCTCCAGTTTATTTGGCAATCGCTTACTTTGGGCCCTTAATACACAAATAACTATTGTTAGAAGTTTATTAAGTCTTAATTTTAAAAGGAAGCATGGTAAATTGTATCAAAAGAATTTTACGCAAGTTCTAATGTAACTAGCGAAGCAGAACAAATAAAAAATAAATACGAAAAAATTTAAAAAGGCACAAGAGAGGAATGTGCAAAACTGCGAAGATCTTTTATGCAACCTGAGGGGGGGATCCCCAGTTAATACAAACCTCAGTCCACTTACTGAAAAAGTAAAGAAAGTCATTGGCATATCATGTGGGGAGCTGCGATCAAGATTCGATAACGATAATGTTACAAATGAATTAGAAAATATACCAAGTGTTAATGCAACAAACAATGCACAGAGCCGGTGACCTATTTGATAAGACTGAAAGTTTCAAGTTTGCCATTCAGGACCAAGTAATCTACACAAACAACTTTCAAATACATCATAGGAGAAGACACTGTAGACAAATGTCGGATGTGTTCACACCCGGGTAAAACAATTCATATCTCTGCAGCTTGTCCACTTGTTTCGAACACACAATACCTCAACAGATCGCAAAAATCCTCCACCAACAGCTTGCCCTAAATTCTAATATTGCCAGTCCCGTACTACAAATATACTCCGAACCCCGTTCTCAACAACAGTCAGTTTAAGCTCTACTGGGACAGACCAATAATCACAGACCAAACAATCACTTGCAACAGACCAGACACCGTCTTGGTAAACAAGTCAGAAAAAACAGCATTTTTAATAGACATTTTAATCTCGCTAGACAAAAACCTCATCAGAGTGGAAAAGGAAAAAATCCGTAAGTACACCGATCTTACCTACGAAATTTCAGACATGTGGCACATGAAAAAAATTAAAGTTATCCCTATTATTCTGTCTACAAATGGACTAATTTAGATCAAAATGAGCAAATACTTGCAGTAACTTAACGTACACCCTTTACTACAGTTCAGTTTCTAAAAGGCTACTATTCTTTAAGCATGCCGCATTGTTCGAAAATTCTTTAACATCATGGAATAAGATACCAAAGTACATAACTTTATGCTGTTTGGCTCACTAATGGGCCTACAACATGATTGTAAACACCGGTAAATTTGAGTAAAAACCAGATAATAATAATAATAAGAATGGCAATTCTTATTAATGCTGTACAGACAGAAAAAGAAAGAAGCAAGGACCAACAAACAAAGCCAATCAAAGAAAACCGAAAACCCTGAAAACTTAAAACAAAAAAGAGTTAAGAGACAAACCAAAAGCAAAATAACGAGACAAAGCAATGCACAAAACAGAAAAAGAAACATTAGACCAAGATCTAACCTGGAAGTGGATGCAAACTTGAAAATCGAAACCAAGGGACTAATAACAGTTTGCCAGGAACAGGCAATTGCCCTAAACTACAGAAGGCTAAAATAATGAAATCCGGCAAAGACCTTACCTGTATACTTTGTCGGACACACCAAGAGACCATATACCATGTAGTATCGGGCTGGAAAATCCTCACAAAAGGAACATCATAGTTAGACTGACACATTAAGTAGCAGCATACCTGCACTGGAACATCTTAACAGAGAATACATCGTCCAAGTGAAAAAAAAATGGTATGAGCATAAACCTGATCCCGTTATCGACGCACCTGATATAACGCTGATCATGGGATTCACAAGTACAAACGGACAGATCCATCCAAGCTAACAAGCCAAACCTTATCTTAAGAAAGAAAAAAACAAAGACAGTGCCACCTGACAGACATTCCATTTCCATCGGACTACATCACCTAGAAGGAATCAAAACAATTCCTTAAACATAAAGACGACTTTAGAACATAATACCTATAGTATCTACCGGAGCTACAGGCCTCGTAACCAAAAAGATAAGTGAAGACATTAAAAAATTGCCTAAATCACACAACCTCCTCACAATGCAGAAGTCGGTCGTGCTGAGCACGGCGCACATAGTTCGGAAAGTATTATGAGCAAACATGATGCAGTAGTATGGTTTACTCTCGGTTCTCTAAAGAAAAAAAAATATAAAAAATCAAGGCAGGACGTGTGTTAATTAAAATAATAATTAATTTACAAATTCAACCTCTTAGTTTCAATTTTTGTTTTAATTAATTATAATGTTAAGTTATATAAAAATTGTGTAAATTGTTCACTTTTTGATGTGACATTGATAAACCTCAAAGTTCATTTCTCATTGCACTATATAATTGACTATTACTTCATAAACATTGACCGTAAAGTTCAAACATAACTCCATCATAAGATAGATATCTGGGACCAAAGATAGTGTATAAAGTTCCAACGGTATTTACCAATTGTCAATTATAAGCATTAAATAATTTACATAACATTCGCGACTATTATTAATCTCTAAACTTAGAATCTGAACCATTTATATCACTTAAATAAAAAGCATTAGTAATTACATCGAACTATTCATTCATTTGATATGTAACAGCAAATGCATATTTGCCGAGTGTCTACAGATATGTTAAGCAATTTACACCGTATGCAAATTGGCAACAGGTGTATCAATGTGTTGCAAACTTAAGTTAATTACAAAGTACATGCATTTCAAAGCAAAACAATTTAATGAAATTTACGTTAAAATGTGAACCATTTTAAAATTAAATTTCAGCAATATTATTTCAAACAATATACTACACTGAAATTTATTGTTATATTTCCGGGCAGTGTTTTTAATTACTTTACACAAAGAAACGCAATTAAACATTTTGTAGATCGGAATGATTCTTTAGGTCGCTTTCGCGAATATAATATTATTAATAAAGGCAAATTTTTGATGAACTGAATAAAATTTTTGTTTACAATACAACTTATACGTAATGCCATAGAAGGAGAAATAATTAAAACCATTTAAGCAGTATTAAATTACAAAATGAATTTTGCGAAATTGGTTTATGAATAAAGTTAATTAATTACGTCAAAAATTCGAATGCAAACTTCAAAAGAGGTAAATTTTCCATTGAAGATGATGACCGATCGGGAAGGCCAGTTTCTGTGTCAGTCCCCGAAAATATCGATGCAGTTCATGACATGATTTTATCAGACCGTCGAATTGGGCTAAAACGGATATCTGAAGCACTGAATATTTCATACGAACGCGTTCATCATATGGTTCACGTCAATTTGGACATGAGAAAATTGCTGCAAAATGGATCCCCAAATGTTTGAACGTTGACCAAAAGCGTGCAAGGGTAGAAGCATCGCGTTCGATCTGTGCTCGATTTGAAAACGATGTAGACTTCTTAAACCGAATTGTTACTATGGATGAGACTTGGGTACATTTCTACGATCCAGAAACAAAGCAACAATCGATGGAATGGCGACACTCTGGTTCTCCAAGACCTAAGAAGTTTCGTGTCCAAAAATCTGCTGGAAAAGTTCTTGCTTCAGTTTTTGGGATTGCCATGGAGTAATCATGATTGATTTTTGGATAAGGGTAGAACAATAACTGGAGATTACTATTCGACATTACTGACCACTCTACGGGAAAATATTAAAGAGAAAAGACGCGGAAAGCTATCCAAAGGTGTTTTGTTTTTGCAGGACAACGCCCCTGCACACAAATCTCATGTTGCCATGCAAAAATTCGTGATTTAGGGTTTGAATTACTAGAACACCCCCATATTCACCGGATTTGGCTCCGTCCGACTATCACCTCTTTCCTCAACTGAAAAAAGTTTAAAAGGTCGTACATTTTCTTCCAACAAGGAGGTAATAGAAGCTGTGGAGGTCTGGTTTGCAGAGCAAGAAGAAAATTTGTTTTGAAAGGTCTAGGGACGTTGCAGGTTCGCTGTAATAAATGTATCCAATTAAGAGGAGAATATGTTGAGTAATAAAATAGTTTGACATTGAAATTTTGTTTGGTTCTATAGTAGGCTAAGAATTTTTCAATATATCCTCGTATTTCTAGATAAAAGGGGCAAACAAAGCAAACAAGGCAAAAAAGTTTGATGAGGGTTATCTTCAGAATGTCATTGGACACATAAATACGTTTCTAGAAAATATAAATCACTACAGCAGAGAAAAATCAAAAACAGACATAGGTCTACTTTCTAATAAATAACAAAATAATAATAAAGTGCATGGTAATCTATGCAAGACGATAGTATTTTATCACAGCAACCTGACAGTGATACTTTTATCGTATACACACGAAAAGCTTTTAGTAAGGTAGCTCCTTGGGACACGTGCAATGTGCTAAAAAGAGAAAAACATTTGAAAGTTTTTGCTCAGAGGAAATCCTACCACTGGAGTCACGAATAAGTGCACAAAAAAAGCAACCCTACAATATACTGCACTGGAAAAGATATTTTTCAACAAAAAAAATTTAGAACCAAAATTTTATCAATTAATTAAGTGTTTAAATTCAAATCAAACATTAATAACACAATTAAATTTGGATATGAATTTCTAAAACCAATCTACATTTCATTTAAGGAAAGAATTACTTTCATTCTTGTAAACAGCCTTTTCATTTAATTAAAAATTAATATTGAATAGAATTTGTTTTTTAGTTGTAAGTGTAAAATAAAATTATTGAATCGACAGTCTGCATAAAGAGAACTGTTTGTTAAGCTTCATTATTTGGATTTTACCGAGATAGCGTCGCCGAACGCTTATCTTGAAAAGATAAAACTGTGTTGTAAAATAAACTCAATGATTTCTTTGTGTACGAACACATTTAGAAAGGTCAAAGTGTGAATAGACAAAACATAGGGGATCATTATTGAGACGGAAACATGTAATAACTAACGATTTAGTAGTTGAATCTTGAAGTATGAAGGTGTTAATAATTAATTAATTCGACGGTTAATAAAATAAAAGCCTTGTGTATTGTAAAGTGAACGTGTAAAGAAAACTAAAGGCTGCACAAGAATAATTAACTTCAACCGCATAAAGGTTAGTTCTTACTAAATTTTTTTTTTTAAAAGAATGTTTAAAAGTAAATTGAAAAAAAAAATTAATTAAGTAAATTTTTCTTTTTAAAACTTGCAAGTACAAGTAAATTAGGTGTTATTAATTTTAAATTTGTATTATGTATTTCATGTAATAAAAATTAAATGTGTGCAATGTATAAATAAATTTGTTGCTATACTACATTAATAATTTTAATTGAAAACGAACCCAAACCTGAGATAAAAGAGCGCGATAAAATATTGAAGTTAATTTCTATGTTTTGTTAAATAATTTAGAGTCTCATTGCTGAATTAAATTTTTTTAGGAAAAGTACAACAATCTATCGCAATATGTTGGACTGTTTCCCGTTAAAAATTGCACATTTTATAACAACGTCATCGCGAAAGCTAATGAAGGCACTTAGACCATTTACAAATATTTGAATATGTTTTGTTTTTTTCTGTATGATGTTTTAATGTTGTGTTTTTTTCTAACTGAGTTAGACAGATTTGGCACTTAGACCCTTTTGAAGTTACACTTTTCAAGTGTTACATTAAAATAGAATTAAACACATTTTAAGACTAAACTTAGATACAGGGTTTACCGATGTTACCATAGTTATAATTTTTAAATCGTTGTCAAAACGATCAGAAAAATGACAAAAAGGAAAACGTTTTGACACAATCTTTGACAATGATAAACGTCATTTCATGTGTCTCAATTAATGATTAGGATTTACTACGTTATACAATATTATACAATAAAAATATATTTCGTAATACATTTTTGTTTTAAATTTTGAATGTTTATAGAATTTTGTAAGATTTTTTCACATATATTTGATGTTGGTTTTATACTTATGTACACCCAAAACTAATCGCCCTAGATTCTATTATCTATGTTGAAAAACTTCATGTAGATTAAAGAAAACACTGAAGTTTGCAGTGGTTTGTTTTTCTATTACAGTGATATTTTAACTTGACATTAAGATTTCATATGGTAATCGCCTTTCTCAAGAGAAAAAATTAGCGTTATTTGCCAAAAAAGACAACCGTTTTAACAAGAACAATTGAAACATTTTTGTTTCCATATTTGAATAGAGCGCAAAAAAACTGAATCTAAGGATGTGCCTTCGGATTTAGGTCAGAATAGTTCACTGTTACGGTTTTATTTTTCGAATGCAGGACGTATGTCGAGAGCCATCTTAAAACGTGTGTCGCGAGTAGCATGTTGCGACGAAAGTCGTATTTGGCAAGCATTTTGCTAATTTTCTATTGGTGGAAAATAAAATCCGACTAGATTTTCTAGACGTACAGCGGACATCTTCCTTTTCGTCTTGTACATGTAGGTGTTTTAGGGTACTTCTTAAAGTTAAAATTTCTACAAAAATTATTTAATGTAGGATTCAAGATTTCCAACTCAAATTGGTGTTTTAGTTTAATCCGGCTAAATTCGCCGTGAGTACATTTTGTTTTCTTTTATTTCCTGGTTGTATTAATTCTAATTGCTACGTATGCTTTTAGCAAGTTGCGTTGACCCTTTAATCCTAGTTTAAGTTTAGTTTAAATCGCCGTGTGTAAGTGATATGTGTACGCAAAGCTTTACTAGTAGCCAATCCTCAATTGAAATGATAACTTTAACTCGAGTGTAACTAAAGCTTACCTGGAATCAGACATTGCGAGCATTATTTATTGTTGCGTGTTACGACGGAAATCAAACCTACCGCGCTACAGCAAATTATCCTATTAGTGGACGGATTTCTTAACTAAACGACGGGTCCACATCTTGGCATTTTTCATTTCCTCTTGGGTGGTTGACGGTGGTTTATAAGGCAAATAAAATATAAGTGAAATTTTAACGTGGCTTCAATAATTGCACCATAATTAAGTGCGAAAAAATAAATCCGATCAATTTACACCGTAAGTGGGTCTTTTTTACTATTTCTTTGGTTACTTTCGAAGTTGTATTAATTATTAATTGCAACGTTTGCTTTAGCACGTGTGTTAACCTTACACTTTCACCTTATCTTACACTTGAAACACTCCTGGGGATGCTAGAATAGCTATTTAGGAACCTTTCGCTACCAATTGTTCGAGTACCTCGATTTTGCCTACTCTTAAACCGACAACAGCTGGTGAATGTTGAAGGCCGACCGACTCGTATATCCTTTATATCTATTAAGCATATATTACATTATACAAGTTGTCGTACGACGACTCTTACGAGCTTTGTTTAGATCAGTATGAAAATGTTTACATTGTAAGTTTTCTTTTTGATCTATTGGTTCCGAGTACTCTTACGAGATCTTGCGCGTTTAGAACAGCTTCTATTTTTACTTACGAGTTTTAATACGATTTTGCTTTAGCGCGTGCGTAGTTATTATGAGACAGCTAACGGCCGATTCTGTCTTTTCTTTCTTCATCATTGAACGAAGTATCATTGCCAGATGTCCCAATTTACGCAAACATTACGATTTAACCTCAATATCAACTTGACTGAACCTTCGAAACTGAAGTATTCAAGCTAGCCGCGCATGCGCATTATTCCTATTGAGCTATTATAATGTAAACAAAATCATATTAGCCTTACGAATCTATCTAGGAGTTACACCTTTCAAGACTTCTCAGTCGATAGACTCGTAAGAGAAATCGGATAATGTAATAAGGGCTTTACTTTGAGAGACCCTATTTGTCATCTGCTTTTCAATCTAAACCTCCCCTAAGGAAAATTCTGGAATTAACTACGTTCGGACGCTGTCCAGTACTGCCGCTAGTAAAAACTTTTATTCTCGATGCTGCATATTACTAGAACACAGCTTTTAATGTTTAATTATCCTACTCAATATCAATGCGTAAGAAGCTCACGTACACGTGACATCGAACGGTCTTATAACTGGTTATCGTGTTTCTTCCGAGTTAATATTAAGGCACCGTTGTGTAAGTGACGTGTGTACTTCAAGTTTTCGTACGAACCAAATTTAAATTGGTACGCTCTCTTTAAATTTGGGATGTAATTACAAAACTTATCTGAATTTGATACATTAATTACGAGCTTTAATTAAACCGTTGTTGCTAACGCCCGTAAAACTTTATGCGACAGTCTCGTTTACTTCTTACATATTCTCTTAGTATTTTTAAGTTGTTATTTGCTATATTTAAATTGTCTATGTGTCTCTCTGATATTGTGTTCGTTTTAACGTGTTAGATCTTTTAGTAAAACCAAGTTGTACTCCTGTTGGTCGGTTTTATTTTTATCTATTACTCAGCGGGTGGCACCACGTTACGCAACAATTTATTTCTTTTCAGATTTCTTAAGGATCCCTCAAATCTACCGACGAAGGCGGACACTGTTGCGATAACACTTATAAATTCGGGATCTTCCATGAATTTAGTGCGTTAATTGGAGCTCAATAGTATTGTTCTTTTTATTTAGGTTGTACCGCTAGAGCCGTCTATTTGTTTATGTATTTGTAAGCTACAACCGTTACACTATATGCGACAGTCTTTCTATTTCTGTCACATTTTCCTAGTATTTTAAGATTTGTTTGTTGTATTAAATTGTCTGTCTTTCTTTCTGGTTTGTGTTCGATTTGGCGTATTGGATCTTAAGTAAAACCTGTTGATCTCCTGTTGGTCGGTATTAACATAACGATAAAATGAAATTTAACAATTAACTTACTTATAAAAAAAACAGAAACTAAGAAGGAACTAAACATGATTATTTTAAAGTACTGATAGTACTGCAGCATTTCAGTAGGTAAATTGAGTAGCTAAGTGAATTCTACGAAAAAGTTACGAATTTTGAAACTTGATATATTCGGGAAAATAAGAAGTGAACTGGAAGATATTGTTAAATAACTGATACAGCGATCCAAACAAACGCAAAGAAAAAAAGTAAAGGAATTGAGGGAACAAGGAGTTTTACATACATTTTCACTGGAGTATCTAAACATTAACGTTTGCGCAGAGGTGTATCAATATTAATAGATAAATAATATAAATAATATAGAATTAAAATATCACAAAGGGAAGCTGTAAACAGGGATATTACAACGGTACATTTTAACTACAAAGAAAATAAACGATAATTGGGATATAGGGGTTAAGTGAAGACGCCCCTATTTTAGATAAAAATATACAACATTAAATTACACAAGAGTTTTTTGACATTCAGTCCCAAGAGAGATGACTGTGTAATTATGTATCAGTTTTAGGGTATACATTTCAAGAAAACTCACTGATTTTACTACTTCCATTTTTGTTGCGCTCCCAGTATCAAAGTTGGGAACTTGAAGTTCATCTCTAACAATGTCTCTTTTGGCTTTAATGATAACTATTTTCTCGATGCCAAACGATAACTAGTTTCTGAGATACAGCTGATTTATTCAATTACTTCATGTGGTGACTCGTAATTGGAACTTTGACTGTCAATATCTACTGTTAGTTCAATGATATCAAACTGTGGTTTTTGCTGATGGCTTCAGTCTCCCATGGCATTTCTTATCGTGTTATTAGATTGTATATTGTTCTAATTAGAATCACTACATAATCTCACTTTCCGAAAAAGGCCTTCTATCGGTGTAAAGTATGATTTAGGCAAACATTGTAAAAAATATGTGTGATAAGACAAAGAAAAATCTTTCTAACGAGCCCAAGCTTATCCAAATCCGTCGCGTCCAACCGGAATAATCAGCCTTTAAAAAAAATTACTTTCAAATTACCTCCACCACTTTATAATCGATAAATACGTCAGGAATAAAATGTTACTTATTACCCACTGATAACTTTCCGCTAGTTAAACGTGCCACTTTATTAGAGATTTTGTGATGAAAATCACAATTATACGACTAGCGGGGAAAGTTCAGCCCTCTAGTGGTGGTTTTAGAAACATAAAAATAATGTCCACAGATTTGTCATTATGCATTTTTCCAAAAGAACATGCAGCCGATGATCTCTCTTATTTGATCACCCGGTAATTGATGTAAATTTAATTTGAAATAAAATTTAATGTAACAAATAAAACTAACAATATGAATTGTGGAACACCATGTACAGGGTTATTAACTATAAGTTCCCACCCCTTATTATTGTTATTATTGCTTGTAGAAAAAAAGTTATACATGAAAGTTGTATGGTTTTAACTGAATTTTTTTAAAATGCCATCAATAGTTCAGTTACTCGCCGTTTACAGGACGCAACAAAAATATAATGTATTTTTTAATGTAACACCCTGTATATTATTATATTTTCAAAGAGATCTTTTTTTTCTGATTTCAAAAATATATAATATGTTGTCTTGATATTGAGCTGTCATTGAGTTAACAAACAGAAAAACACCAAAAACAGCACCAAAAAACTTTACTTAGACACGTGTTTCAGTAGCTAAGCTATCATCATCAGCGAACCGATACTAAAATTAAAAACAATAGGAAGAGTATATACCGGGTGTCTCAAACTGATTTGACCACCCTATAACGTGATAACAAATAAATATATTTGAATAAAACAAAAACTATCCTTTATAGCTACCAATGTACGTTAATATTGGCTGTTAAAATTACCCTTATTTTAATTACCATTAAAGAAACAACTCGCTCTCTTAAAATATTAAACAGCACCCCTATTTTTGGTTTATACATTTTGATGCATGTTGTATCTACGACTATGAAAATTTTACAGAATCAAAATCGGTCACTAATTAGGAAAGAAAAAGACATCTTCCACTCAAAGTTCCTTAATTTAATTTGATAAAATAACCGAACGTTCTGGTCTTGTCTTTCTTTAGTTTCTTTTCTAATTAATTATGATTAGATTATGAAAATTAAATTAATCAAATTTGTGTCAGTAATTCTAAAATAAAATTCTGCTGATTTGTATGACAAAGAAGTATTACTACAGTTCTATAAAACTTGAAGCGTGTACATACTGGCACTCAAATATATTTTAAAATAAAATTTAAAAATTAACTTGTCTTTGGCACAACGTATGTAATATTATAATAAATGCAACATAGTGTTGTAATTTATTTTGCATTTTAAAACTGCATACAAAGTAACTCACTTGAATAATATATTAACTAAGAATTCTCGTTGAAAGAGTAATAACATTTTTTTCCGATAATTAAAGTATGTTCAAACGAGAGTGTTTAGTAGTCGAATTAAAATTGCAACCAAAGTACTAATTTCCACTTTAAAATTCTCGTCAGCTAAATGTAGTAGAAAATTTTATGCGACTTCAATTCAAAAAGTTAGTGAGTGTTTTTCACGTAAATCACGGACATTAAATCGGAAGTACTCCTTGCATATGAGGTTTTATTAGTTTTCACGTAAAATATCATTAAATCATTATAAGCAGTCACAAAATTGCATTTAATCGATTTATCGCAAATAAAAAATAAATTGTTCTTTTACAACTACACATAAAAAATGGTATAAGTCAGCCGGTTTAGTTAATAAACTTTTATTGTTTTAGGCGATTTTAGTTTATTTAAATAACATCACATCTTTTGCTGTTAAGATATTGCAAGATGATGGAAAACATTTGTTATAATAAAAGCGTAATTTGTCATGTGCGCTTCTACAAATCATTTGCTGCACCGCATTGTACTTTTGTTGTCATATATTTCAAAAGCTGCGCTTTTACAATAATATGAAAATGCTTTTCTAAGCGAGTGCACTTAGAATTGATTCACTTAAGATTATTTAAATCTATTACATTTCTTTGTTTTTAAATTTAAACAATGCTCTTTTCTTAATGAGTTGCCTTAATTATGATTTAAATAATATAGGGACCTATATTAAATTAATTGCATATATGTATGTGAAAGGGTATTTACTTCGCTATAATAATAATGGGAAATTTGCTTAATTCCCAAAATGGTTCAGATTTAAAACAATAAATTTTAATGGGTATCTAATTGTTTTACCACGACCATTTTACATTGCAATAATTACTAATATTGTTTCGTTTTACTATTGAAATATGTTTATGTTATTAATAAAAGTCTTTTATTATTTAACCGATTTAACATATGGCTTCCACTTTTGTCAAATGGAACTAAACCGACAACAACGTAAATGAAAATAATCACACACATTTGGGAAAGAATGTTGTCTTACTTACTTGTTACCAGTTTTTCTGGTCTTAAGGTACCATTGAGAAAACAAAAATGAAACACCTTGGTTCTACAAGTTCAGTAAGAATATCTTTTGTTTGTGTCTGGGATTTTGATTTAGGGACTTTCATGTTCTCTTTTTCCGTTTCATTTTTCTTATCTTACTGCCTTTATTGTTCGCCGATCTGCAATATTATCGTTTGCGGTTTTCTCTCTCGCTGCCGTGTGAGGCATCATTTCAATATCTTTTGAGAATACAAGGACGGATGAATAAACACGGAACCGTTCTAATTATCTATCTTTTTCTGGGATTAAAAGTTTTGAAATTCTAAAACAACGCTGATCAGAAATTTTGCAATGAACGACAACCCCCGGACGCCATTTTTGTATCATTCACTTAAGTATTAATTTCTGTTTATATGTGCGTTTTAAAATTTAAAACCTTACCTATCTATTTAAACTGCTTAAAATTTTTAAATAACGTGCATGCACGTAATCTTTTTTTTAAAATAAATTATCATTTAAAATTTAATTAATATTTAATGTACTTGTCTGCAAAAAACCGTATTTGAATTTAATCAATGTTTAAAATATTTAGTTATTTTCATATTTATTTACTGTTTAAAATTTATTTACGATTCTCCCTTTACTTTATTTTTATTATGTAATAAATTTTGTTTTATATTTGTTTGTATTTCGAAATATTATCTCTATCGTTTGGTAAAAATTAAAATGTAATGGCATCTTATTAATATCATTAGTTCAGGAACGAGTGTCAACCAAATCTAAGGTAAAAATTTGTTTGTTTATTTTACATCTCGTTTCTGCAAATCTCATTATATAAACAAATTAAAGACTCCTATCTAAGAAGTGAACGACTAGAACGTTAAATTTTATTTTGGCATTTCTTGTGTTGAAACTTTCAGAATTTGTGGGAATTTTATAGAATTTATGTATTTTATAAATTTTTAATATTTGTGGAAAACATTTCTAATTATTTGACATATTCGTGAATGCTTAAATTTGAATGTGTAAATTTCAGTTTAAATTTGAATTTTGAAAAGTCTTTTATTATCTTGACGTTATCTTATATATTTACCTCTAGTTTTTATCTAACGTGCGTGTATTTGTTTGTTGTTTTTGCTTAACATTTCCACATTATCTAAGAATTAGACACCTTTATCTACACAAGACCAACGTCGCCGTCAGCTTCGTTCTCTTTTACAGTAGGACAAAACAAACCAGTTAAATTTAAAACTACCTACCTTTTTGACCAAGATGTCGACGGAATTCAGCGTACTTTAAACGACCTCAACCAAAAATTTTTGCTTCTTTTAATACCTCTAGCTCAAAGCCAAACGTTATTAACATCGTTTATCTCATGTGTCTTCTCGAATAGTTCAAAAGGAGCTTGAAGTCATGTATGTATCTAAAAATTATGATGGGGACTCAGTGATGGTAAGCATTTAGAGTGGCACGTTAACAATTACATTTATTATTCATTTAGGTTTACTAACCCGTTGGCGTATTGGTATATATACTTGTGTTGTAAATAATCTAGTTATAAATCTAGTTAGAAATATTCATTGGTTAGGGAAATTTTTTTGGAACAGCCTGTATGTTGGTATTATGACGTAGAGACAAGGTAAGACATATACAAAAACAATTAGTTAGAGAGAGAAAGATATATACAAGCGTGTGACGTCAGAGGTAAGGTCCCAGAACCTACTATCTATCTCTACTACATACTACTACTTAGATACACCAGAGAACAAAGTACGTTTAGTAACACAACTTCCACATAAAACATTTTACTAACACTATTCAACAAATGTATAGGAGATTCCATCTGAAGTAGCACTTCTATACTTGGAATTGCCAGACTCTTGGGTGAATCTGAGATATTGGACTTTGGGTAGTCTCTCACTCTCATTTATGGCATTTAGGAGCTTTAAGCGGGCATATCCCGGTAACTGTGTTGGCACACAGCTATGGGTGGCGACCTTTAATTGATGGTTTTAATGGCTCCCATAGTAATAGGCAGCGTTTGATTCAGAGTAGACAGCTGCCAACAGGGTCGTGCTCCATGTTAAGGGCAGCTCAATTATACAGGAAAATGCAATAGAAAATCAGTTTATCATATTTCCTAGGACATTACTATGGAGAAAAAACAATTACACGACCCCTGATCTCGGGCAACTCTTAAGTGGTTAAGACGTGTGAAGAATCTCCCCGCTCAACATGGTATAGTTAAAACTACGTGTAGTAGAATTTACAAGAGCTCGAGTATGACTCATGTCTTAAAAGCAGTATTAAACCGACATACGTTGCATTGAAAGTATGGACAGACATATTATTATTTTCAGTCTCTTTTCTACTACATAATTAATAAAGTGTGATAGATAACTAAATCTTATAAGTTAATTATTGTCCCTTCCTTAGATGAATCATACTCAAGCTCCCGTGATTATTACTATATAGACACATAGAATGTCAGAAGCCCATATGCTGCTGACACATTTAACAACGTTATCAAAGAAACCGATAAACTCAAAATCAATAGCAGACAGTCGACATGACAAAGAAGTCGAGAAATTTTATAACTCAGTAGATAAAATAAATATAAAAATAAATAGCAATGACGTCACACTAATTATTGGAGGTTATATCCAAAAAATCGAACAAGGGTAAAGATCAGACTTGGTGGGTAAATTTGGATTGGGTAAAAGCAACCCCAAAGGGGACAGATTATTTCAAATTTGCCACGAAGGAAAACGAAATGGTGGTCACAAATATTCTGTTAAAACTCTGGAAGAGACGCTTTTATACGTGGATATCACCCGCTGAGAATAATAGCCTAGCCAAGAACCTATAGAAAATCAAATCGATTATATCCTTGTAAATAAACGGTTCAGAAATTTTATGACAAGAGAAACAACTTATCCAGGAGCAAATATTGGTTCAGATTATGTCTCGATCAAAGACCAGACACATAGCATTTAAAAATCCATAAATAAAAGAAAGAGCGAAACAAGGACTAAATAAGAAAATGACGACTTAAAAGAGAGTATTTACATCGAATTGGAACCACTAAGGCAAGAACTAAAAATTATTCTTACAACTATATGTACCAACAACATAAAATTTAGAAAAAAACAATAGAAAAGAAAGATGAGAGATGAAATCCTCAACTTAATAGAAAAGCGGAGACTAGCTCTAAATAACAAAGAAGAATATAAAATAATACACAAAATGATAAAAACAAAAATTAAAAGGGTTAAAGTATATCAGATGAAGATAGAAACATCTTATTTCAAATGCAGGAAAAGTTGAAGAAGTAACTTGGATCTACTAAAAACGACAACCTCCTACCTAATCCCTATTTAAATGTTAAAACTTATTACCTTTGCCAAGATCAACCGCTTTATTAAAACGAAAAGCAAGCCATTCACCTGTGATAAGTGAGAATGAAAATGACGATGGCTAAAGAAAAAGTAAAAACTGTGGAGTAGGTCTATCGGAGAAACCACATAAAAAAAACGCGCCTTTAACTCAACTTTAAGAGTAGTGAAGAATTGAGTTTGAAAAAAGCAGAAAACAATTTCTTCATAAAGATAAAATTCGTCAAAATATTAATTGTTTTAATACAAACACAGTTCTGTGAAAAAAAAGAATTTCTTACTGTCTCAATAAATTAGTAACAAATAGCAATAGTGTAATTCAATAATATTTGGAAAGAATAAAGTCATCATTAAACCCATATAAATGGTCATTTTTTAAATAAAAATCCACTCCAACAAATTTTGTATTAAACAAATAGGTATATTTAAACAATGTATCATGCACAACAATTGTTTATTTTAATAAATTTAAATTGATGGGCGAGAAATAGTTGTATCGAGATATGTTTTTTTTTGTAAATGCTAGAAATTACTTTATTTTAATACAATTTTGTCACAAAAAGGCTTCAAGATATGAACCGAAAAGGAAAAAAAACTTTTTTCAGTCGTTTTGTCGACTTTGAAGATCAATAACTTTTTTTCCGTTAAACGCACAGTTTTTTGTCATATAACATTGTTAAAAATATAACTCGAAATAAATCCAAAGACATTAACTTTATTACTGGACGATAATTAGAACGCGAGATATGAAAATTCCAAAAAAAAACCAAACCAAAAATGGCGAAGAAAGGGTTGGTTTTAGGAGTGCGCAAACTTATGATTAAACTCACCGAGAAAAACCTTTTAAAAAGGGGGGTTAAGAGAAAAAATGTCTACAAAAATGGTGGGTCAATTCCTAAAAGCACTGGACTATTACTGAGATCTAACAAATATCAATTACCCAAAAAAGTTATGAAAAAAAGTTATCGGAAATTTTATTGTCTATAACTTGTATTTGAACTATTTATATTTAAAACGAAATTTTAATTTTCACTTTGAGTACAAAATTTTAAACTAGTCTTTAAATAAACCTGCGCGCGGGATACCTCGTTTTGTCGCGACGTAGTTTCGACTAACTTACGCGTATATTTTATTTTCGAGAAAATTGTTTAATATTACCTCACACTGTCGATACTCTTTTGCAAGTTTGTTAGTATCAAAACGATGTGAAGTTCTGCGCGAAAGGCTTGTTTTTGTATGTGATATAACTAAAAATATTAACAATAAAAACCCAGGCTGAAGAGGAGACAAATCCTAAACATTTTTAAATGTTATTATCAAATATTAATACTATAATCAATAAACGTCTTTGCCCTGATGAAACCCGTTACGATAGGTGGCAAAACTTCATTGCCATTTTGACACGATCCAATCATCGAAGACGTATTTGTTCATATATTTTACATTAAAGTTCAAATAAGACTTGCAATCGATAAATTATTTTCCAATTTTCTTTGCGTAAATTTCTCTGCGCATTTTACTAATAAGGAAGACAAACAGGAAATGAAACGTCAAATTAAGCTACATCTGAAAAATTTGTATTTAAAACTGAAATCGTTTAAATGCATATTTTAAAACACGGTGACATCAAAGAAGTTCTAGTTTCATTTTCGCGAACGCAAATAATCGCATTAAATTACTAATATACACTTTAAAAAAATGTTAAATTGTAACAAAATTAGCTTTATCATCGTGGGTCCAGCACTCACGCGATTAACTGATTCGAACGATTTTTCTAGCTTTTCATTAACATAAAATACTCAAATTGCTGCTATCTAACATTATGGGTATTAATTAAATGAAACTAACAGTAATGAACTTTCGACATTTCACGTTAAAAGTATAATACGTAACAGAACTTCAGCATTTTTATCTAACACGTGATGCACTTTCGTCTAATAGACCGATGGTTTAAATGAAATAGTTCATGGTACAAGCAAACACAAGTTTGAATTGCTTGTAAAAAAACTATCTAATTAACAAAATCTATGTTATTAAGCAGCCTGTGATTACAGTTTATTACACTTATTACACGATTTTTTTTATATTTTCAAAATAAATTCTGAAATACATCTGTGTCAACGACGAAGACTAGTTTTAATCAATGTAATTGACTTGCTCTATTTAATTATTTGTTCCCCAGCTATTCTTTGTCAAGATATTATACCGCCGAAGTTGCAGTCTTAGTCTATTCTTTTGTCTTTGAACAAAATGGAAATGCAATTAACAAAAGCGAAATACCAAAAGACTGTATTTATTAATATTTCTTTGTGAGCATCTTTACATTGACTAACAAAAACGAAAAATTTTAAATGAAGAACAAGAAAGAACTGAAACCGAATGGTGTTTCGAATTAAATAATTAACATTTCTTTATATTACTTCTAATAGAAATCATAATCATAACTTTTGACTACTATGTTAAGGTAAGTAAAGAAATATGAAAAAACCGAAATAACGAATAGGGGATTTCGCTGCAGTAAAATTGATTACGTTTATTTAAATTTTTAAATCAATAGACAGCTAAACTAAATTTTTAAATAAACACCCAGCTGAAGGTCGCTGTTACTTAAAACCTTTACATTTATCAAGTATATTTGCATATTTGGATCTAATGACTTTCACAGCATCTTTACCAACAGATGAAAGCATCAAAACAAGGTAGAGTAAACTCTCATTTTAAAAGTCCTTCTAAACAGGATCATCTAATTGAATTTTGTCAAATACTTTTTAAAAATATATGTATTTTAACCTTTTCCCATGGTATTATTATTATCCACTTTAAACATAATTTGAGGTTTGTTGTTGAGGTATAAAAAAATTAAAAATAATAAAACCGCTCAGAAAGCTAGCCGTAGCTCATTTGTCGTAGAGCAAGTCGCAGGAATGAATCGAAGGACGTAATCGAAGGCTTTTAAAGCAGCACCGGGCGCCACCTACAGGATCTTAACAATTATTATCAAACAGTAGAACTTAAGGAAAGCAAAACAAACAAACTTGTGGAAAAAGGAAAAAGTCCACGATTCAAGGTAAGATTCAAATCAGGAGATAACTTATCGCCAGCAACGACACGCGATATACTATTAAGTTTTGGGGTTTGAAATAAATAACCCTATTAATAATAATTGAATTCACCTACTGTGCATAGACAAAACGTTTGAATTAGTATAAACAAAAAAAACAACTGGTTTCTTAAAAAGCTAATTCGAAATTGTAATAACGTTCCGCACATGTACAAAAGTCGCTTTGTACTTTAAAGACGATTTCACTGTACAATTAAATAAAAGAGAAATCGGTAGAGAATATCGGTAGCAGTTGCATTGATATACAACATACGACTGGATTGATAATATTGGTAATATGAGGTATTTTCGAAGATGTGACCCAGGTTAACGTTGATAAATAAGGCACCAGATCGTAAACGAATTTTTAGATCTACGTCAAAGTATAGATGCTTACAATCTTTCGAGAGAAGATTCAGAAATTTTCCAAACATGGCGATATGACCACATGTTGATTTTTTGATTCGCACGTTAAGGAAATAACGGCCTCCAGTATATCAACTAAGTTACATAAAATATTTCAAACAAACTAACTAACAAACAAATAAGTATTAAATTTGAGATTAAACTTTTATTTATGTATTAGGAGGGATTGATATTCATTGTAAACAGAGTTTCTTAAAAAGCTAATTCGAAATTGTAATAACGTTCCGCACATGTACAAAAGTCGCTTTGTACTTTAAAGACGATTTCACTGTACAATTAAATAAAAGAGAAATCGGTAGAGAATATTGGTGGGGGTTGCATTGAGATACAACATACGACTGGATTGATAATATTGATAATATGAGGTATTTTCGACTTCCTCGAAGATGTGACCCAGGTTAACGTAGATAAATAAGGCACCAGATCGTAAACGAATTTATAGATCTACGTCAAAGTATAGATGCTTACAATCTTTCGAGAGAAGATTCAGAAATTTTCCAAACATGGCGATATGACCACATGTTGATTTTTTGATTCGCACGTTAAGGAAATAACGGGCTTCCAGTATAGCAACTAAGTTACATAAAATATTTCAAACAAACTAACTAACAAACAAATAAGTATTAAATTTGAGATTAAACTTTTATTTATGTATTAAGAGGGATTGGTATTCATTGTAAACAGAATTCAAATAACTATTTAAACAATTAAAGAGATATCTAATCATGTGTGTATTACGTTAAGATACAAATAAACAAGAATTTATCTACAATCTACTAAATAAAGTTTTTGCACTCCTTACCTATGAAACAATCAAAAGCGCACGTAAAGTAGGCACCGAAACGCTCTTATCCCGAACATGTGTTTCAAGAACTAGCAAAAAACACTCCACATTAGAAGCTTTCCACGAACAATTTGTTAATTTACTAACATTGTTTGTTATCTAGAATGCAATTTACTCACAATTTATTTGTTGTAAATGTTGTAAAACAATGCAAATCTTTAAATAAAAGTTTGTTGTTAAATGACAAATGTATACATTATGTGCATATGCGTATAGCCACAGCTTACTAATTAAATTTTATAATTTACATATCACAATAATAGAGATTTGAAAATGCAATTACAGAAAAAAAATTGTGCAAAAAATAGCATACGCAACATGTGTGTAAACAGTATTCGGGAATCTGTTTCCGCACATGTTACGTAAATAACTATTACAAAATCAAAATCAAAATAACGTTTTACAAGTTAATTACACATTTTACAATAAAATTTATATACATAAACAAAATGCTTTTTATTTGAATAATCAATTTAATCAAAATTTCAAAATAACTATCGATTTTCAATAAACGCTTAAGTTCTGTTGAATGCGACTAACATTTCAGAACAACAATTTCGTTTAGTTGAATGCTACCAAAGATCTCTAACAATAACGATGCAAACTAACGAATACAGAAAACAACTTATGATGCGAGGCAGATTTTTGAATATTTCTAAATTACTGTACTATTTGGACCAACAGCTACTTCCATTCAACAATTTCCCCAACCTTCAATTTCCATCAAAGCTTCAGGTGTCAAACGAACGATAGGATCAACAGATGACCTCCATCTTGAACCAATAAACTATACAAATTTCAGTTCAATAGTGGATCAAAGGGCTCCTCAATCTTCTAATATAGCGTATTGCTGAGATATTTCGATCTTATCAATCCAACAAACGATTATATATATCGTAACTCTATAATCAATACTTATATGCAAAAGCAACATAACTTTCAATGTGGAGCATCTGAATTAGAAAGTACGACAATATTACAACATTTCAAACAAAGATGAAAACAAAGATTGAAACAAAGATTAAAACAAAGATTAAAACAAAGATTAAAACAAAGATTAAAACAAAGAAAGAAAACTAAAACGTTTATAATTAACGATTGCTAACCGATTAATTAAAACATACCTTTTAACACAGCCGATGATGCTGGAAAAAGGTTTGAATTTAAGAGAAGCATAATCTTTTTAACAACGAACCAACAAAAATGTCAATGTAAAATCGCGGCAATTTTGATATTACCAGACATCACTTTGCAGAATTACCAACTATTCCAGCGGCGTAACATTCGAAGCAATACGGTTAGAGCAAAAATAATGAACACATTTACAGGGGCGTTACAATTTCAAGTATCATTTGTAACCTCAGAAGGACATACTTACGATTAATTAAAACATTTTTATTTACCAGAACAATTAACATTATCTGGAGGAGCACTTTTAAAACATCTGTACAACCCCCAAGAAAGGACCGATTATGCTTTTGGGTAGATATGACACCAAGTTTCCTTAATTTTTGGCGAGGGAATTGACAGGGTTATTATCTGATCAAATTAAAAATTGGCATCTAAAGCACGTGAAAAAGTGTCGCGTATTTTTTCTCAAAATGAAGGAATAGCGGATATTACTAGTGTCTGGTTTTTATTAGAATACTCTGAATGGAAATTGAATTTGACACTAAAATTATTTTTTTGTCACAATGTTGTGATGGTTTATTAAAAAACAAGTGTCACAGCTAGACCTTTTGTCGCACGAAGACAAAGTTTGGAGACCGACTTAATATGGTCTGCAAATGTCTAACCTTTGACTAATACTGCCGTTAGTCATCATGTTAGTGCTTCTAGGTTTACGGTTACTGTAGTTCGCAGTTGTTTGTGTACTGAAAATATAATGGATATCTGCAATATCCAAATGTCATGCAAATTCACCACACCCAGAGAGATCTACATATGACATAGATTGAAAAGTAACTCATGGAAAAAGAATTATCAATTTTATTAACCAAACTCGGTCTCTTCCACACCAGAATTTATTTTTGTACATCTGCAGTGGCGTTGCCAATAACCATTGCTTGTGGGCTAAAGGAGTTTGTCGGAAGTATAAATATTCCAAATAGAACATTATATAAATGGTAGAAAAACATTAAAAAAATTTTACAAGATGTATTTAGAGAAGAATCATGGCAATGTATTCTGAAAGCTGCAAAAAAAAGTCGAGGATAGCCACGGAAAGCAGTGAAGTGGAAATACAGAAAACAAAGTTGTTAACCACTAAAAATTAAAATTGCGTTACGTCGTTATTATGTAAATGTTTACCAAAATTGGTGCTTTTTGTAGTTTTTCGAGAACTAGTGTGCGCAGAAAAGCTTCCTGATTGGCATCATACGATCGGGATGAAAATTGATATTTGTCTAGTTTTAAACTTAAGTTCTATACGAGGGTATAAATAAAGCTTTTTCGTGACTACTCCACGAATTCATTACGGAAACATACAAAAGTGAAATACACAACTTCCATCATTTTATCCCGAAGTCGAATTTAGACTAATGATGCAAGTTCCGTCCACTTTGAACCAGTATAAATACAATTTGCGATGAACAAATCAATAATCCACATTCAACATCGGAGAAGGAAATAAGTTTAAAGAATCTGGCTCTTCGTGTTAGAGAAACGTTAGGAAAAAAATTTTAGTCAACGAAGGCCTTTAAAATCGGATCTAGACAAGCCACGAAAACCTAAAAAGTAATTCGAAAAAAGCGATATCAGCTAAAGCTGTAATAATAGAAATAACTACAAGAATAAGGGAGATGGAATAGATATAAGGTCACTATGTGGTCTAATAGAAAATGGCACAATTTGAAATAATCGTTTTTATGATTTGTGGATCGTGTTCTAATAGATTAAACAGAAGCCTACAAGAGTTTGAAATTGAGTTGTTGAATTTAGTAATGGTTGTATAAGCAATAAAGACGAATCCTCAAGTTCACCAAAAAAAAAATTATCCACATTATCATGTTGAAATACCATCAAGTAAAACTACGCGAAATGGCGTTTGGACAAGGTGAGCACATTAGCTACTTTTTTATTTAGTTCATTAAAAGTGCATAGCTTTTAACGTGACGTTGAAGAATTTACAGATTTTGGTTAGGCGTTGTCGTCCTAGCTGTTGGACCTGTACCTTTTTGATTTCCTAAAGCGACCTATACGACGAATTAGATTATTTGGTCTGGGTAGTGGTTTCTGAGGTCCATTGAAATAAGAGATTTGGAATTTTTCTAGAATTCGCGGAATCAGAAATTTTATAACTAATAATACCTTGTGGGGTTGTCATCGCAACCCCATTCTAATCAACTCTACATCCGTGTATTACGTATGTAGTAAACGCGGAAATCAAAACATACAATTCCAAGTAAGCAAGTGCACTCAGCATTTCTTAACAGCCTTGCTTACTAAGCACACTAACCTACTTCGCATGTATAAAACGAAGTAGATACAATAACAGAATGCAATTTGACACACAGTTTGGATCAGTTCAGTACAGTTCAAACCTACGTTCAAAGTACGAGCTCAGTTTAGACCAGTGCGGTTACAACCAAATAATGAGGGCAGCCGAAAAGCCAACAAGTCAAGAACCAGCCAAGTAGTCACCGCACAACCATTAAGTGAAGACCGGCCGAAGTTCGAATCCATTGGTGCAATTCATTGCGGGCCGCCGTCTTCAGCACGACACATAATACCACGATATCAGGTGACATCGCACCACACATAGTACGCCAATTACTATGTGCTGACCTACAACGTTTTCATTCGTAATTATCATTAGTATAGCTCGATCACGGTATGTATAATAATAAACGCTGCTAAACCGATCCGAATGCAAACTCTTTCTCTAATTCAACCCGGCGTCTAGAGTAATACACCCTAAACGCCACAACCTACTCGATATTTTACTAAATAACTTCCTTCTCGGCAAAGTATCAATTCTTCTAGGTAGGTACTCCAGGGCATCTCGACGGTGCATGTTCACAGCTTGATTACATTTATCTTGTGAAGGTTCAACTGCATCTCGCGCGGCTATTCTTTTTGGGTACCGACACTACAGAAGTGCACCACAAACTTTTATATTCTTCACATTCTTCGTTAACGCCATCCGCCAAAACTTGGTCCAGTTGCGGCTTTACTAGGTCTTTTCTAGTCGGCGATATCCTATAAGCTAGGACAAGCAAAGTTTCCAGTGTCGATACTGTGTTTCGCAAACGCAGTTTGCTCTCCCCTAGAGCAAACATTGTTTCATGCTTTTTCAATAATTCATCCAAACTTTGTTTCTTTTGTGATGGGCCTTCTTCTTCTCGCATAGGTACGTTTTTGTTTTAGTTGACACATATTTTCTTTTTTTGAATAAAAACTTTGCATCAATGATTACAAGTCGACTAAAAATAATTAAGTAATTTTGTCTTACTTGTTTCTTATTTTATCCAAATAAATAGTGGCCAGAAGAAACTCCCACTAATTAAGAGACGAAAAGTCGTCTAAAACTGAAAACCTGTAATTTCGTTTCATCTATATCTTTCCTTCTTACAAAATGGAAAATGGATTACCAAATGTTAAAAATGAAATTGAAATTCCTTCTTATACTGATGCGTGGATAGTTTTACATTCTTAGGTGGTTCCAAATTATCAGAAAAACAGAGATAAGATTAACATTCAAAGGACAAAACAAGATATAAGGCTTCTCTAGTCCCAGAATCTGAAACATAGCTGTCAAGCATTCCTTTAAACCCCATAAGAACTTTTAACACTTTTCATATTTCCGTTGCGGTCGGAACTGAGATCTGCTAACCCCTTACCTGTGGTTGCCAAAAAAAACTTGACAAATCTTTACGGGATACATTGTAAGAAAAATGCTAAAAGACTTTCTCGGCATTATCAGTACTAGCGTCTGCTAAAGTACTTTCTGTTTTGGAACCTGCTGAGACGATGGAAAGAACCATGATGTGGAAAGGAAACCTTAATTCCTGGATAGCAGGACAATCAATAGTTTGAGATGAATTGACCGTTTTCCTTATCTCATATAGAACTACCAAAAAGTCATTATGGAGTACTAGCCAAAAATGCAGCAAAAAAAGGTAATACAAGAACTTTATTGAAGATCGATACATCTTTATACCACTGGTGTTGGAAACTTAATACCCTTAATAACCTTTCTGAACATTTTAGGAAAGCGTATATTGAAGATTACTGGTGATTTAAAGTCAAGATTTCATTTACATTAATTGATTAGCCTGACATACAACGTGAGCATGGCGGTCAGTATAATAGGAATCTTTTCCCATACGGCTTCTATGGATGAAATTTAAAAGTTAGTATGTTGATATTTGTTACTAATTCCATTTATTACTATTACTTGATCCGACATTTTGTAAATGTATATATGGTAAACATTATTTACAACAAAACATTAAGAAATTAATTGAGACGTCCGACAACGAGTATCTAAATCAAGAAATAAATTAATTTTGTTTGTTCTATTAAAATGCATTGTTTCATAAAACATTGTAAGTCTAAAAAATGCACAATTTGTTAAAACACTTGATTTCCAAAAATTGATTTACTTGTTTATGCCCGTGTACGTTTCAACCGACTCATTTCAGAAAATACTAATCCGATTTGAATTAAGTAGATACTAAACTTTACGAAAAACTTTGATTGTAAATTTCTTTATAGGAGAGAATTGTAAAAATATTTAATTACAATTTAAAAATCTTTCTGAAATTAGTGTAACAAATTAAAAAATAAAAAATTTTCTTCTAGTGCGGTTCACAGTCGAGAACTTATTCCAAAGGCACTTACTCCATTGCCGCGTTAGATGGTTATGCTGATGTGTTGTATCAGAAACTCTTTACTCCTTGCCAAACCCGTCTTCTGATGTAAAAGCTTTCCTAAATCTTTAATAAATTTTTTAGCCTCTTCACCCCAGGAACCCACAGTTTCTACAGCAGAAACTAGAAAATGGTATTTTTGTAAAATGTCTTGATAGTTGTACGGCAGAAGCTGCCGCAAGGCCGGACTGATAACAACTGTCTTCAACATAAAACATCGCAACGGTATCAACACATGTAACGTCCCATACCAAGGCCGTCCGGTCTTTTGCCTTCCGATCTACATAAACCTAGCAGTTCCAAAATTAATGGAAAATTTGCAGAAACTAATGCTCTTCTCAAGATTTACTTAATAAAGAATGACGGGAAAATCGTCCCTGGCTTTTTATACAAAAAAACCCATGGTGCCCAAAACAATCTCCAGGAACGCCACAAATACAAGTATGTTGCTGACATATCTCTGCTCCAGTTTTCAGAGAAATTGCGATTTGGATAACATTTCTTTCCAACAATGTATCAAGATTCGCATTAATCCAAGCTCCCGATTCTGGTTGTGAGGCCGCTAACAAAATTTCTTTATATGGATTGTTGGCATTTTCCAAAATTTTATCGTCTTCAGGTTTTATGTCGGGATATTTATTTTTCCACAAATCCAAAGCTTCTACTTCGTGTCAAATGTCAATGTTTTTGTCAATAATTTTTCCAATGAAAAAAAGTCAAAAAGTCCGACACAAATTAATAGAAGCTAATTACAATCCTCTCCTATAAGGAAATTTACAATCAAAATTAAATTAAAACTGAGAGGGATAAAGAAGTATAATTATTACAAAAAACATTGTTTATTGTAAAAACGGATAATTGAACAAATGAGAAATTGAATAGAATTTTTAGTTTAGATTATGTGCAACAAGTCTAAGGTGCTGTCAAAGTTTAAGAAATTCAATATTTTAAGTAATATTAGACACCAAGGAAATGCCTTAAATGCTAAATAATCAGCGTGGACAACGCACGCTTATAAACGTTCTCGTATCCAATGGAAACTAATATATAATTTAATTTCTATAATACATCCTAATTAATATTATATTATCATAATAGTGCAAGTTTAGTTATTAAGTGAATTTTGGAACATTTACAATTATAGTGTATTGCAATCTAATCGTTATTGTGGGTTTGTTGAATATTTGCCGATATGCATGTTCTGAAGGTCAGTTATTTTTAATATTCCTTATGTTATCGTAGAAGCTAAGCATAATCTACCATGCCACCGTCTTGTGTTGTTTGTGATGAACATTTTTCATCTAAATCACCAGGCTTGTCATGTAGTGGCTCCTGCAAAAACTCTTATCACTTCTTATGTGTGAATTTACCGATTGATTTGTCACCAATTCTTAAATTAAATTGTGGTTTGACATGGAAATGTAAAGAATGCATCAATATCTCTACTACCGTTACATCTCTCCATTCTGACCTAATGGATTTATTAAACAAAAAAATGTCTGATCTAACAACTGAAATTAGTAACAGAATAGAGGAACTTAAAAACAATGTTATTAAGAGCATGGCTGATAAAGTGGTTGATAATATAACGAACCTTGCGCCTCTCCATCCGGTACCACACGTTCCTACTTATGCTGAAAAACTGCTTCTTGTACGAAAATCAATGTTATTGTTCAACCAAAAATCAAACTCAAAGCCAATCTGCTACTAAACAAGATGTTTTTAAGAAGATTGATCCGGTGGCATCTGATATTTGTATCAAAAATGTTAAATCAATTAACAAAGGTGGCATTATGCTCAATCTGTTAGACAAAGAGAATGCAGAAAAATTTAAAACAGTTGCTGAGGAAAGTCTTAAAAACTATGACATAAAAATTACCAGGCCATTTATGCCACGAGTTAAAATTGTTGGCTTTTCACAAGAAATGGATGATTTCCAATTATGTCGATATTTATTTAAACAAAACCCTAACTTAATAATTAACGAGTCCTCCTGCAAATTATTGAAACATGGCGCAACAAGAAAAAGGCAGATATCTTTCAGGCTGTCTTCCAAGTAGATATTCTTACTTATCATAAGTTAATGGATGCTGGTCGTGTCTTAATTGGTCTCGATTCATGCAAAGTGTATGATGCCATCGAGGTACTAAGGTGCTTTAAGTGCAATGGTTATCATCATTCGTCTAAAAATTGTAAAAATACCATCAGATGTCCTTTATGCGCTAAAGAACATGCACTCAAAGATTGCACCTCTAAAGAATTGTGCTGTACCAACTGCTCTAACATCAACTTAAGAACGAACCAAAGTATTCCGGCGAATCATGCTGCCTGGGATCACTCCAACTGCCATGCTTACAAAGAAAACGTAACAAAATTAAAACATGACATTTTATCTCTTTCTTTATAACAATCACAGTTATCTTGTCGTAATGTACGCAATACGAATTTGGTTAGTAATTCTTTCTCAATTAATAATAATCTGTTGTCTTATCAATACAAATCTATAGAAATATACTATCAAAACGTTAGAGGATTAAAAACTAAAGTATATCAAGTGATGAATGGTGCTTGCTCTACAACGTACTCTCTTATCTGTTTTACAGAAACCTGGTTGAATGATTATGTGTCCGATGCCGAACTATTTCCTTCGAATTACTCTGTATTTAGAAAAGACAGAAATTTCGATACATGTGGTGTTAATAGAGGCGGTGGCGTCTTATTAGCAGTAAATAATAGTAACCTGCAAAACAATGGGTCACAGATGCTCAATCTGTCTCTGTTACATCAATGTGTCCCGTCGATTGATATTATAGGTGTCAAACTTTTGTTAAACTGTCTAACAATCAGTATATTTGTTGTTTACATACCGCCAGCGCTACCTGCAACTTCTTTGGAATCATTTTTAGAATTGTTTAGTGCTCTTGACTCTGTTATCGACAACAAAATTATTATTTTAGGTGATTTTAACATACCTCTTTATAGCGAGCAATCTTCAGATAATTCATCCACCGTGCTTAAAAACTATTGCACTTTTTTAGATCTCAGCCAATATAATAATGAAGTCAATTCGATGAATAGAACATTAGACCTAGTTTTTTCTAATTTTGATTGTCAAGTTGCTAAAGACTCTCTTGCAATTATTAGCGAGGATAAATATCACCCTGCACTTTGTGTCACTGTTGAAGGTCCAAAATCTCCCTCAAGATTTACCATTACTGAGAATAAAAAACGTATAATTTTAAAAGAACCGATTATGCTGTTCTATATGCTGCTTTATTTAGCATTGATTGGTCTTTTGTAGAAAATTATTTAGACGTGGATCATGCTTGTTCACAATTTTATGGTAAGCTTTACGAAGTACTTGACACTCACGTTCCACTATTATGTTCAAATAAACGTAGACAGCACTTTCCTCCGTGGTTTACGAAACACATAATTCAATTAATAAATAAGAAAAATAGAGTTCATGCCAAATACAAAAAATGCGGCTCGTACTTTTACTATGCACAATTTAAAGAACTACGGGCTGTCGTTAAGCATAAAATATCTACTGCTTTTCAAATGTATATTAACAATGTTCAAAATGATATATCTTCTGAGCCTAAGAATTTTTGGTCCTTTATTAATTCTAGAAAACGACTATCTAGAATTCCTGGGTGTATGTATACATCAGATAATAAAAACTTTCCAATGCCGATAGCATAGTACATGCTTTTAAGGATTATTTTTCCAGTACTTATCTACCAGCTGATTTGGTCAGACCTATTCATTCTTTGACTTACAACAACTTACCAATTATAAATTGTGACACAATCACTGAAAGTGACATTACGACTGCCATAAAAAAATTAAAAAAAAACAAACGTACTGCTGGAGTCGATTTAATTCCTGCTTTTTAATTCGAGACTGCTTTCCTATCTTTATAAAACCATTACATTTCTTGTTTAGCTTAATATTAAAAACTAGTAAATTCCCGAATATCTGGAAACAGACGCGTGTTTCACCTATACTTAAAAGTGGAGACCCCGCATTTATTAACAATTACCGGCCAATATCTATACTGTGCAATTTTGGTAAGATATTCGAAATGATTATATACGAAAAATCTACTACAGTATTCTCCCGTTGATTTCTGACTATCAGCATGGTTTCGTATCTCAAAGATCAACAACAACTAATTTAACCTGCATCACACAGTACATTTCTGAAATCTTAGATAAGAAAGGGCAGGTTGATGTAATTTATACAGATATATCTAAAGCGTTTGACCAGATCGATTTTCATTTATTGTTAGGAAAACTAGAAAGTGTTGGATTTTCTGATTCTTTACTCCTGTTATTTACATCGTACCTACACAATCGAGAGCTACGCGTTGAGCATAAAGGTGCTGTATCAACTTCATTTATTTCTACTTCTGGAGTCCCACAAGGGTCCAACTTAGGACCCTTACTATTTTAATTTTTATTAATGATCTGCCATTAGCTCTAAAATGTCAAAATTATTGTTCGCTGACGATCTAAAGATTTTTAGCCAGATAAATGACGTCAATGACTGCTTGCAACTGCAACATGATTTAGACATGATAAGTACATGGTGTATGAGTAATAAGTTACATCTGAATGTAGGTAAATGCTCCGTTCTAACCTACACAAGAACGCATAATCCGCTGCTCTATAACTATTCTATAGATAACTTGACTTTAAATCGTGTGTTCAGTATTAAAGACCTTGGTATCCATTTTGACAGCAAATTACTATTTATAGATCACCTTAACCGTATATTCCTAAGAGCTAACAGAACCCTCGGCTTTATTCATAGGAACTGCAGAGAGTTTACAAACATTCACTGTGTAAAAGTGTTGTTTTATGCGTTTGTATTGCCTATAGTTGAATACGGATCACTAATTTGGTATCCGACATCATTGCCTATAATTGTTATTACTCCTATTCATATTTTAGTATGATTGGCTTTTCTGTGCGTTTGAATCCGAGCCGTTTGTGTTTTTTTAAACCACAACGAAACATCAAAATAACTAAATAATTAAAAAAAATTCTAAAAAAAATTACTTCCAACAATTAAACATAAATCTTATAAGTTCTATTCAAAATTTTCCGATTAAAAGGGTTAGGTACATACAGTGAAATTAAATTCGAACAGTGTTTTATGATGTACACTTAGAAACAAAAAATGGGACAAAGCGTTTTTTAAATAAAGTTTTTATATTATAAAGCGGTTCTAAAAAGTTTTGCATGTTTAAAAATCTAAAGTATAATCGAGATTTGACAAAAATTGTGAGTTTTGTGTAAGAGTAAAGTACTTTTGTTTGTAACAATATCGAAAACTGTAATTATGAAAAGTTGTTTGTAATAAAAAACTATGTTTTAGTATGCATTAACATTCTTCTACTAAAAAAAATATTTTTTCCAATTTTACTCAAATAATCGATATCCAACATTTATCATTTTTATTTATTACAAACATGAAAACTTTTTCGTTCCGTTCAAAAGTATTAAACAAATTTACTTATGTAAAAATGATTTTTATTTTTGTTTAGTTGCTAGTGGAGTTGCTAGTTAATTTATAGTAATATATAATATTCGAAGAACTTGATGAATTTGTAGTATCAGATGATGATGATGATAACTTCCACGTATTTTCGTCCTGTCAAGTAAATGATGATGATTTCAATATACCTTCAACCTCCAAAGTACACGGTAATGATCATAATGCCTCATCCAAAGATGAACTTGATGGTTTAGTAGTAGAAATAGAAGACGAAACAGAGACCTCTCATACGGAAGATCAGGAAAAAACAGAATTTTTAAATGATGACTCTCAAAGTAGTGAAGATGAAATTAGTTTATTAGAATTGAGGGAAAGAATTAGCACTACTAACTGGATGGCTCAAGATAATGAAAGAGGTCCTGCAACAATTCCTTTATTTTTAGGCACTTCTAACATCAATGCGAACGTAAACTCTATTCTTGATATATTCTTCTCTTTGGTTTGTAATAATATGATGGATGATATTGTATATCAAACTACTTTATACAGTCAACGAAATAAAAAAGAGAGCATCAACCTTACTAAAAATGAACACGTGTTAGATTGTAGTGGTCTAGTGAAGATGATTTACGGATGGATTTAATTGCCGATGCGATGTCTGTAAATCGGTACGAAGAAATTTTAAGAAATCTTCATTTTGTTGAAAACTCGATACATGGAAGAACCCAAACTAGGCGAGAAGAAATAAAAGAAAAGTGCGAAGACAAAGTATGGAAATTACGGTTGTTTTTAGATAAACTACAGAACAACTTTATAAGTGCCATGGAACCACAAGAGTATCAGTCTGTAGACGTACAAGTTATTCCCATGAAAAGTAGAATAAGCATAAAACAGTATCTACCAAAAAAACCAAAAAAATTAAGAATAAAATGCTGGGTAAGAGCAGACACAAACGGTTACATGTACAGATTTGAAACTTATCAAGGAGCAAAAAACAGGGTTGCTGTAAGTCATCTAGGAGCTTGTAGATGTGGTCCTACGATTGTGTGATGATATTTGTCACAAAAATCACAAGGTTTTTTTTGATAACCTGTTTTGTTCAATCAATCTTTTAGATGTGCTTAGAAGTAAAGGAATATATGGTACTGGAACTTTACGGTATAACAGAATGCAGGGTGCACAATCAGTTTTACCTACAGATAAAACAATAAAAAGCAACCAAGAGGCACTTCTGCTGTTGCAACAAAAATGGTATAACCATAACAAAATGGTACGACAAAGCATCGATGCTTGTCGCGTCTACATGTGCTGGAAATGATCCATTAGATAAAGCAAAGAGATATAAATAAAATTCTATAACAAAAATATGGGAGGAGTCGATCTTCATGATCAGTACCTAGCAATGTACCCAATGCGACGTAAAAACAGACGATGGTACATAAAAGTATTTTTTCAATTGAGTATAATAAAAAAATTTTATTACACGCAAAAGAGTGTAATAATATTTTAGCAGCGCACCCTATATAAGTAACTATATTCAGTAAAAAATTTTTTATATTTACTAGAATAATAAAACAATTGGAAAAAATATTGTATTAAATTCGTTATATAAGGGGTCTATTGTTCAACGAGAGACTGCTTATACAACTAATTTAATAATATACTATTATGCACTTTTTAGATGTATCAGTAGTAAACCCTTATATTATATACAAACGTATTGGACATACCGGTAAAGATTTTTACAGTTTAAGTCTTCATTAGCAAAGTTTCTTATACACCAAGGAAAAATCAATAAAACACGGGTAGGGAGACCAAAATCAAGATCTTTGACACCCCCTTCGTTACTGAAAAAGAAAGTCAAACGCACTTTCGTTGAAATAAGACTTGATGGTTTAGGAGATTGGCCAAAGCTAACAAATATAAAAAATGCAAATCATCAATATGCAAGCGAAGAACTAAGTATGTGTGTAAAAAGTGCAATGATTATTTATGTCCAGACTGTTATGAACACTTTCATTCTAATGTGCAATAAATTTGTAAAACCACGTTTAAATTTTAATACCATATCCTGTAATGCAAGAATTTGTTTACAAAATATGGTTCGCAATCAGTTGTAATAAAGTTTTTAACATATTTTTGAATTTTATTTTCATAGTTTGCCATTTTTGTAGATTCATGCATGAAGGGTTAAAGAAAATAAGAAGGTGGACATATCTTAGGTTTAAAGACAGTTTATATTACATAATTTTGAAAGAAAAGAAGAAGCAAGTGAGTGGTTAAAACTTTTTGAAAAAGAATGTGATTGACAAGAAAAAGCAATAGACGAAAATAAAATGCAAATATTACATCTTTTTTTGGATAAAAATGCGATCGAATGGTATACGTCAACTATGTGTAAATTGACGATAAAAGGGGAATGGAAAGATTGGCGTGATTTTTTTTAGTAAACTTACAGCGATAAAAGCTGGAGACAGTACATTATGCATATAATTTTGAATTTATAAGTGGTTTATTATGCATTAAAAAAAGAAAGAATATTGTTGGAAACAGAATCTTTAATGTCAGATAGATCACGTATAAATTATATAGTTGTTGGGCTACCATTTTACATTCAGGATCGTCTAGATAAAGAAGAAATAAATACAACAGAACAACTTATGAATCAGTTTTGAAACAACATATTCAAAAGAAAAGAAGAAAGAAGTAAAATTTTTAAGTGTTAATAAGATTAATCAAATTTGTATTTTTGAAAATACAAGTACAAAACCCCTAGAAAAACGTCTATGTTATATTTGTAGTGAAGAAGTTACCAACGACATTTCCATTCAATTGAACGAATTGAAGGAACGAAATAACGATGAGAAAAATGTACACTTAAATGAGATTAAGAAATTGATGTCAGTGCTCACGAAGAACAAAAAACTAGATCACACACCATTAATTACTTTAACTGTTGAGGTCAATAATAATAAAGTTATTAGAATTTATGACAGCAAATCTAATATAACACTAATTAATTCAAAAATTATAATAGACGTCAAAGAAAAACTGGAAAAGTGAACAAAGATTTGAAACAATTAGTGGTGTGCAAAAAATTTGAACAAAATAAAATTACCTATAAGAATTCATAAAATATAACAAGAACTGGAAGTACAAGTAATTAAGAATGATAATTTTTCTTACGTTGTACTATTGGGTTCAGATGCCATTCAAAAATTTCGATTAATGCCAGATGAACAATTAAATATTTTTGAAAGAGTAAACGAGACTATTTTAGGAAATATAGAAAAATTGTATTCAAATAATACTTCTACATTTTTAGAAAAATTAAACCATTTAAAATTAAAATAACACAAATTTACAAAATATTGGATGAAAATTTACTCACATTTGCGAAACACAAGTATGATATTGGTAATGTAGAAAGTCAAGAAGCTCATATAAAACTTTTAGAAAATAAATACATTTCAACGAAACCGTATCGATGCTCGATTTAGGATAAACGAGAAATAGAAACCAAATAACTAAGTTACTTGAAACAGTATTGATAGAAGAATCTGATTCTCCTGTTGCAGCACCTTTGGCATGCAAAAAAGAAGCAGGTAAACGATCAAGATTGGGCATTGATTTTCGTGAGCTGAATAAGATTCTAGTTCCAGAATCCCAACTGTTAAAAATTCATCACAAATTTTCATCAAGAAACGCTGTATTAAATATTGAATCAGTTTAAGTACATATCCATGTTAACCTTCTTTATTGTCAGGTTTGAAGTTTAAAAAAAAATGCATGTTTTATTTTAAATTGTGTTTTTTTTTAAATTGAGTAGTCGTGTGTCATACATAAAAAAAAGTTGTTAGAAAAACGTTTGCAAAAACTGGTTCACAAAAACTCACTCAAGCTCACACATTGCCTCAAATTAAGTGGAAATTAAAAGAAATTTGTACCATCCTGAAAAATTGTTTACAAATATTGTTTTTTAAATGTAACTTTGTACCAGCCTAAAGTATTGTTTAAAAATAAATTATTTCCCAATATTTTGTATGGTGCACTTCGAGCCGGATTATATGAATATTATTCACCAACTTTATTGTATTATACTAGTGCCATAATCGAAGAAGAACAAATACTACTTTTGATAAATAAACTGTAATTGCCAATCTTAAGAAAAACAGTGCCAGGTGCCAGTAAATAATTGATATAGTGCCTAACGATCAAGAAAAAGAAGAACAAGAAATACATTTATTGTGTTATTTATCCTGCCTTGGCGTTCATGGATATCCTTATCAAGCAACGATCATCTTCAAAAGCTCTAGTAACACGGATAGAAAAATGGTATTTGCGAAATAAGTACAATGAAGTCGATAAACATCAATTAACAAATAGTATTGAATTGGTATCAGCTCAACTTACAAGATACAACAATCTTCAAGATGAAATAGAATTCATGGACGCTACATGCACGGACAGTGAAGACAGAAATGCCAGTTAGATGTATAGGTATAAAAGCTCTTTAAAAACTTTATTAGAATCAAGCACAACAATGAACAACACTCAGAATTTTTTACAGAAATATTAGACTGCCTAACATAAATTTACCAATCTTTTCAGGCAATTGTGTGGAATATCATTCATTTATAGATTTGTTTAAAGCTTTAATACTTAACAAGTTTAAATTATCATTAAAATCTGAAAAAGTTTTTATCTTAAGTCATATTTACGTGGAGAGGCATTACAATTGGTTAACACTCTTCAAGTAACAGATAATAACCTAGATATTGCATTAAATTTATTAGAAAACAGATATTCAAATTAAAAGCAAATACTAACCACTCATTTTAAGCAATTGCTCAATGCAACTCCTCTAATAAAATGTACATCCACAAGTTTGAGGCAATTTGCAAACAATGCAAAAGTAAATTTAGCTGCTTTGCACACATTAAACTATTCAACTACTCAATTTTTGAAGCCTTTGTAGTATATGTTCTTGAGCATAAATTAGACTATAACACTAGAAAGACATTTAAACAGGGTATTGATTTTAAATCTTTACCAGAACTTAAAGAATTTTTTGATTTTTAGATAAAAGATGCGTTATTTTGGAAAATGTAAACTTTGAAAGAAGTTTAAACCCAAACCATTTAAATATAAAACACAATGTTGATAAACACAATCAATTTAAGCCTCATAGGTATAAAGCTAATTTACATTCTGCCAATTCATACAATGCATGTTCAGAATTCAACATTACATTCTACAAGTTCTGCTATAAAAATTTTTGGTTTTTGTAAAGCTAATGACCACAAAATTTATAGCTGTCCACAATTTACTGCTCTTTCAATTTCTAAAAGGTACAACTTTGCTAGAACACAAAATCGTAATTCACAAATTCAAAATCAAGTTTCAATTTCTAACTTAACCGAAAGTGAACAAGAAAGAGCAAGATTATTAGTATTTAATGCCAGTTGTGCACATGATTTTCTAGCCACTGCTCAAATTCACTTGCTTCCAAGAAATGGTCGTCCTATAACTGCCCGAGCTCTTCTTGACTCTGGTAGTCAAATTTCTTTTGTAACAACAGCACTTGTTAAAAAATGAATTTAAATATATATCTAAGTTACATTAGAGGAAATGCAAACTGCAGAAATTCTAATCTAACTTTTCATAGAACTAACGATAAGATTATTGTTTATGCAATCATTGCTTTTTCCAGGTAAACCATAAGATTAATAGTAAGCTTTTTCAAAGTAGCTTTAATTATTGTCATAAGTTGGTGAACAACCGCCTTCGGGGTAACATGTAAACGTTCTCATTAAATAAAGATTTTTAAAAACTAAATATTTCTTATACGAAATATAACTGGCGCAGTCGGTAGGATAATATTAACACGGTTCCAAAGTGCACACCCAAATTGTTTATCGTAAACAAGTGCGGAAAATCGGTGAATTTTAATTCTTTAGTTAATACGAATTTACGAGAACGCTACCAGAAGCCATACGAGTGACCAAACAACGTGTATTGTAGCATCGGTCGAGGAGGCGACGCAACACCCGACGAAGACAACCAACGAGGGTAGAACATCCATCCCCGAAGCAGCCTAGTGATCAACGCAAGGTGCATTGCGTACCGATCGAAGACAGCTCCGAAAACAACAAAATAAAGTAGGAACTAAACTACCACATTGTTAATTTTTAACGCATAAGGTACCTCCTTAAAATATCATTTTATATTTTTCCATAATTTGAAATTTGCGCTTGCAAAAATTAGTTATAAGAAACGAAAAACAAACTGGAAGATTTAGTTAATTCGCTAAACTCCTTAACATTAAAATGGCAAACCCACCAACAACAAACCCACCCACACCCTATAAACTACCAATTATTTAAAATAGAATTAAACCCAATTCCCATTTTCGAAGGAAAAGAAACGCAAATAAACGCTTTTTGCATGGCGTGCGATAACATTAATACGCGATACCAAAATGTTATTGAAGTATGTACAAACCGTAATACGAGCAGCAATTTATTCAAAATTTAAAGGCAAAGCGTCTGAAATTTTATCACCGAGTGACGATTTAACTACATGGGCGGATATAAAAATAGCAATTATTAATCACTTTTCAGATAGTAGGGACCTCGAACAATTAACTGTAGAATTTAACAACATTTCAATTAATAAAGGAGAAAATTTAATAGACTACGGTTATAGAATTAGAACTTCTTTAGGAAAATTAATCGCAAAAATTAATTTATCAAATATAACGCATAAAACAATCAGTCAGGAAATTATAGTAATTATAATAATTAATTATAGCAATGCAAATTAGAACTAGAAAACCTACTTCGTTAGAACAAGCAATAACTTACGCACAAGACGAAATAAACTTTGCGGAACGAGCCGGACGAAATTTCAATCACAGGACAACATTACCATCAACAAAATCATTTTCAAAACCACTTTACAACCTTTTTTCTAAAAGCACCTCAAATTTTAATCGTCAACCACAAATTCAGCAATCGAATTTTAGAAATTTTCGGAAACTCAAATCCTTTTTCACAACATAAATTTAACAACCTGATTCAATTTAAATCGCCTAATTCTCAACCAAGTCAAACATTCCAATCGCAACCATACAAACCACCTACAAACGTATTTAGACCTAACCAAAATTTAAAATTGCCTAAACCAACACCAATGTCAGGAATATCAACTGCTAAACATTTTTATCAACAAATTAATCCAGAATCAGTTATTTACGACGACGAAACCGATTAATATTATGCAACAATCGAACCCGAATTACTTTCACAATCAAATTTACAACAACCCGAAATTTTAGACGAAGAAAATAACCAAAATGACCAAAAGAAAGAAACACCAACTGCAGCGTCTAATTTAACCAACAGAAAAACGCCAAAAACTGCACCAAAAACTTTACTCGGACACGTGTTTCAACAGCTAAGCTGTCATCATCAGCGATACCGATACCGATATCGGAAATCGGAAAGTTATAGAAAACAAAATTACGAATAAAATGAGCACCAATCGGACTCAATCAGGTAATAACTTTCCAAGAAAATTAGGAAAAAGTGAAATATTTGGGTTTTTCTTTTAAAATTTGTAAATCCGTCATTTTTTGTGATGTAGGACAAATCTTTCAAAAAGTAGGAGGTCATGGTATGTACTTAGTGTGTGCAAAACCCTGCAATTGTTGGGCAATTAATTTATGCACAATTGCGATTTAAATTTTTTGAAGCAATATATTCAATCGAGGCTGATTTTTCGATAAAATGATATTTAACACGCAAAAACTGCATGCAAAGATGACTGAAAATGGCCGAGTGAGAGAAAACGGAGAAGTAGTGGGAGTACCCGTCCGCAGCGCGCTTATATAAATCTCAATCCCCTCAAACGGCGCTAGTGGATAGGTACCCCCACTACTCCGCCGTATGCTTACACTCGTTCATTTTCAGTCATCTTTGCATGCATTTTTTGGGTGTTAAATATCATTTTATCGAAAAATGAAAATATACGTTTTGTTCCTTTTTATTTCAACTTTACAATACTTTTTTAACAATTGGATGATCACACGAGCATTCAGCCTCAATTGAATATATTGCCTTAAAAAATTTAAATCGCAATTGTGCATAAACTAATTGCCCAACAATTGCAGGTTTTGCACACACTAAGTACGTATCATTACCTCCAACTTTTGAAAGATTTGTCCTACATCTCAAAAAATGACGGATCTACGAATTTAAAAAAACCTAATATTTCACTTTTTCCGATTTTCTTGGAAAGTTATTACCTGATTGAGTCCAATTGGTGCTCATTTTATTCGTATTTTTATCTTCTATAACTTTTCTTTTTACACCATTAACATTGGTTTATTACTTTTCACTCAGGAAAAAAAAGTTAAAAAAACACGTTTCTTTGCATATAAATGTTAATTAACTGTATAATGACAATTCATTTTCGGTATAAAACATGAATTTAAGGTACTTTATACTATTTACAATTACATGGCGCAGGCGACATTCTACTATTGTTTTTGTCAAAAATTTACTAATTATTTGTCCTATTGACTGGGGTATATAATAAACCATCAAATATTAAATTAAAACCACGATCAAAACAAATTTACAGCTTGAGTTACTGCAAATCAAATCGAGACATTTTTATACCAGAACAAAAATTAAACGAAATTATATTAAATGAAGGACTACACAAAATTCATAACGACAACGTAAACATCATATTAGAAAATCCCACAAACAAAGAACAAGAAGTAGAAATTGATCAATTAAACAAAGAATCAATTAATCCAGAAGAAGTGACACCATTTACTTTTCCCAAACAATTATCTTTAAAAAACCTAAATAATTTAATTAGAATGGACCACATGAATATCGAAGAAAGACGAATGATAATAAAATTGTGTAGAAAATACATGAACATATTTAAAATCTCAAACGAAGAATTAACATTTACCAACACAATAAATCATCGCATAACGACCAAAGATGAAGATCCAATATTTTTGAAATCGTATCGAACACCGTTTACCAATAAAGAAAAAATCAAAAAACACGTAGACAAAATGTTACAACAGAAAATCATCCAACAAAGTATCTCACCTTGGGGATTTCCCGTACATCTTGTAAAGAAAAAAGAAGACGCATCAGGAGTTGAAAAAACAAGAATGGTAATCGATTATAGAAGATTAAATGCCAAAACAATTGACGACAGATACCCTTTACCCAACATCGAAGACGTATTAGACAAATTAGGAAGAGCTCAATATTTTAGCGTACTGGACTTGACAACAGGATACCACCAAATTGAAATGGAAACACAATTAAAACAAAAGACATCTTTTAACACGGAATTTGGACATTTTGAGTTCAACAGAATGCCATTTGGACTAAAGAATGGCCCAGCAACGTTCCAAAGATTAATGATCAACGTTTTAAATGAACTTATAAATACTCAGTGTCTAGTTTATTTGGATGACATAATAATTTTTCACCTAACTTAGAAGAACATAGAATCCCTTCAAAAAGTATACCAGAAACTACAAAAACACAATTGCAAATTACAACTAGATAAATACGAATTTTGCAAAAAGGAAACCGAATTATTAGGACATGCTTTTACGAGCGAAGGAATTAAACCGAACCTGAAGAAAATTATCGCTATACAAAATTACCCAATACCACGAAACCAAAAAGAAATTGGTTATTATCGGAAATTTATTAAAGATTTTTCAAAAATCACCCGACTTTTGACTTAGGCCGTATTTTTTTGCAAACAAATTTACAATTGAAACAGACCACAAACTATTTTTACTTAAAGAAGCCAATTCAAAATTAACAAGATGGAAACTCAGTTTAATGGAGTACAACTACGAAATCAAATACAAAAAGGCAAAGAAAACTATGTAGCCGACGCTTTATCAAGACCGCCAAAAAAGATTTACACAAATGACATCGATTTTGACACGATTTTGGCAAATGCCGATAGGACCAACAGAACAGGATTTAGCAGATTTAGACGAAATTTTAAATAATTTGACAGCAGAGCAGGAAGAAGATAATGAAACAATAAACACATCAAAAGTAGAAGTTGAAATTGAAATTCCATATAAAGAATCATCACTAAACTTTCAAAAAACCAAATCATTTTTTGATACACATAGAAGTTCAACAAAAGCAATTATTAAACACATACAATAATTTGAAAACACAAAAAAACGAATTTATTGTAATTTTTCTTTTGGATACGAAAACAGAGAAATTTTAAAAACATTAAAAGAAATTATTCAACCCAACACCATTATTTGTATTTATTTCAAAAATCGCAACATGGAGAGAGATATTTTAAAATCATCCGAGCAAATTTTAACAATACCATCAAAATCAATTTGACAAATAAATTATTAGAAGATATTGAAGACCAAAACGAACAGACAAAATTTATGGAATATTATCACACCGGAAAAACAAAACACCGAGGAATTGACGAAACTTATAACTTATTAAAAGCCTTATATTACTTGCCAAAAATGGAAAACGACGTAACTACTTATATTAATAACTGCGAAATTTGTAACTTAGCAAAAATTGACAGAAACCCACAAAAATTACCCATATCATTGACACCAACCCCTGACAAGTCGTTTCAAACTATACACGCTGATCTATTATTTATTAACCAAAAAGTTATTTTGACAATGACAATCGTAGACGCATTCTCTAAGTATGCCCAAGCTTATCTTTTACCCGATAGAAATTCACAAACCATTTTGTAATTGCGGAGTATCACGGTTATTAGTGAACGTGGAGGGATGCAATTTTTGCAATACCATGCTACTTTTTTATGAAACCAAAGATGCCGTAAGTAGAATTGTTGTAGCCCTCTTTGATTTTCAGAAACAGGGCGTTTTTGAAAAAATTACATTTTCAAGCATCCTTCGTAAGTCGGCTATCTGTTGACGTATTAGAAAGATAAAAATTAATCCTAATGGAACTTTTTGCGTAGAATTTAGTGACATGCTTGAATTTTTTTTTTGAGATATGACCCAAACTTATAATTTTTAACGGGACACCCTGTATATTTTAATGTCATTAAATTGCATTTTTTTTAAACTATATATAATAGTAGTATTTTCTATGTTTAAATATGGCAAAACTTTTAAGTAATACATTAACATCCCATTTTTGTAGTTGGCTAAAGGTTTTAGTTAAAAAATAAAAGAATACCTTTACACTTATGCACATTTTAATAAGAAGACAAAAATAAACTAAAAGATTGTTCGAAATGATTACCGTTTTCCAGTAAACAGAATTCACAAACTTTCGTAATTCTGTTTAAAGCATTTAAAATTACAATATATCGTCCCTCTAAATCTTAGTAAGCTTGGCGGGTAGTGTATCGCAGTTCTAGGACGTCGTTATGTTGATTGGCATAAATCTTTCTTTCTAAGTGGGCCGATACAAAAAAGTCTAAAATTGACAAGTCCGGATACTGTGTGTTCGAGTATTGTTTTAGGTGCAGTTTTTTGGTGTTTTCTCGTTTGTTACCAAAAAATATTGTTTTGACTGTTTTAATTAAAATCATTTACCTGGTAAAGTATAGTTCAGAAACTTCATCAGCGTTCTCGGTGGTGTTAAGAAAACACTTGAGCATATCGTATTTTTCATAATGCTCGAATTTGTAGTTAATATCCATAATTCTTACTAAATTGATTAAAAAGCTGCAAATTAATGACGGCACTGATACCTAATTCTTACTGAAACGTCAATAGTTATTTCTTTAGTTATGACAACAAATTTAGGTTTTTTGTTTTGGAATAGCCCCCGTTATAATATGATAATAGCGTTGACTTTGAATTATATATTTTAACAAAATATATTTTAATAATAAATTTTTATTTAGTATAAATACTATACAGAGAACAATAATATAAAGAAAACTATTTAAGATTGGAGACCACATACCTCGCAACTAAAATTTTAAAGGACTTCAGGTTTTCGCATTCTTTGATGATTTTGGGCAGTTTATTGAATTCTAACAATCCCTTACATAAAATGGTGTTATAAATTTTATCGGAAGAACATTTATGAATCAAAATGAAGTCATTACAGTTTCGTGTATTATAGTTGTGTATATTATTAAAATAAATGATTTTTTTTGTAAATATGAAGGCATCACCTTAGTTCTAATTTTATATATAAATACAAAAACATTATATAGGATTTTTGCTTAATAGACATAAATTTTAGTACACTTAACATTAAGTCAATAGGAGTAAATCTCACAAATTTTAATATACATCTCATCGCTCTATTTTGTATTGATTGAATTTTCGTAATTTTTATAATTTGGCATATTGTACAAAAAGAGTACTACAGTATTCTAAATGACAAGCAACAAAACTATTGTATAATAACATTTTAGTACTTGTGCTTAAACTTTGGCTTACTCTACATAAAAAACCCACTTTTTGTGAGTATTTCCTTGTTACATAGTCACAATGCTGATAAAAATTCAATAGCGGATCGAATATAACTCCCAAATACTTGATATTTTGTTCATAATCTATTTTTATGTTGTTTATATTCACATTTATGTTACTAATATCTACTCTATTAATTACATGTTTTTTCCATATATACAATATTTAGATTTTGTTACATTTATATGAAGATTGTTTCCGCAGAGCCAATGAAATAATGAATTTAGTTCTCTATTAACTAGTTCTTCTAACTGAATTATATTTTTGCCTACCGCATATATCATCGTATCATCAGCGAAAAGTATTATTTTGACTTATTTACAACATTAAATACATCATTAATATATATTAAAAATAGTAATGGTCCCAATATTGTACCTTGAGGTACGCCCCAATCAACATTAATAGGTTCTGAGATGCCAGATTTAAATTTCACTTTTTGATTTCTGTTAGTCAAATAAGATTTGAACCATTCAAGAACTTTATTTTTTATTCCTATACTTATTAGTTTTTTGATTAGTATGTCTCGATTTACAGTCTCAAACGCCTTCTTAAAATCTAAAAATACCGCTAGCACTATATTTTCCTCACCTATTTCTCTATTAAATTCATCATATATGTTGACTACCACGGATTCGCATGAATGACCTAAACGAAAACCAGATTGGTTTGGAGAAAATATTTCGTTTATATCACAATAATTTTGTAATTGTTTTTTAACAATAATTTCCAACAGTTTTTCATACACAGGGACTGTGTTAATAGGTCTAAATTCCGTATTGTTGTTTTTAGGTACCGGGATTACCAATGACGTCTTCCATTTCTCAGGGAATTGTCCGTTTTGTAGGGATGTATTAATTACTGTTAATATTCGATCTCCAATTACCTCAAAAGCATCTCTTAGAACTTTTGTGGATATACCGCTTTCACTATCACTCACATTCTTCATTTCACGTAAATGTTTTCTGACATCGGCCATTGATATACTTTGAAATTCACCAAATTCACATTTAATAGAAGTATAATTGACAGTAGGAAATGTAGTTTTTTAATTGTATTTAATGCAATGCTATTTACACTATCAATAAAACTTTTGTTTAATCTATCAGCTATTTCCTTCTCCTTAGTTAAAACATATTTTCCAAAAATTTTTCACTTGGAGATGAACTTTGTTATTTGGAAGTATAGTTTTAAGATGCTTCCACATTTCTTTAGGGTTTCCTTTATTTTTATCTACCATGTTTCTGAAATAGTTTTCTTTTTCTTTTTTAATTTTGTGTACAATTTCATTTCGCTTTTTCTTGTAGTTATCCCAATTAGTAGAATTTTTTAAGTGAACCGCTCTCATATAAAGTTTATCTCTATCCTTCATCATTTTTATAATTTCTTGTGATATCCATTTTTTTCCTTCATATTTGGTTTTGATAGTTATTTTTACTTTAGGGCACATTCTGTCTATAATATCTGATATGTCTGTTACTAATTTATTCGCTAACTCGTTAACATTTGACGCATTTTTATTCCAATAAGTACTCTGCAATTAATTTCTGGAAGATATCTACATTATAATTTACATATTTTCGTTTGAACACTGATACCTCAGATTTTTGGATTTGGTGTTTGATGTTTATAGATATTATGCAGTGATCACTTACCTTTGGCGTTAAATGTACTTCGTGTGATAAATCTTTACCATTTGTTACTACATAATCAATGAGTGTTTGACTTTTTTCAGTAACACGTGTTGGTTTAGTAACAATTTGCTTATAGCCGTTCGTATAAACACTCTTTAGTAGTTTATTTCCGTAAAACGAATTTTTCAACAAATCAAAGTTAAAGTCACCGACAATAATATTTATTCCTTCAAATTCAGATATGTAGTCTAGGTGTTCAGTAAAATATTCTACAAATCTATTGTCTGCCTTTTGAGGTGGGTGATATATTACGGTTATTATGTACTTTATTCTTTCTAAAGTAGTTTCAAAAACTAGTAGCCATACATAATTTTGAATGCATTCTGTTTTAATAATATTGAATTTTGTATCGTGTCTTATAAACGCTATTACTCCTCCAGTTCTATTATTTGTTGTTGTGCATTGTTCGTATTGGTAACCTTCAATATTTATTTCACTAGAATACACATCTGACGATAAATGAGTTTCTGATAATAACAATAGTTTTGGTTTCCAATCACTTACTAATACCCGTATATTATCGATGTTGTTAAGAAATCCTTGGCAATTGAAGTAGACTATTTTTGATGTTTTTCATTGTCATTATTTAGTTGCTATATTATAAATTTATTTTTCTGCGTTTCTTCAATCCTTTTATATGTTTCACAGTTTTTATATCCCATACAGTATGATCAACACTTAACTTTAAGCCGTACTTATTATTTGACAAAATACAATTGTTACACTTACTTTTGTTAACATTACAATCCTTTGATTCATGTTCTTCCGCACACTTAGCACATACAGTTTTATCTTGGCAATCTTTTGTAGATGACCATATTTACAACATTTAAAACATCTAATAATACCATAATCATTATAAACATCACAACGACTCCACCCAATATTCATTTTTTGGTTTTCCATTATTACTGTATATGTTTGGGGGTTTACTTCAAATACCATATTGAATTTTTTATTCATTAATTTTGTTTTTCTTAAAATTTTAAATTAATATCCTTATTTTCTGATTTCAAATCATTTTGTTTCACTATTTTTCCCAAAATTTCTTCTTCGGTGGAATTATATTCCGTTTCATCTATTCCGACTACTTTAATTCTATGTTCCCGTAATTTCGGTCTATCTACTTTAAATTTTTCTCCAAATTTATTTTGAATTTCTGCCTGTATGTTACATATTTCTTTCTCATTACCACATTTAAGTATAATACCACCCTTTTTAGTAATACGTCCCATAGATATTCCTACTCCAATATCAACCGGGTTGATCTTATTTCGTAATTCTTCCTTCACTTTATTACCATTATTTGGGGGTCCTTTTTGATTTATTACCAAAATGTTTTCATTAACATTTGTTTTTGTTACTCCTGCATACGTTTTCACTGCTATTTCGGCTTTTTCTGTTGATTTAACAAACTCTTGCTTATATTTTTGGAGATCAAGTTTCAAATTGTGATTTTCTTCTATTAAAAATCCATCTTTTTATTTAACTCATTTGTGTTATTTAATAACAATTGTAAAGTATTATTAATCATATCAAGGCAGTTTTGATCTACAATTATGCCATCATTTCTAACACGTTTCTTCAATTTATCAGATTTGTTTACGTTTTCATTTGTAACCTCGATAATCGTATCACAGCAAACATTGCATTTCCAATTCGCCTTTTTCATATGAAAACCACGTAAATCGATATTTTCACATTTGCTATGATAATAAGCAGTACAAGTAGTACATTTTATAATTGATTTGTCATCATCTATCTGTAGTTTACATTTAAAACACTTATAAATCACATTAATATCACCATCGTTTTCACTTGCACCATCACTGTCCGCCATGTTTTTATTATTATATATATACTACTATTTTAATATTTACTTTATTTGGATAATATTAATATATCTTTAGATAATTTTTGTTTGAATTAGGTATTTTCTTGAAATTTTGAGTAAAACCGTTTAACCAATTATGATCATGGGATGTTAATTTCGTTATTTTAAAAAATTTTGACATATTTAAAAATAGAAAATATTAACTATTAAGAAAAGAAAATGCAGTTTAAACCTCAACCTCAAATCAAATTACAGAAGACTACATAGAGGAGAGAAATAAAACTATGAAACTTATCAATCAGGAAGTAAAAGAGAATATTATTAAAAAGCAAAAGAAAAATACAACAGAAACAACCCCAAACTACAATCGAAGAAAACTTGTTGGGGTAAGTTGTATACGTTAGAAGAAATCAACAACGCAATAAATTAAGACCATACGCAGAGAAGGTAAAAATTCAAAGCGTTACAGACAAAACGATCACATTTAAGAATAAACCCTCACGATCCTGGTCCTAGCACTAGCGGAACGGAAAGTAAAATCAAACCCATCAATAACTACTTACTACCCTTAGCTCTAGGAAACGCGTATAAACATATTTTTAATCATAGATTAGCATATACCTTAGAATATAAGCATTTACAGTTATTAATTAATAATCTAACCACGCAACATGATTTTATTTATAATACCTACATTAACGTTAAACACACCAAGGACCCCATTTTATCTAAACACGATATCAATATAATCAAATTATTGAAACAATGTAAAAAACAAATTCAATCAAGTTTTATGAAATGCGAAAATTTTATGTCATTTAAACGAAACAAACGTTCACCTTTTAACTTTATAGGAAAAGCAGCAAACTGGCTATTTGGAATTATGGACGATGACGAAAGAAATCAAATTTATCAAACAATTCAACTTTTAAAACAAAATCAAGATGAGGTTACCAATAATGTAAATTATAAAACTACTTTATTAAAAACCATGTTTAATCAAATGCAAAATTTAACGAAAATTAATAGAAACACGCCTAAATCATCTAAATGATAAAGTTTTGGAATTAGATAAGTACGCACTAATACTCGATATTATCTTTATTTTTGAAAATAACTTAAACGAAGTAGAAATTTTTGTCAAAGATCTCCACCAATCAATAATAGAATTTCTAAATCAATTACATCCTTTCTTATTACCATATTCACAATTGCGAAGAGAACTAAATCATCTAAATATCCTGTATCCAAATGGAACATTAAATTTATTTAACAAACATTATTATTATTCGCTATTAACAGTACGCATAGGTTTAGACACTGAAAAATTGATCATATCGATCGAATTCCCAATAATGGAAAAAGACATTTTAACTTTTTATAAAATTGTAAAGGTACCTTATCGCAGAACTTATGTATTGGAGCAATGTGAGTATTTAGTTTGGTCCTACAACCAATTAGAGTGTGTAACCGGTTACTTTTTGATAGAAGACAAATATATAATCAAAAATAGCAGTTCACCCCAAATTAATAATAACTGTGTGAAACATTTATTACAAAATAGTGTGCAAAACTGTACTATTGTGAAAATAGATCAATCATTAACCCAATTAACAATTAACCAGGCAAATTACATATTAATCACAGAAAGTGAAGTGTTATTAAAATATCAGTGTAAAACACTTACAATCGATACAAACTCATTAATTAAATTGCCTACAAATTGTTCTTTAGAATTTAAGCAACAATTGTTTATCAATAGTAAGGACGAGGTATATGATGTAATGACATTACCAGAAATGACTGAAATAAAATTTAAAGAAATGAAGGTAAGTTCTAATAAGGCATTCAAATTACCAAAAATCAATTTAGATAAACGTTTGGAAGAACAAATTTTAAATGATGAAATATTACAGCCTCAAGAAATACCTCTTCATTACCAATTTACAAATTACTTCTTACTTTTAATTGTAATAATTATTGTAATTTTTATATTTTACAAAAATAATGTATTTAATAGATTAAGGTCTATTTTTAGTAGAAAGACCGAGGACAGTCTTTCATCTCGGCGGGGAGGAGTTACACTAGAGGAAATGCAAACTGCAGAAATTCTAATCTAACTTTTCATAGAAGTAAACGATAAGATTATTGTTTATGTAATCATTGCTTTTTCCAGGTAAATCATAAGATTAATAGTAAGCTGCAAAGTAGCTATAATTATTGTCATAAGTTGGTGAACAACCGCCTTCGGGGTAACATGTAAACGTTCTCATTAAATAAAGATTTTTAAAAACTAAATATTTCTTATACGAAATATAACTTTTATATAGGTTTCAAATATCAGGTATTTGTAATAACCATAATAACATTCAGACCATAGCCGAACTAGAACTTTACTCACACTTCAATCCAATTAAATGTTTTAAAGTTTCATGTGCGGTAGTAGAAAATATTACTCAAAAATTACCACAAAATCTGTATAAATCCTAACATGCTAAACATTCCTTTTTACTTTGCAAGCCAATTGGCTGATGAAAACTTTAATTTGCCTGCGGACATTGATTTATTATTAGGAGCAGACATTTAATATTGCCTAACCAACGTTCCTTTGGAAAAGGCTTTCCCACTCTAGTTGAAACCCATTTAGGTTGGATTTTGTCTGGACTACTGCCTCATCAATGCATAAACTCTAGTGTTCAAGACGTATAGTCTTTTCATATACGTTCTACAATAGTTGAAGAAGAAAAGCTGTTTAATTTATTTGAAAAATTATATGAACAAGAGAATGTATTCATTCCCTCTAATTTCAACGATCAGGAAAAACAAACTGAAGTTATCTTTAAACAAACTAAAAAAATACTTCCTAATGGAAAGTTTCAAGTTTATCTACCCTTGATCAACTCTCAAGCATAGAAACAATTGGGAGATTTATTCATCTCAGCCAGAAATCGTTTTTTATCATCAAAAAGAAATTTAAAAATAACCCCTCTCTTAAAACTGAATACAAAAAAGTACTACAGGAATATATTGACTTAGATCACGGAAAAATAGTCCCATTATCCCTAACTAATTTGCAAGGTGACAATAAATATTTTGTGTCCCATCTATGTGTTCTACGGGAACAAAGATCTAGCACTAAATTCTGTGTGGTATTTGATTTTTCTTGCAAGACCACAGCTCTCTCGTTAAATGACATATGTTAAAAAAGCCCTTGAGTTCAACCTGAACTTTTGATATTTTAAACCGATTTAAAACATTTTCTTACGCATTTACTGCGGATATTGAAAAATGTACAGACAAATCAATATTAACCCCGAACACCGTTTCTTACAAAATGTACTGTGGAGGGATAATCCTTCAGATACATTTTTGTGTCTAGAACTATCCACTGTCTTATTTGGATAGAAAAGTGCTCCTTACTTGGCGTGTAGAGTACTTAATGAAATACAATAATCCTGAGTGCCTCATGGCACAAAATGCATTATTAATGCACACTTATGTAAATGGCGTACTCTTAGGAGCATATTCAGAAGAAGCATTAGTAAACTTACATGAAAGCTTAACATCCATCTTATCCAATACTCATTTTACGTTACACAAATTTCGATAAAACTCTCAAACATTTTCTACTCAGTTCTTGAGTAATCAATATTTGGAAAAAGGTTTAAATTTAGATAAAAACCTTCATAAAGTATTAGGATGAAAATGGAACCCGATTTCCGACACACTTTAAATATCTATCCCTTTTATTGCTAGTTGAGTTTTTAACCAAAAGAAAAATTTTATCAGTCATTGCACAATGCTATGACCCTTTAGGATTGGTAAGTCCAGTCATAGTGCAAGGAAAATTAATTTGGATCTCTAAGTATGATTAGGACCAACGAATTTCTGACTCCAGTTTATTAAATGAGTGAACCTCATTTACACAAATTTAACAAAACTTTCTGATTTTTCTATACCTAGACAACTGCATCATAAAAAAAATAGCGAATATTTAACTTCATGGATTTTGTGATGCAAGCGCAGTAGCTTACGGATGTTGCGTGTATGCAAGAACCACTTATACAGATAAAACTGTTTCTTTGTCATTAATATCGGCTAAATCCAGAGTTGCTCTTATAAAGAAACCTATAACAATCCCCAAATTGGAATTATGTGTCATGGTCCTTCTTTCACAGTTAATCTGTACATTAAAAATCACTTTTACAGATTACATAAACATAAGTGAAATACGTTTATGGTTTAATTCACAAATAGCTTTATTTTGGATTAAAGGATCGCCCATGCGATTGTCAGTATTTGTATCTAATAGGGTGTCAACGATCCAAACTTTGACTTCTGATCCTACTTGGAGGCATATTTTGTCTCAATTAAATCCAGCTGATGTGCTCTCTAGAGGTAAACTATCAGTTAACTTTTATGATTTTTGGCTCTTTGGTCCTCAATTCTTAACAAACATTAATGCAGATTTTTCTTCTCGTGACTCCTTCACTTTTGTTAGTCATCCTCCAGAGGAAAAGCAGATATTAGTCGCTATACACGTGCATAACAATATTTCGATTCAATTCTTTTCTAAAATTTCTTAGTTAAACAAATTAAAAGAACTTTAGGTTACGTATTTCGTTTTATTAGCAATGTTGAGTGCAAAATAAAAACAAAAGGATAACTTATCCCAGTCAAATTAGAATTCGCCCTTGAGTTTTTAGTAAAACAAGTCTAAAGAAATACATTTGCACATGAAATAGACTCTCTATAACAAAGTAAAATCATACAGAACAAACAGCTTCTCTTAATTATTTCATCGGATCTAGGACAATTGCCCGAAAACAATTACCCGAAAGACATTTGCCCGAACACAGTTGACCGAACGGACAACTGCCCGAAAATACAATTCCCCGAAAAGATAATTTATCGAAGAGACAATTGCCCGACAAGATAATTACCCGATTCACAGTTTTCCGAAAGGAAAATTGCCCGAAAATTTTAATACCTCTTTTTTTGACTTTTTTCAACAAATTAGAGTTGTTAATTTTAGTTTTATTTGTTTTATGTCATTGCCTAAAAATGTTACACAAATTTTTTATCTTTAATTATTTGTCAAACAATTTCAACGAATTTTATTCCATTAATGATTTATTTGGTAATTTTTATCCATAAATTGTTAAATTGATTTCAGTGTGAGTAAATAGTAAACTATCCGTTAAAATAAAATTTCATAAAACAATTGGATTTCGTAAATAAAATTAAACTGACATATTATTCAAAACATAATATACTTTTAATTTAAATAATAATAAATCCTTAATAATTTGTTCCAACCTTCGTTTTAAAAATAATAATGTTTGTTTAAGAAAAATTAATCAGGCGAGCAATTTTTTTCATTGGTAAGCAGTGTGAACACGTTAAATTGTGTGCAATACACGCAGTTGAAGTAAAGTGAATTAAATTACTTATAATTACAATTAAGCAGAATCCAATAATTTATGTAAATTTGGTTGTTATACCAAGTAGTTCTTACTTTTTAATTAACAAAGCTCACTACCACGTTGTTGTCTCTCTGACTCCATTTCGTACGGCGCGAATTTCAAAAATACAGAAAATATACGCCACTAAATAAACAATTATTAATAGAAATAAAGAAAGAAACGTTACAATGTAGAAAATAACAATTGTTGCACAATTAGCATTGTTTAATTAAATCAAATACGTTGAAAAGTATATAATCTTATTCAAACTACAAAATAAAAAACACAAATATAAATTTAAAAAAATAATGTTGAAATAAATTTGAAACATACGCAATTGAAAAAAAAACTGGGTATACACTCGAACAAAAAAATTTTAAATGTTAGCAATTACACTGCAGTGGAACTTTAAAAACCTGACTAATATGATAAATTATGTGATATACCCCGTAAAAAAGTTGTATGTAAGTGTTTACCAGGCTTTCAATTCGTTCAGGAGCAGTCTCTGTATTTTCTACGTGTAGGAGGACCTTCTAACCCTTCTATGAATTGCTCAATTTGAAGATAATGTAAACTTTGCTCTAACTGAATTGCCCTAATAAATTTCCAAGTATTTGGATGATCTGAGCAAACTTGTTCCATCAGCATACCATTGGAGCGATTTGCCCAAAAACGAAAGGTTCTGCTTATTTGAAAACATTAGTAATCGATTATCCTGTGGGCCCGCATCAAAGAGTAAAAATTGCCCTCCATTTTTCGTTAATGTGTACTCTAGCGGAATAATAATGTCTCTTCTGTGCAGGGTAAAGCCGGAGCGGCCTGCTGCTTACTCCGTACACGACGTATTGTCCTTTTAATGGTACTTACTTTTGGAAGAGTTGCAGCTGTAGCTTGACTTACATTAGTAGATGCTGTTGAAATCATGTGTTGTGGCCCATCTTGAGTACGTATAGCCTTATCACGTACATTGTCCAAAAATTTCGATCTTTCCACTTGTCTTGCATCTGCTATATGATTATGTGCACCACTTTTTTTTATTAATTCGTTTTTCAACGTTATAACACGAGATAATTTTAAAAGAAGAAAAATTGTAATAACTGTAACCTACCAACCAACATCGTTCACCCCCGGTCACATCTACCAACCAACACCGTTTACCTCAAATTACATGAAAACACGTAACTTTTCTAAAAAAGAAAATTGTAATAACTGTAACCTACCAACCAACAACGTTCACCCCCGATCGCATCTACCAACTAACATCGTTTATCCCAAATTACATGAAAACATGTAATTTTTTAAAGAAGAAAATTGTAATAACTGTAACCAACATCGTTCACCCCCGGTCACATCTACCAACCAACACCGTTTACATCAAATTACATGAAAACACATAATTTTTTTAAAAGAAGAAAATTGTAATAACTGTAACCTACCAACTAATACCGTTTACCCCAAATTACATAAAAACATGTAATTTTTTAAAGAAGAAAAATTGTAATAACCGTAACTTACCAACTAACATCGTTTATCCCAAATTACATGAAAACATGTAATTTTTTTAAAGAAAATTGTAATAACTGTAACCAACATCGTTCACCCCCGGTCACATCTACCAACCAACACCGTTTACATCAAATTACATGAAAACACATAATTTTTTTAAAGAAGAAAATTGTAATAACTGTAACCTACCAACTAATACCGTTTACCCCAAATTACATAAAAACATGTAATTTTTTAAAGAAGAAAATTGTAATAACCGTAACTTACCAACTAACATCGTTTATCCCAAATTACATGAAAACATGTAATTTTTTTAAAGAAGAAAATTGTAATAACTGTAACCAACATCGTTCACCCCCGGTCACATCTACCAACCAACACCGTTTACGTCAAATTACATGAAAACACATAATTTTTTTAAAGAAGAAAATTGTAATAACTGTAACCTACCAACTAATACCGTTTACCCCAAATTACATAAAAACATGTAATTTTTTAAAGAAGAAAATTGTCATAACCGTAACTTACCAACTAACATCGTTTATCCCAAATTACATGAAAACATGTAATTTTTTAAAGAAGAAAATTGTAATAACTGTAACCTATCAACCAACATTGTTCACCCCCGGTCACATCACCAACCAACACCGTTTACCTCAAATTACATGAAAACACGTGATTTTTTTAAAGAAGAAAAATTGTAATAACTGTAACCTACCAACTAATACCGTTTACCCCAAATTACATAATAACATGTAATTTTTAAAAAGAAAATTGTAATAACTGTAACCTACCAACTAACACCGTTCACCCCTGATAACATCTAACAACAAATACCGTTCAATAAATAAATCACATAAAAATGTAATTCCTATTAAGAAGAAAATTGTAATAACTGTAACCTACCAACTAATACCGTTTACCCCAAATTACATAATAACATGTAATTTTAAAGAAGAAAAATTGTAATAACTGTAACCTACCAACTAACACCGTTCACCCCTGATAACATCTAACAACCAATACCGTTTAATAAATAAATCACATAAAAATGTAATTCCTTTTAAGAAGAAAATTGTAATAACTGTAACCTAGCAACCAACACCGTTCACCTAAAATGGCATCTACCAACCAACACCGTTTATCCCAAATCACATGAAAACATGTAATTTTTTTAAAGAAGAAAATTGTAATAACTATAACCTACCAACCAACACCGCTCACCCCCGGTCACATCTACCTACCAACACCGTTAACCCCAAATCACATGAAAACATAACAAATTACTTTTTAAGACGAAAATTGTAATAACTCTAACCTACCAACCAACACAAAAGAATTGCGTTTATTTCGATAATTTTACAAGTCGTTAAATTTTCAATAGATAAATTATTTGTTCGATAAATTGCATTCGGTCAATTGTGATTCGTTAAATTAGTTTGAGGAAGCTCTATATGTATATATATATATATATATATATATATACATATATATATATTTTAATTAAAGAAAATTGGAATCATGTTTTCGAGTAATCTCCCTTTCGGACAATTGTGCAACGGGTAATTGTCCATTCGGGAAATTTTGCTTTCGGTCTATTGTCTTTTCGGGGAAATTGGACATTCGGGCAATTGTCCATTCGACCAACTGAGTTCGGGCAAATGCTTTCGGGCAATTGTATTCAGGGAATTTTCCGGTAGCGATCGATTACAACAAAAAGAAGATACTCCGCAATTAAAGTGGCTATTGGCTAAGGTGACGGAAGTATTTGTAGGTAGAGATGGTAAAATTTGAGCTGCTCAAGTTCGTACTTTAAACGGCACCTACACTCGATCCATAACTAAGATTGCATTGCTCCTATTAACGATGAAGAATTTTGTTAAATATTTCATTTAAAGGTAATCAGTTGATTACAAACTTGTTAACTATCTTTTTTTCGATTTAAATGTATTGTCATTTGTGTTAGAGTTTTTATTGCTATTATATTATTGTATATTGCAGTATTCATCACAAATTTTATCAAGAAACGCTGTATTAAATATTAAATCAGTATAAAGTACATTTTCATGTTAACCTTCTTTATTATCAGATTTGAAGTTTTAAAAAAAATGCATGTTTTATTTAAAATTGTCTTTTTTAAAAAATAAGTAGTCGTGTATCATACATAAAAAAAAAGTTAGAAAAAACGTTTGCAAAAAACTGGTTCACAAAAACTCACTCAAGCTCACACATTACCTCAAATTAAGTGGACATTAAAAGAAATTTGTACCATCCTGAAAAATTGTTTAAAAATATCGATTTTTAAATGTAACTTTGTACCAGCTTAAAATATTGTTTGAAAATAAATTATTTCCCGATATTTTTCACCAACCATTTCCTAGAATTAAAGATATCGTAGTAAAGACGCGAAAATGTAAGTGGTATTCAGTCTTTGATATTAATTAAGCTTTTGGTCTATACCAGTCAGAGCAAAGGATCGATATAAGATTGCTTTTGTTACACAAACTGGTCATTACCATAGACTTCAAGATTTTTTTACCAATTATATTGATGACATTTTAGTATTTTTTTCAGATTTTGATCTGCACTTATGTCACATACATAAATTAATAATTTAATATATATAAATATTTTAAACTATAACTTGGTATCTTAATTATAATTATGTAATAAATTCTTGTCAAAAAACTAAATATATACGTTGACAATAAGAATTGCCTTAGTTTTTATTTTCACTTTTATATTAACTACAGAAAAAATGAAACGTCATAAAATATACATTTTGTAAGGGCTAAATATTATGAATAGAGAGTTTAATGTAATTTTTTAATAACTTACAATAATTAGTGGGTTAGATTTATTTAAAAATAAGTAATAATCAGTCAACCCAAATAACCATGTTTAGTTTTTTGATTTAATTTAAAAGTTATTGCTTGTAGAGGTTTTTAAATCAAAATTATTTCTAATTTTATTTTTAAACATTTTCTAAACAAAATTTTGATTCGATAATTAATCGAGCTATGGTGTTTAATTAGCGATACCTTCAAATATATTCTTTAAAGAAAAAATTAAGTAAGCAACGTAAATTACCTATTTTCTGAAACGTGCTTAGTGTAATGATTCATTCTACAGTCTTTCTATAAGATAACCCCTGCTGAGACTACCTGCTGTTAGAATTGTAAATGATACCCTTAAGCCCGCTTCACAATGTGCAAACTTTTGTTTACAGAAATTGTGGTGTCCAAGTTTTAAATTTCATGAGTGTACATCTAATAATTATGTATAAATGTATATGTGTACATATATGATACAATATAGGTTACAAACGGTAAGTGTTTATAACTTTATAATCCTTGTTTGCCTTTTCGGTAATAATTGTTTGTAAGCTGTTTTAAATTTATTAACGGACAAATTGTTCATGTGCTGAGGGTAGGTTGTTATACATAGAAGCAATATTATAAGAGAAGGTCTTTTGAAACATAGATGTTTAATGTTTTGGAATTGTCAGCCTTCCTCTCAATCTAATATTTATGTGGTTTACATCCGTTCTAAATTGAATTTTGTTAAACAAATAAGGTGGTTTCTCAGATTTTAATCAACAGAGCGAAGAAGCATGTGGTGTTTAATATTCAGCCAGTTAGTTTCGTTTAATTTGTGGGAAACATGATCAAATTTTCGTGTTCTAAAGATAAAGCGCGGGCAGGAGTTTTGAAGTTTTTGCAAGCGTCGTAGATTATAACTATCTAAAAATGGGCTATAAACTGTTTGACAGTAATTCAGAGAGGACAGAACTAAGGATTCGCACAGCATTGTTTTGACTTTTTTGTTTAAACAATGTCTACTACAGTAAATTGTTTTTAGTGCATTATACCCTTTTTGTAGGCACTTGCTTATGTGGTCTGTGAACTATAGCCTGGAATCAATATACACTCCTAAATTTTTAACTGTTTCCTTCGGGACTAGACGTATTTTGTTTACGTTTATATTAAATGCCTCACAATTAATTATTCTGTCTCTAGCTGCTCTAGGACCGAATACAATTAATTCTGTTTTTTTTTTGGTATTTAGAATTAGATTATGGGATTCTAAGAACGTGTTCAAGGTTTGAAGATCTTCATTAATCTTTTTAACTGTATTATCGGTTTGGTGTTCAGGAAATGACAAATAATGCTGTGAGTCATTAGCTTAAAAATGATATTGGCAGTGTTTAATTGCAGATGGCATCGAGGAGATATATAAGGAAAATAAAAGTGGACCGAGAATTGAACCTTGCGGAACTCCAGATTTTAAGTACTGGACATTAGATGACTCCACATATATTCTGACACGTTGGGTTTGTCCTTGTATATATGAATTAAAAAGTTTAAGGCAGTGAGGTCTAAACCTACTGATTTCAAAATACTAATTAAAATATCATGGTTTAACGTATCAAACGCTTTGCTGAAATCTAATAAAATCAAGACAGTAATATTTTCCTGATCCAAATGAACGACAACGTTATCAATAATTTTATTTAATGCTGTCTCACAGCTATAACTTTTACGGAATCCAGATTGCACACCTGGTAGAATACTGTTGTCTTATTAAAGGGTATTGTAACTTTCCGTGATGTATGAATATTAGCAATTTTTAAAGACTTCCAAATTGTTTAAGTGCAATTAGTAGAACATTTTTGGTTAATAAAGTTTTTCTTTTCTTGTTTTATAGCGGAATTAACGGTATTTCGCATATTTTGGTAAAACGTTTTATTCTTTACAGAATTAGTTTTTTTGTATTTAGTAAGTGCTTTATCACGTATTTTTTGAATACACCGTATTGTATAGGTAAGCCAGGGGGCAATAGATTTTGTAAAACGTTTTTTTGTAAGTGGCATATGTTTATCAAATATATTTATTAATAACTGATTTAAAAAATAAACCTTATGGTTTATGTCTTTGAGGTAAATTATTTCACTTATTTTTGAAGATATTAGATGGTATAGAAAAATTATGCATGTTTCGTATAGTACAGAACCTAGGACGTTTTTTAATGTTTATTAAAACAGTGACGTAAATTAATTCATGATCTAAGATATTATTTGAAAGAACGCCGGAGTTTAACACAAAATGTTTATCAGAGACATAAATATGATCAATTAGTGTAATTTCTTGAAGACACAGGAGCGTGCCAGTATTGATAAGTTGATGCATCCCAAAGGTATCCATCATATTACTAAGGTTCAAATAACTGGAGTGATTAGCATTTAGGGCATCAATATTAAAATCACCTAGCAAAATTATTTTATTGTGTTCTACTGCAATATTACTGAGTATATCTTCAAGGTTATCTAAAAAAATTGCTTGAGAGAGAAACGGTGGACGATAGCACACACCGATAGCATAAGTAATTTTGTCAATATCAATTTTTATCCAACAAGTTTCAATTTCTGTTGCAGTAGGAATAACATGAAAAACAACATTTTTTCTAATAAGTATTGCAACACCACCACCTTTGCCGATAGGGCGATCGACACGGATCATATTATAACCTGGAATATGAATTTGTTCATCGGATATATTTTTACTTAACCAAGTTTCAGAAACGGCAAACAAGTCGTAACATTGCGTCTGTAATAAATCATTAATTTTATCCAAACAAGAAGTTATTGAACGTACATTTAAATGTGCTATATTAAAGTTTTTCACACTCATAATACAGATAGTGAATATGAAAATAATACGAATCTACAACTGTAATTAGGAATGTTTAAAGCAAATAACAACGGTAACAAAAAATTAAAAACGTACTTCCACCGTGCCCCATATGTGAATAATAAATAAACACAAGATAAAGAAACAAAAACGAGAAGAATGTATTAGTAATAACATTAGTAGGTAGCTGACAGATAGCTCACTACACTTTGGTTTGAATATCCTCCAACTCTTCGAGACTGCTGATGGATAACAGTACCCACTTTGACAAAAACCTTGCCATTCATGGACCAGGCATTCTTTAGACCAAATTTTGTTGTGACGGTTTTCAACACTTCTTCTATGTGCCGCGGTAGATCTTCTTTAATAACAATTGGGCTTCCCTTTAATAACTTACGGTGTGCAATTATTAATGTCTTTAATCGTACATTTGTAAATTCCACAATTATTGTACGAGGTCTGATTTTAATGTTTTCCTTGATATTTTTGTATGCATCAACGCAATAACATTGAACGATATCGTTGTCGCACACGTTAAGTTGTAATTTATTTTTAAATATATTAATCATCACTTCCGTTAATTTTTCATTAGGAGTGTCAGGTATTCCATACATGCGAATCGATTTATGCTTAAATTTTTGTTCATGCTCATTAATAAGTTTCTTTGCTTGATTAAGTTCGATGCGTAAAATACGGTTTTCGCATTGCAGATTCTCCACTTCTTTACTGAATTTTTCTTCCAGACCGAAAATTTGTGTTTGCAGTTTTTCCACAACACTAGACACCAGCTTATTGATAAAAGTTTCGCTATTTAAAACTTCTAAGATTGTACTTTCAACGCATTTGTTTATTTAAGATAAGATTTCTCTTGTAACAACCATGATTGTGGCAAGTAATATGTGAAAAAATTAAACAACGATTTTCTTAGTAAATATTCACTAATATAACACAGACTGTCGCTTCTTTATCGCAAGAATATTATAGTATAATGAGACACGACGGAAAACACGTCTTACTCGGACCGCATCACACTTGCATCTTGCTAAATGCAATAAAAATCGAAGATTTTGAGTTAAATTTATCTAAATGTAATTTTGTCTTCAGTGATATTAATTAAAAATTTTCTTAAATTAGAAAATAAAAAAGCATTCTTCAATTCTTAGGAAAAATAAACTTTGATCATAAGTTCATTCCGGATCATACAAGAGTACTTGAACCTATTCATACTTTATTGCGTAATAATGTAGAGTTCAGATGGACAATATAGAATCTACTACCAAGATAAAAGAATATTTACCAATATAAGAAAGAAAGAAGAATAAGAAGAATACCAAAAAAGAAGACGTTTGTTAACTTAATAACAATTGAAGAATATTTTTGAAAATAACACCTTTAGAAAAGGTGAATTTCTTTACAAAAATTGAGAACAGAAAACGTATTTTTGTATCTAAAAATTTTGGGTAAGAATTGATTAAAAAATCATTCCCACTACAGTCACATTGGAAGTGGCCATATAACAAATGTGACGTTTGTAAGAAAAACAAATCAAGAAGAAGCGGACATTGGACGTTTATCACAATTAGGTCCAGCAAAGCAGCCGTATGAAGTAATATCACTTGACACTATTGGTTGATTTACTGGGAACCATTCACGTAAACGTTACCTTCATTTTTTAGCTAACTTTTAGATTTGCATATGTCTACCCTTCAAAAGGTCAACAAGTTAAAGACCTAATGAATTTTCTTTATTCAATTTTTGAAAACAATAAGGTAAAAATTCTCCTTGCAGATCAGTACGCATTTCTTAATTCACAGAATTTTAAAAATTTTATAAGAAGCTATGGTATTACATTGATTTTTACAGCTGTTGATTGTCCATTTTTAAACGGTTTGAATGAACGTGTTAATCAGACAGTTGTAAATCGCATTCGCTGTAAAATGAGTAAACAACCAAGACGTTCATGGTCCAGCATTGTTGCCGAATGTACTATTAGTGTGACGAAATTCTCTCCACTGTATTTAATCGAAGGAATACAATCAGTAATAATACCTCAAACTCTTTGTGAAAAACGACATTTGGTACAAGACAGAATATATGCATGGGAAAATTCTCAAAAAAATTACGCTATCAATAAATTAAGATTTGATCAAAAGAAAAGAGACTACAACACTAAACTGCAGCGTCTATTTAACAAAAGGTGCAGTTTTTTGTTAAAGAGAATACAAATTTAAAAAAGTAGAATTAGTTTAGGTAGAAATAGGTAATCGTCTCAATAGGGATAAATTAAGAGAAATAAGAAAAGGACCATTTAAAATTTACGAGATCAGTCGCATTAGTCGCAGATCTCAGACTAATGTTGTACATAGTAGCAAACTTTTGCCTGTTTCAGAGGAGGAGATGTAAAAATTATTTTCATTTTTGTTTATAGTTATTTTTATAAAGTTAATTTGTCATTAGTAATATTTATCGTTTTATTCTTATAGACAGCACATAATTAAATATTCTAAAAACCGATTTTCTTTTAAGGTCTATATTTTAATTATATTTTAAATGTAATTTTAAATAAAGATTTTCTTTTAAGAAAGAAAAAACGGTCTACATCAATAAATACTAAAAAACACATTATATTTATAAAAATGTAATTAATACACCATTAAAGTAAAAATACATCAACCAAATGATTAACTCCGCCTTCTCTCTCAACGCAGTTACAAAAAAAGACACACTGTATGTATTTAAAAATTAATAGTGGGTATACCTCTCTGATTATCAATACATTCTTGAAGACGTCTGACCATTAGGGTAATTCCTGCTAAAGATAGTTACCATCCACCAACTGTGCTACTCATAAGTCCGCTTTATATTTAAAAACTTTATTGGAAAGAAACCGTCTTGTCCCATTTTTTATTTCTTGAATGTACATCAAAATTAATTACATAAATAAAAACAAATTTAAATTTACGTTGACATTATTTATCGCAATTTTGATGTTAAAATTATTGAGTTATACGAGTTAGAAAATATTCAATACATGACTATAATTCAATTGATTACAAACAATCGTAAAAAGTTCGTACGGAATGATGCACTAAGTGTTGTTAAAGATATCGTTTTAGTGCAGGTGTGCGACTAAGACGTTCCAAGACATAACACGTTTTCGCAAGGTCAATTAAATTTATAAATACTTGAATTTAATAAGAATATAAGTAAACACAAAGAATTGAATTGAACAACAAAAAAAATTTCAATAAATGCAGATAAATTCTTGAATCCTACTTCAAATATAAGTGTGAAACTTTTCTTTGTTAAGTTCAAAAAAATGCTATTAATAGATCATCCCTTAAAAGGTTTCGTTTTAACTTATTTAAATTAAAAAACAACAACAAAAAGGTTAATCAAAATGTAAAGATATCGGCAATGCGGTCAATAATTAAAGAAATTTTACGAATAATTTAAGCTTTATTAGAATCATTACCATAATTTGTGAAATTAATCAACGTAATGCTCGATACATTGTCGTGTACATTTTAAAGTACTACATTGTTAGTATCAGACACTTAATAAATTTCTAATAATTTATCCTGTTGCATTTGGTACGAATTAATTTCTCATATAAAAGTGTATGAAAAAAAGCTGTTTTTCTCAAAAATTCTAGAAAACATTACCTGTGATAGAATCCGCAAAGACCAATTTTCAGTACCCAAAAAAAACTAAACGATTAGTTCCACTTATTCACACAAGTTTTTAAAATTAAAACGAAAAATGGTCAGTTTTCCGCGAAACTTTTCTTTTAAAAACAATTTTTTATCACACAAACACAATAAACACTGATCTTAAAAAGTGCTCTGAATTTTTCCTTGAAACAAGGATTTTATCTTCAATTTTTTTATATGTAGATGTAGACAATACGTACGAGAAAAATTGCACTGAAAACATACGTAACAACAACCGCGAACACCGCACGCATACAATTGGCGGCGCCAACTAAAGGTAGGCATTGCGGTAACGATTCGAGCCGGAAAATTCTGAGTTTTCCCGAAGTTGATTTTTCATACAGCGTAATTACAAGTCTCTGTACCTGCTCATACAAAGATTTTAATTAATTTCCTTAATAATAATGCTAATTACATTGTGGGCAAAGAACTGTGATCGATTTCACAAAGGAAAATGCTGGAAAATTGTGTCAATTTCTCTAACTTTCCTGAAAAAAGTGACGTGACTACATTTCGTGGCATGTAAAACAATGTACAAATTAATTCAAGAATTATTTATTCGTTAGAATAAGGAGCTTAATAAAAATTCCGTCGAATAAATAACAATTTTTTTAATTATAGTTTCGTTCACGTGACTTAGCAATTAGCAGTTTTTTTTGCAAAATATGTAGTGTAAACTAGGCGTATTTTTAGTTGGTAAACTTTTAGTGGATTTTGTTTCAGGCATAATGAATATATGCGAGAAAATCCAATTTTGTTATCACGCTATGACAGTATAAATCTTATTTGCACGTCAAACAATAACGATATTGCATGAGATCAAAATTAATTTTCGGGGAACGAGCGTTAAGTACATCATAATAAATTGAAAAATTTGTTCCTTCAATTTATTTAAAAAAATCGGTTTGATATTAGTTTGTGAAAAATTATTCGCGAAGGGCGTACACGATATTCTAAACAGCATGGAAAGCGTCAATGTGTTTTTGTACCTAATAATTTAGAACCCGTTACATTATGTATTAAAATGTGTCATTTGCCACAAAAGCCTATATAATTTTCACGTGTGTGGCAAAGATATGTCACATGCAACAGGGAAAGGAATAATAAATGTACTGCCCACGTTCAGCTGCTGTGTTTCTTAACAGTATTAATACAAATTTAAAATTTTAAATTAGGGATATTTTATATAATGTACAAAAATTATAATTTTATTAGTACAGTGAGTAATATTTAAGTTTCCTAACAAATAAAAATGTTATCACCTTTTTATATACTTAAATGAAGAATTAATATGAAAGAAAGTCTTTTGTTTTATACAGGGTGTAAATAAGTAAGTGCAAAAAATGTAAGTGGGTGATTCTTCATTAAAAAATATTATGGATATGGCATACAAAACAAAACCCCTGCTTAGTTACAGCTCCTTAAAGATGCAACAAAAAAACAGTTTTTAATTTTTTCTTGAAAACAAAAAATCTTACAAAATTTAAAATGAGTGAACATTTCTTGCTACCCAAAAAGCATTAAATGAATATTTTTGTAGTATTTTTGTATAATGCCAAGAGGAAGAAAAAGCCACCCTTAAAATTTGTTTTTTTCTGAACTTTTTTCTTGCTATATGTTTAATTATTTAAAAATTCTTTCAGATAGCTTGATTTTTTATAATACCTGAAGGTTACCATTTTCAACATTTGATTTAATTCTCTTGGAACTATACGAAAATACAACAAAAATATTCATATTGTGACGGAATTATTTCGCAAATAATTGATTTATTGAGCAATTCTTTCTCTACAGTATAGGCCGCCGTGTTTACGCTAATGCGCCTGAATAAGCATTCTTATATCAAACAGTTTTGGGGTTTTGTTGTGGGGGTAATGTTTGTTTTCTCTCTCTCGCAAAAGTTACATTTCATTTCCGATCTACTCTCCGTTGTGAAAAGGTGTACATGGAAAATGCTGTTTAAAAATTATACAATTAGACATGTGCTTTGTAAAATCAATTGAAGTAAAATCATCCCATTCTAATTAGGAAATAAGTCTTCAATTCCGGTTCCGGTGTAAGTACCTTTTTTTTACTTTCCTTTGTTTTAATAAAATATTTGTTCTTACGGGTTCTATTAATTGCAGGCACCTTTTCTTTTTTTTTCGTTTTGGTCTTTCTTTTGACGTACTCCGTTTTAATTAGTCAATGGATATTTAATGATGGTTATACTGGCAATGAGAATAATCCAAAAATTATAACATATTAGATATTACACCACTATTAGAATTTAATTCAAAACTTAATAAACTAATTACAAAGTAATTTGTAAACTATAATTAAATAGTTAATCAACTTACCTTAAAGCCATCGTCGGGTCAAGGCCACTACTCAAGATAAGCCATTTACCTAGTCCTTTGTGAGCAGCCAGCAACTATTATCACCGGAGTCCATTTTGGCTTTTCCTTTTCTTCGTTGGATACTCAAATATTAGAGTTAGATACGAGAGCTGTTACTCTACCGATTAACCGTCTAAAAACTTCCTAGTTACACAAACCAAGTTAATTTTTATGCATGTTGTTCATAAATTTTGTCGCATCTTATGTATATGTATCGTGGTCGTGCGTTTAACAACGTGCCCTTTTGGGCGCTTATAAATAACTTTGTAAACTCTAAGGATCTTTCAAGTACGATTAATTTGGTGCGCTTTTAATCTGTTTAAATAATCGGCCACGGTCCGGTACTCGTCGTAATTGCTGTTAAACACCTTTTTGAACAATATTTTGTCGCGTGAATCACTTGCATGGATTCATCGGTGTTATCGACTATCAAATATGCTAACCTACTTTGGGGCGTTTGTGCTTCGCATTTATATTTGTGTTTTTAACTCGCTCTCGTGAATTATTATTATTTGATAACTATATGTGCTATTCATTCTAACTGATACTATCTATTGTCGTGTCTATGTGTTTCTGTGTGTGTTAATTGAATTCTATTCGCTAAAACAATATACATATTTTAATGCACGTACGGTTTATTTCTGTATCTACGAGTTCCTAGTGGCTCTAAATATTTCTTATACGTAATCCTAGGTGGCACCTTATAAATTTTTCGAGCAGTGTAGAGCCTTATTCGAACGATTTCAATCAACCTACTACCACTTCCGACTGAAAAAAGCTGCCGGTAGGTCATTTAGCACTGCCATATATTTATTTTAGTTTGTTTACAAATAAACCTTAACAATATAATGGTTTTCCAATTGCAAAAAATGTTGGCTAATTTTAAATTTTTTGACAAAAAATCACCACTTTCATTTTTTGCATTTATTCATTTACAGCCTGTGTAGTTAATCAGGGACACACTGTATATACTGCATATACATTTTCTTGTAATAAATAACATTAACCTAGTTATTCGAGTCTTGCCCATTTTTCTATGATTTTCGTTCTGTTTAATTTTTGCACGATTTTTGTCTTAATTTTTTATTCCACCGAAAATAAAACACGCAATTTTTTGAAGCTATCTTACATTTAAAAAAAATACTCGGACACGTCCATTTTTAATTGGAGCGGTACATCTTCTGAAGACAAAGTTTTTTTACGTTTAATTAGAATTTGTAACCTTCGTCGTCAATTTACAATTTACTTTGATTTAATGCGTTGGCGCTCGCTTATAAATTTTGCTTTTGCAGGTTTAATTTGTGATTTTTGTCGTCATATTACGTTTTATTTTGGTTTGACACTTTAGCTTGAAAATGTTTGTTTTTGCTGGTTTATTTACGTTATTAATGCCGATTGCTTTGCGATTCACTTGGGAATATCTACAAGACATACTTATTGATTGATTTCGTTGATTATATTGATTACACTTTATTTGAGACGCAAGATTTTCGCATTAATTGAAATAAAATTAAGAAAAATTATTGTAGTTTATTCATACTCCAAGTGGAATTATGAGTGTACGTGCACCTCTTGTATGACCTAAGACTCCTTTGCCGTGTTGGATTCATTTGTCGTCAAGTTTTCAAAGAGCAAACATGTCCATATAGTTCCAGAGGACATAACAAGGTAATTATCCCAATGGCCGAGAGGGTGAAAAAACCTTAACACGGTGGGATGGATCGAACTCTTGAGCCCTGTTAAACAATCCTGATATTAAATCACCTAGTCTTCCAAGTTGGGGGTTGAGGTGTTAGACTTGCTCTCTAGTACTCGTGAAAAGATAATTTGTAAAAAACTTAATTGCAAAGCCTTGGACACAGGACGGTCAAAATAGAAGACTAAATAGGCTACGAAAACGGATTTTGGATATTGGTAGGTGGCATAGCAAACAAAAAAATTGGTAGTCGACTTACAAGAACTGGATGTAGTATGCATTACCAAACAAAGAAGAAAGGTCATGGTAGCGAGATTATCGATTTTAAATCTAAGAGAGCAAGAGGGTCCTACTAAAAAAGAAGTATAGCAACAAAATTAAAGATATTGAATGCGTATCAGAGAGATGTGTAAAAGTGGTAGTCGAAATATTAAACCGTGAACTAATTGTACTAGCAGTATATGGCCCTTAAAATGATGTCAACTATTAGTTAAAAGATGAATTCTATTAGACACTGAGCGATTAGCTGGAAAAATAAAAAAAAACAACAACTAATTGTGGAAGGCGACTTTAATGAAAGAATAGCCTCAAGATATAATGGCAAAGTAGTAGGCCAATACGGAGAGGAGGTTTTAAACAATAGTGGCTAGAGACTACAAGCCTATCCAAACAATATGAATTTAGAATTTGTAACAAAACACAAGAAAATTCACTAATACACTTGGGAAAACATTATTAAACCTAAAGTCAATCATCGACTATATCATTGTAGAACGGAACTTGGACTACTGTATGGTAACTTAAAACCTTTCCATATCAAGGACAATCAAGGAAGATAACCCAAAAAATACCATTGATGACACTATGGACAAGGGTGACACACCTAAATATAATCGTCAGCTACTACATTAAGAAAGCATTTGAAACTTCTATAAAAAAAAATGGTTAACAAAAATAGAACCAACTGATAACGTTGAAATTGAATATCAACAGCTATACAGAGGCAGTGAAGGAGGCCTTATGGGAGGTAACCCCTAAAAAGAAGCCAAATTAAATGTGGTGAAACAAAAAACAGATATAAAAGAACAATAAATGACAAAAAACTAATACACAACAAGTTTGGGTGAGAAGTCTAACAGTAGAAAATGGACAAGAATATAAAATATTAAACAGTACAGTCAATCAAAAAATAAGTCCTAGGAAAGGAAATACCAACAGATAGCCAGCTTGATAGGAGGAGGTCAATCAACAGAGGTATAGAAATGTCTTAAAAATATGAAGACAACCAAATCTCAAAGGTAGTTACAGCAATATTACGGAATGAGTTGACGCCTCATTATCAACCTTAATATAGACAATAAAGAAAATAATCATCTGACGAAAAATAAAGAATGGTAGGACCACAGGCCTCTGAGGGATATGCGCCAAACTAATCCAAATGTGGTGGAAACTACTAACTTGATGACCAACTGTTTCAGCAGTACAAGATCTTAGACAGAGACAATCTCACACGTAATTTCAATTTATAAGAAAAGCGAACGTAAAGATGAAAATAACTGCAGGGGCCTGAGTGTAAACAGGAGTTTTCACTTTTCCACATTTTCGGAAGTCTGTTTCGTTGATGTCAACCCCGTTAAAAGTACTCACCGAATATCTTCACCAACTACAAAAAATATTGTAAAAATGAGATCCAAGAAAACAATCGTTTTCTCAATTAGTACGTCTTCATCCTCTACTGCCTGTTTTACTGCTACATTTGTTTTTTTTTCAAAACTTGTTTAGAAGGTCAATGCAATGCAGCTTTCGTTTGCTAAAAATGTTTTTTGAGAAACTTCTAAAAATGTGTTTTTATTGAATATGACCTCATGTGACGAATGTAACGTTTTTCGTCGAATGCGTTCCACACTTTTGGTACCTTTAATCACATTAGAAAGGTATCCATACTACAACAAGCGTTGGGCTTGTAAGTACGTTAGATATCTCTTAGCAACATCCCCGAAATTGATGTACCGCTGCCAAACAATTTTGTGGAGTAGGTATGGCCTCCATCTACCACTACCATTTTCTTAAACATATTCAACTTTGTTTGAGTGAAGGCTGAATTTCCTCTTCACTTCAAAGTAGGAAAGGAAAAGGTAATAGTTCAAAGGTAAAAAACATTTTTAAATCTCTACCTGACTGTTTGGCTACAAACATTTTGTGAAAGAGTGTTAGCGGGTTGACAGTAATTTCCAATGTTAGCATTGTTTGTATCAGAACCAAGTGTGATAACTTTATTTTTGAATTTGACGTTCTAAAGTTGCCATCAATAATTCTAGAGATGCGTTAGACACCAACTTAGCAAGAGTGTTGAGAAAACCAGTAAACAAACTTTCCAACATTTCCATTGTCTCGAGCAATGCGAGAAGAGCGTATGACCCCATGTTGTTCGTTAGTCATTGTTGTAGTGTTAAAATACTTTTCAACTTTTTGAAGACGTGTTATCCCAAGCGACCATAGAGTAAGAACACTCTCTCTGAACCTACGACCTCAAGTCAATCCTCCGGAACTTTTCATTATCTTCATTAATGTTCAATGGTCTGGTCAGCCCAAATTTCAGACCCGAACTTGTTCGTACGTTTAATTGTCCATCATTTGTGAATTTCTCGTATTCAATTAGATCTATCCTGTGTTTTAAGTTTAGCATGTCTTATATAAATGGGCACACTTGGCGTAGAAAAAGTTCCCTGCTGTAGGAAAGGAAAATTGTTTTATTAAAGTGGCCATGTGGAAATTCTCTACTTCTGTTTTGGCAAGCATACTTTCAATCACACTTTAGAAAAGGAGATTCTATAATAATTGAGTCAGAACACGATGTACTAAAATATGAGCGGACTACCCGTGCATACGCATCAACACTAATAAATGCATAGAAAGTACTTTCAAGCTACTTCTTGCCATAACAGTTCTATAAAATCTTTATAAAAAACGAATGATCAAAAGTAACAAAGCAGGTTATTATATTAAATGCTTCACATTTTTGTTTACCACTCCAAAAAGCTGTAGATGCCGTATCATATTCGGAGGACTGGTTATTGTTGAATAGAAGACAGAACACTGCCAAAATGGCAAATTAACATTTTTTAAATACTTGGGGTACAAAAAGTTAAACATGGTGAGGCAGCAATTCGTCTTCACCGGAGTAAACTCTTTTTTTTTTTTTGGCGTTAGCCTGCCTCCTGTCAGGCTCAAGTGGCCCGTTTCACGGTCAGCCATGACCCGTGACATCACTTTGCGGTATTCTGCGCCGGGTCATGGCCTTGCCATACAGGTGTAAGTATACAATATACAAAGTTGTTGTGAGAGTTTAAATGTATAGTGCTGCTTTAAAGTACACTCTTGGCAGGTAGGTAATAACAAGTCGCATAGGTGCTCATGATTGCCACAGTATCGCAGGCTGCAGATATTTATGGTTATCAGTGTTTAATCTCTTAGGGGTAAGTAATAGTTTAAATTAGTTAGACACTAGAACTAAGGGGTTATACTTATTTTATTTTTAGTTTAGAACATACATTGAGGACTTGGGGCCGTATTCTCTAACTCAAATTCGCACAGCGCTTATGAACGCGCAGCGTAAATGACTTCATTTGCTAATGGCAACGCGATCAATTTCAAAATTGGTATTCTGAATTTGCTTTGCGCTTCTCTGTTTCAAATCCGCAGAGCGCTTTGAAAACAGTCACCATTTATGAGCGTTTTGCTTATCGTTTTGAAATGACAGTAGTGTCACATTAATTTTTAGAACGTTGAAATGGCAAATGTTGATGAATTTTTGGTGCTAAATGTTGTAAATAATATTGAACATGCTGAAGATCAACAGCGGCTTCGTATAGCAGTCAACGATGCGTTTGAATTATCTGACTATAATTTTATTAAACAATTTAGGTTAAGGAAAGAAGATGTAGAAGATTTAGAGGCACTTTTAGAACCTTTTATGAATTTACGGCGACGTACGAATGGATTAAATACTCGAATAAAAGTTAGTAATGTTTCATTTACTATTTATATAATATATTTTGCTATTTCTACGTTATAGCTATTAGCAGCATTACGATTCTTTGCTGGAGGTAGCTACCAATTAGATGTAGGTAGCAATCACAATGTTGCAATTAGTCAACCTTCCGTCTCAAGATTGGTACATGAGGTGATTGATGCTTTAAACAATCCAGAGATTTTAAATTGCTACATCCACTTTCCCAATACAGTGGGAGAATTGACTAATGTTAGGCAGCAATTCTACAATAAATTTGGTATACCTGGAATAATTGGATGCATTGACTTCACCCATATAGCAATTGTTACACCAATTGAAAACGAGCATTTATATGTTAATCGTAAGAGATATCATTCGCTAAATAAACAAATGATTTGTGATGATAAATTTAAAATAACAAATGTAAACGCTAGATATCCGGGGAGTACACACGACAGCTTTATTTGGCAAAATTCGGGGATTCTGGGTATCCTCTTCGCCCATGGTTACTAACACCTTTCTTACCAGAACCTCCCCCAAATACACCCGAAGCAGAATATAACGTTTTGCGAAGAATTCGTTCAATGACAGAGCAGTGCTACGGGCGATTGAAGAATAGATTTAGGTGTCTGTTAAAGCATATTACATTGCATTATAGTCCAGAGACGGCAGAAAAAATCATAAATTCTTGTGCTGTACTCCATAATATCTGCGTTGATAATAATGTACCCTTGTATGAAGATGAAGTAGAAGATACTAATGGGCAAGACGGTAACAGTAATAATGTTCATGAGAATATTGCAGATGAAAATCAAAATTTGCACAACGATTTAGTAGAAGGTCGCCGTATTTGTCAAATCCTTGTCAGAAATCATTTCAATAATGAATAAAAGTTTGTAAAGTGTCAAAACAGTATTTTAATTAAGTTATTTAACAAGAATATAATAATAATTGTAATCGGTTAATGACAATTTATTAAAATAATAACAGAAGTTGGCAGTTATTTTTGAGAATATTTAATTTTCAAACTTTGGTTTATATCATCTAAAGCAACAGCAATTCGCTGTTTTACCATAACCTCTTCTCTTAAAAGTGCTAATTTTTCCTTCTAATATTCTGCCTTGTTCCAATTTTTTTCTTTTTGGTGTTGTCATGAAATTGTTTGATGCTTCAATGGAAGCTCGTAAATTATTTTTTTAATTGGAGCCGCTCCCTTTTAGTTTCCTTGGAGGGCGAGTTAATCTATTGCTACTTTCAGGTTGCCTCTCTTCAGGTATTTTTTTTTATATAAAGGCTTCGACTGCTATGGTCATTAGCCTTGATTTAATGAAGAACAAATCTACTTGATTAGAAGCCGATTGAAATATAAAGAACCTGTCACGTGACCTGCGCCGTGAACAAAAATGAAACGGACGAGTCTACTGTTCACATTAAGGGCAACAACGAAGTGTATTTCGTAATTTCGTTTGTAGTGTTATTCAAATTATACCCTAGTTTAATAAATACATTTATAGTAAGGTATATTTTTATGATTTGCGTTGAAGATTGATTCACGTGACAGGTTCTTTACATTTCAATCGTCCTCTACCACCAGGAGCAAATGTAGTCCACACATGTTAAATTTCTGCATACAGGCCTGCAGCTTTTAAATATTGGAGTAAACTTCTTACTTTTTGCAAACACCGGAAAATATTTTTCCCTAAAGCCCGAATATTCTTTTTAGTATTTGCTAAATCTTGACATTCGTTTATAATATGTGTTACAGTTAGTGTATCACCGCATCTGCGACAGACTGGACGATTAGTACACTCATGAAATTTAAAACTTGGACACCACAATTTCTGTAAACAAAAGTTTGCACATTGTGAAGCGGGTTTAAGGGTATCATTTACAATTCTAATAGCAGGTAGTCTCAGCAGGGGTTATCTTATAGAAGGACTGTAGAACGAATCATTACACTAAGCACGTTTTAGAAAATACGTAATTTACGTTGCTTACGTAATTTTTTTCTTTAAAGAATATAATTGAAGGTATCGCTAATTAAACACCATAGCTCGATTAATTATCGAATCAAAATTTTGTTTAGGAAATGTTTACAAAATGACCAATGTAACAACCCTTAGAGCAATATGACTCAAAGGAAGTAAATTAAACAAGCAAGGATATTCTATTGTTATTGAAACTTATTCATAAAGTAAAAGCCATTTTCTTATAATGCTAATAGAAAGGATTTTCTTTTAAGTATTAAGATTACAATAGAGGACTAATAAACTTTCGAAAATATCTAATTATAAATATTTACACTGCAATTGCGCTTTTTCCTTAATAATTTTTTAGCAATAACATACACGTTCTTGGTTTTTAAGTTGTCATAAATTTGATATGATATAAATTTGTGTTTCTAATATTACATCACAAACTAATCTTTATTCGCCAAAAATTGTTGCTTAAGTTGTAAAGCTTCGTACACACCTGAACAACAAACCGAGCAACAAACATAACAACGAACCGAAAGTCAAACAGAACGACAAACGATTTTTATGATTTCCACAATCCGAACAACAAACGGAACGTTTGTGCTGTTTCCATAATTATTTTCAGTAGTTTTCAGTTCATATATATTTATTATTGAGAAGAGAAAATTGCGGAAAACAAGAAGATAGTGCCAACCAAATTTTTACGCACAAAGAAGAGTAAAAAATTATAATTTACTTCGCTTTTTTTTATTTTGGAAATTTCCCGCCCAAATGATGCTAATAGGGACATCATTTTTTTCTTGCATTCTTAAACACTGATTAATTTAAAACATTTTTCTTCTGTAAACTCCATAATATTACCTAAAACACAACAAACCCACAAAAGGGAGGACAAAAAATAAATAATTTAATTCTCCCGCATAAGTTTGTTCGCCGTTTTGTTTAGATTCGTCCAAACCTGCAAACGCATTCGCGCGCATTTTCTTTGATGTCGGAGAAAAACCGACAAGTTGCGGGAACGCCGCAAACCGTTTGTGGAACAATCAGGACTTGCGAATCTGTTCTAAAATTCGTACGTAGCACCGTCCAAATTAATGTTCCGATTGCCGTTCGGTTCGTTGTTCTGTTTGTTCCTCGGTTTGTTGTTCAGGTGTGTACGAAGCTTTACAATAAGCATATTAATATGAACTATATCTTATGAAAGGAGAGTTATGTAACTATAATTAACGACTTAACGTTACGTTAGTAGATTCCATTTACTATTTACACATATTTTCTTGGAACATTCGATAATTAACTATCGGGATATGATGACCCTATACTTCGCAGGTTGTGCGCAACTGGATACAAGCAAATAACTTGGAGCTGTTACCCTGGCCAGCAAAAAGCCCAGATTTTAACATTATCGAAAATGTTTGGGCTCGAATACTTGCTGTTATCCGAAGACAACAAGGGCCAAATTTTATACCAGTAAACCGTAATGCACTAATTGCAGCCATTGATACCGCATGGGAAACGATTAATATTAATTATATTGATACCTTGATAGCGTCAATGAGCAGACGCCTCCAAGAATGTATCAATAATAATGGAGGTCACACCCATTATTGATTTCTTATATTTATTTATATAGTAATACCTTTATTTAAAAAAAAGTTTTCATTTAATTTTAAACTATAACTTGGTATCTTAATTATAATTATGTAATAAATTCTTGTCAAAAAACTAAATATATACGTTGACAATAAGAATTGCCTTAGTTTTTATTTTCACTTTTTATATTAACTACAGAAAAAAATGAAACGTCATAAAATATACATTTTGTAAGGACTAAATATTATGAATAGAGAGTTTAATGATTTTTTTTAATAACTTACAATAATTAGTAGGTTAGATTTATTTAAAAATAAGTAATAATCAGTCAACCCAAATAACCATGTTTAGTTTTTGATTTAATTTAAAAGTTATTGCTTGTAGACGTTTTTAAATCAAAATTATTTCTAATTTTATTTTGTAAACATTTCCTAAACAAAATTTTGATTCGATAATTAATCGAGCTATGGTGTTTAATTAGCGATACCTTCAAATATATTCTTTAAAGAAAAAATTAAGTAAGCAACGTAAATTACCTATTTTCTAAAACGTGCTTAGTGTAATGATTCATTCTACAGTCCTTCTATAAGATAACCCCTGCTGAGACTACCTGCTGTTAGAATTGTAAATGATACCCTTAAACCCGCTTCACAATGTGCAAACTTTTGTTTACAGAAATTGTGGTGTCCAAGTTTTAAATTTCATGAGTGTACCTTTAAGCAAGTAAGTATGTGTTAAAGCCGTGTGTCCAATTCTTATTTTAGCTAGTTTTGTCAAAACTTTTTTAGGAAGATCAGGAGGTTTCCATTTCCCGATACGTGGCATGATATTACGAAGGTAAGTGTTGCATCTGTCCCACTCATTTTGCCATTTATTTACTATTTCATTACTGAATTTATTTTTTAGGTCTTGGCATTTTATTTTTGGAAAGTCAACCAGAATACTATCCGCCGCCTCTCTTGCCGCATTATCAGCTTCTTCATTACCATATATACCAATAAAACTGGGTGCCCATAAAAAAGTAATTGTTTTACCAGATTCCTCAATTGACAAAAACGAAGAATAACACCACTCTGTCACCAGGTTATTTATGTTACAGTTTTGAAGAGATTGAAGTGCAGATAAAGAGTCACTAACAACACAGAAAACATTACTCTCACCATACATATCACAAAAACGTAAAGCTTGCCATAAACTGTATTGTTCAGCATAGAACACAGACGATTCCGACGAAAGTCCCCAGTTATGTCGATTACCAAGCACATAAATGGCACTTCCCACACCTTGTTTCGTTTTAGAGCCATCCGTGTATACGAAACACGTGTTAATCATCATACCAGTTATTTCATTAAAATGATTGTGGATAATTATTGGATTTACACTTCTTTTGTCATATTGCGACAAAGTGAAATTGAAATGCGTATGGCTTCGTTTCCACGGTGGTATTTTCGGCTTAATTTCTGGTATAATATTAATCAAAACAGTGTGCAGATTGGGAATGCAATCTTTTGCTCTTACAGATACCGGTCTTGTAATAGTAGGTCTAAGAGTATATTCACTAGTTTCACCAAGTCAAATAGGATAATTTCGATGCGTGTGATTTGCTGCTCTACTAGTTATGTAGTTAGTTAATAATTTTGCTCTCCTTAATTTTAGTGGCATTACGTGTGCTTCAACGTGAATGCTAGCAACTGGTGAAGTAGGAAAAGCACCTAAGCAATAACGTATCGCGCGATTTTGAATTGTATCCAGTTTTTTTAACAAAGAGGGTCTAGCCGAGGCATAAACACTACAACCATAATCAATTTTGGACAGAACAAGACTTTTATATATTTTGATTAGAGTTTCCGTATGTGCGCCCCATTTAGTAGAGCACAGACATTTGACTAGATTTAACACTTTAAGACACTTAAGAACCAAATTATCAACATGGGGTTTCCATGTCAGTTTACTATCAAAAGTTACCCCAAGAAAATTTACAGAACTCACACAGGATATGGGGTTGCCATTTAATAGAAGAACAGGGTCGTAGTGTGGTCGACGGAGTCTGCAAAAATGTACACATTTGGTTTTAATGTGTGAAAATGTAAGACCTGACTCGTTGGCTTTATTTACAATTTGATTTATGTTGTTTTGTAGCTTGTGCGTGATGTTACCTACACTGCCCCCAGAATTTAATATGCATAAGTCATCAACATATAAGCAGAATTTGATGTCTTGGTCAATGTTTTCCACAATATGATTAATGGCAATGTTAAAAGAGTACAACTTAAAGTTGAACCTTGGGAATCCCATTTTCAAGCTCAGTAGACCTCGATAAGTTATTGCCAATTTTCACTCGAAAAGTACGGTTGCTTAAGAACGAGGAAACGACTTTAGGTAAATTACCTTTAATGCTCCATAATTTTAGACTTTTTAAAATACCTCCTCGCCATGTCATATCAAAGGCCTTCTCAATGTCAAAAAATACTGCAACGACGTGTTCGCGATCTTTAAAGCCTATTGTTAATCATTTTCTCGTACATCTTGCCAATACAACATGTAAGATTGACAGGACGGTAACTAACTGGGTCAACAGGATTTTTTTCTTCTTTTAGGATCGGAGTAATAATGGCTTCTTTCCATTCTTCTAGATATATTCCTCGTATCCAGTAGTTATTATGGATTTTTAATAGACACTGTTTAAAGGAGTGTGGTGTTTCAGCAATCATTTTATAATTGATTTCGTCGTTACCTGGCGCTGATGAATTAATTTGTTGCAGGGTTGGCAACAACTCGTCTATAGAAAAGAGTGAGTTATATTCAAGGAGTTCTTCCGTTTCAAAGCTCACTTGCTCTTCCTTTATAAGTTTTTGTTGGAAATCAAGTGTATAATTATTTGTGCTGCTTAGTCGGGCAAAATGACTGACAAATGCTTCAAGAATCTGAGCTGCATTATCAGTAATGTTGTTATCCGCCAGCCTAATGTAATTAATGCATTCTCGTTTTTTGTTATTAGTAATTGTTTTGACTTTGCTCCAAACTTCCTTGATTTTGGTGTTAGCTCCAATGGAAGAGACATATTTTTGCCAAGAATTGCGTTTACTTTGGAGTATTACTCGACGTGCACTAGCTCGAGCCCTTTTAAATGAAATCATATTTTCAAGTGTCGGTACTTTTCTTTATCGGTTAAAAAGTGTTTTTTTATGTCTTATTATTTGCTGAACTTCTTGGTTCCAGCACGGTACAGATTTTTTCAAAACATGTTCTTTTGATTTTGGGATGGCTTCTTTCGCAGCCTGGTAGACCCATGATGTTAGATCTATCAAAGAGATTTCTTTATTTAGTAAAGGACAGAGCTCTTAAAGTTTGCTGTTATAAATTTGGCAGTTTGCACGGTTATATAACCATTTAGAGGGTATAAAATGTGGTTGAGATATTCTATCAATTTCAAGAATTATGGGAAAATGGTCGCTGCTGTATAGTTCAGTTGCTACCTTCCATTCAAATAATGGAGAAAGTTGTGGTGATATAATACTTAAGTCAATAGCCGAAAAACCTCCAGTGCGAGCTATATGGTAAGTTGGAGAGCCACCGTTAAGTAGCAGCAAATTATCGCTTTCAAGGATACTAGCAATTTCTATCCCTTTTAGATCAGTCTTTATTGATCCCCAAAGTGGATGGTGACTGTTAAAGTCACCCAAGAGTGCAATTGGGCGGGGAAGCTGATTGATTAATTGCTCGAGATCTTTCTTCAACCAATTGTGGTTAGGCAAATAAATACAACAGATTGTCATTTTGATTGGGACTTCAATGTGGATTGCAACGGCTTGAAGGTTTGTGACTAGGTTAATCTGACTAGATGCAAGATTTTGCATTATAATTATAGCAACTCCTCCATGGGAGCGTAGTCCCCTTTGGAGATTTTTCCTAAAAATAGTATAACCTTTGAGTGCATACGGTTGACCTGCGTAGAGATGAGTTTCTTGTAGACAAATACACATTGGGTCATAGTTCATTATTAAGCGCTTAAAGTCACAGTGACGTGTTACAATTCCATTACAGTTCCAGTGAATTATTTTGTTTTTGTTATAGACTTGAGTCATTAAAGTGTAAATATTCTGTAGGATAGGTAAATAAAGTATATAACGTCACATATAATAAATAAGATATAAATAAATAACGGATATGAATGTATATAAAGACCTGCACAATTGTATAAACATATATATCACAGAAAAAGAATACTTTTGTTATCCACCTCGATGTGTGGATTTTCTAGATGTAGACCGAGTTCTCACATTATCTTGAGATTAATTTCTAGTTTTCCTCAGTTTACCTTTTGGCCAACCTTTTGGTTTCTTCGCCATGTTAGTCTTCCTTTGCTGACAAGGAGACGGCTGACTGTTGTTAGAACAAATCTCTTCCTCAGATGGTGTTCTCTGCTGATCTTTCCTTTTTTGTTTTCTCGATTAATGTCGAGTGTCAGCTTAGGATTACTGTACAGTAAGTTTTGTGCTATCCTTCCTCAGGACGAACACAGCTTTCAACGTATCTACCAAGCTAGGTAACAATTCCCTTGCTAAGTCTTTTACTTCCATACTTCTAATTTCAGGGTTAACAGTTTGAACTTCCTGGATGGGTACGTGGACCTGCGCTGTCGCGACTTGTGCAAACAAGGTACCTGGAGTTACCAGTACGTCCATTTTCTTCTTTGCATCAAAGTAAGACAGCCTGTGAAGCACCTTGACTTCTTGAACCTTCATTTCAAACTTAAAGACGAGGCACATTTTTGCACTGGCTTTATGCGGCTCTTGACGATTGGGGCATACAATAGGTTCTTCACACGGATTACCTTCATGTGTGGGTTTTCCACATATACAACGCTTATCATGCTTACAATTAACTGACGAGTGTCCAAAACTTTGACAATTAAAACATCTCAAGGGGTTTGGAATGTATGGGCGTACCTGTAGTGGATAAAACGCAGCTTGGATCGTCTTGGGGAGCTTTGTAACATTAAAGGTAAGTATATGATTTGGAGTATCTATAAATTCTCCATCACGTTTTGTTCTAATCCGCCTGACTTCCACTACACCTTGACTTTTTAAGTTGTCTTTAATCTCCTCGATGGTGCAGTTCAATAAATCCTTGCAGTAAACTACTCCCTTCGATACATTAAGAGTGCCGTGTGGTACAACTTCAATATCAAAACCACCAAAACGCTGACATTTAATAAGTTGCGTAGATTGCTTACTAGAAACTGTTTCTATCAGCAACACTTCTTTCACCTTTCCTTTTAACTCATACAGCACGTTGCTTATAAGGAAGGGACTTACATTTGTAAAATCACCTTTATTTATTTTAAGGACTAGGAACCGGGGCACAGAGTCCTCCTTCTCACTGGTACCTATATTCTTTTTTAGTGGAGGAAATTCCTCCTCCATAGCATTTGGTCTGGTGGCCTCTGGATAAGGAATAGAGCCACCTTCCACTTCCTCATTGGACCAAACATCTGGACGGCTCCGACGGGGATCCGGCCCAGACTCCCCACCGCCCTGGTATGAATTTAAATTATTTATTTCATATTTGCATTTTAAAGCTTCTGCCAGCTTTGCAGGGTGTAACAAAGAAGCGGACAACATCAGCGAAGCCCTGCCGAACCACTACTTGTTTCATGGTTGCGCTGAGTGACCAATTCAAAAGAACATAAAGAAACATATACAAGTTAGTGGACAAAGACAAAGGATTTAGGATAGGATAGGTAGGGAAATGCTAAGGTCCGTGGGGCGCAACTCCCCAATATCTGACGGATAGTCAGAACCCTTGCGGGGTCTTCAGGTATTATGAGCATTTCTGTATCTTCTCCTTCTACAGTATTTTCTGCTGTAATAATTCTTTCAATATTGATGTCTGGCTCGGCAACACTGGTATGTCCTTCTATCATAGTTTTTCCACCTAATTAAATAAAAATAATTACTTTTAAACACAATTGTATGCATAACCAACTCATTGTGTTTAAAATCCTATCTACGATAGCATCAATCTTTTCATAAACAGGAGGGCTTCCCTCCTGTTGCTCCAGACTCCCTATTGTTCAGACTCTGCTTCTTTTTGGTGCGACATTTAATGTCGTTCCAACTCTGTATGCAACAACATCAAGTTGTATAATTTTTCATATATGTACAGTCGACACAGGTTTCAATTGTCCACTGGGTCTTGCAACCCTATGTTTCTCAATAATTACCAAATCTTTTTGTCTGATATTTTTTTTAAGGTGGACTTCATTTTCATCTAGCCACAGTCGAAGTTCTATACTTACAAGTACAAACGATTCCTGTGTTTTGTAAAATTAAGGTTAAACATCGCTAATGGACAACCTGCGTCGACTTTATGTAGTAAATTGAATATTGATATTTTTACCTTTCGCCATTCTTTTCAAGTTGTTTGGACACCCGGAGTAGCATTTAATTTCTGTGTTATCTCCATCCATTTCTTTTTCATATCTGCGCTCGTATGTTGATTTGCTATTTTCTGCGTAATTAACGATGGATTTTTGTCAATAAATTTCAACAACAACTGCTTTTGTACAGCAGAATAATGAATTTTTGAAGAACTCATCTTTACGTCAGAAATAATTAATAACTATAATATGTCAGGGTAACTATTCGTTTTTTTCACGACGACTATTTGACCGGTACTCAGTTTTTGAAAACTTGATTTGATGGGTATTTAATTTATTAATATTCAAATAGAGCTTGAGCCAACAGCGCATGCGCAACTGTCATGTTTATATTCTTCCAAATCCCTCCAAATTTATTTACTTTTAGATGGGGCTTAATTTTGATCTATTTTAACAGGACAGTCCCATCATCAAATTTCACGGAAATTCATGATTATAAAAAAATAATACGTAATATATCAATGTAAATACTACAATAATAATACTTTTGTTTTATAGGTTATGTTGTACAGTAATTGTAAAAAAATGTTAGAAGTAAATTTATACTTTTAAAATGCTTTATTTGTGAAATTATAATTATAATAAACATTGATTAGAAAAAAAACTGATGAAATTAATGACATTTAAATATGCTGTGGATAGGCAACTCATTATACACCTTGATTATTTGTTATTGGTTATCGCAAACTTTTACACTGTTGCCAGCAAGTGCACGTCGCTTTTAAAACAAACTGTCGTAATTTTAACGTATGGCACTTCAGAATACCTAATCGACTTGCTTAACGAAGTGCTATACGAATTCATCATTAGCAATACGCTTAGCGTTTTCAAAACGTTACGTTTTTGGTTGAAAGTTAGAGAATACGGTCCCAGGTGAAACTTACTGACTATATGTTAGATTCAGACGCTTAATTACACGCACGGATTACATTTGTTACAGGAACACGGACCGCATGGTTTAAGGTTGCTGGTGATTGATACATAGTATGTGCGTTTTTATCAATGCACGTAGAGATACAGAGATTTACATTCTAGGTTTAGTGTAAACTATTAATAAGAACAAAAGACAAAATACAATTCTTGAGGGTAAGTGGTAGACATTTACTAATAGTAAGATTAATCTTAGTTTCAGATTAATGTATGAGTAAGGGCTGGTTGATCTTAGAATTATGTTTAATTTCGGAAGACGTGACAACTTTGTTTTCTTGGCGCAAGCAAGACGCGCAGGTTGCTTTTGTTACAAGGTCGTTGAATTTTAAGGATTATTGTTGTTTTGATGTACTGTGCTCGGAAGCAAGATCGTTTAAACCGTCCAAAGGAACCTCTGACGAGTGCAGCCACATTGCTGAGATTATTGTCGGGTGTATGGTATTCAGTGAGTACATCGCAAATGGAGTCGTGGTAGGTTTAGTCACAGTGTAGTTTAAATCGTGCAATTACATAAGATAAGTTTACTTGAATAGTGCATGGTGATTCCAGGTATCTCTTGTAGGAACGAAGTTCAAAGAATTAGATGTGTGGCTGATATCTATCGCTAAGATGAACGGATTGCCTTTTATGAGGTAGAGTGCAAGAATTGTTGTATAACACAATAGTTAAGAAGTTTTAAGTAGCCGGGATGGTGGTGAGGATTGAGGACGTGGTGAAACATACAGTCTATGTGTTAGTTTCAGGCGCTTAACATCTGGATTGTTTTTTTCTATAGACATCCAGTTTACTGCTGCACTTAGGTGCTATAAAGTCACAAGGAGTTGTCACCATGATTTCCTCTACAGCATGGAATGTGAAACGTATCCACGTTGAAATCCATGTTATTGAAAATTTTAAGAAGAACATCCTAATTCACCATTACTGGGTTTGGTTGTAAAATAGTTGATATGTCAAATATGGAGGTTTCGCTATAACTTGATGCAAACCCGAGGAATGGCAGCAGTTCCATCAGCTGCTTAGAACAAAACTTCTGATACTATACATACTGACAGCATTCAAAAGCGCGATCGCATTGCACTAATCAATGCTTATGTAAGGTAAATAAATTTATTTCTCCACTTTTGTAAAGACGGACCCTTGTTTTTTAGAATAATGGTTGGAAATGAAAACATAAGTAGGGATTCCGGGATTACAATCTCCACATTGACCAAAAAATGGTTAGAAGGAGTGTACTCAGATGAATGCGAACCAGATGAGTGCGAACACAGTATCATGTCGCCAGCCTTCACCACAAGTAATTTTTTTTTGTAAATTTTCACCTTTACTCAAACTGTTGTGACATATAAAACAAGCATTCAACATGAAAGAAGTCGTGGACCCGGGAGTCCACATGGTTATTCACTGGGCACAAATAGGAGCACAAAAGCAAAACAACCAATAACTACGTTCTAACTGACTAATAAACAAACAATAAAGGCTATAGATGAAGGAAGAAATAACGTGTAATTTTTGACAAAACTTACGTAGCACACTATCTGCTGCTTTTGTATACCATGTTGCGTCTCTCTCAAGTCATAATAATACCTCATCTATAAAACAGGAACGTCATTAAACAATTGTTTAATACGAGGGCGGTCTGAAAAGTTTCCGACCTCAACGTGAAGATGGCAGCACTTGTCAATAAAAATCAGGAAATGATTTTTTGACAGCAACACATCAAAGTTTCAGCAATTTTGGACGCTCAGTTTTTATTTGACAGCCGTTTGAGTGAGTCGATGTGAGTATTTTTGTGAAATATTTGTTTTTAAAAGGGAATACGCTTACGCAAACTAATGATGAGTTAGACTCTATGTACGGGGACTCTTCACCGTCATTTACCACTGTGAAATTTTGGGCAGCTGAATTTAAACGTGGCCGTAAGAACTTGGGAGATGATAAACGTTTGGGACGTCCAAAAACTGTAACTACTGACGATAACATCGCTAAAGTTCGCCAAATGGTATTAGACGAACGCCGAATTAAAGTGACAGAGATAGCAGAGGCAAGAAAAAATTCAGAGAACGTGTTTGTCACGTATTAAATCAAGATCTTGGCATGAGAAAGCTGTTCGCGCGTTGGGTGCCGCGTTTGCTAACGTTAGACCAAAAACGTGTTTGAATAAACATTTCTAATGCTCTGTTGGCGCAGTTTAGGCGCAATAAATCCAAGTTTTGGCGCCGATGAATTACTGTAGATGAAACTTGGATACACCACTATACGTCTGAAACACAAATACAGTCAAAACAGTGGACTGCAAAGGGGGAACCGGTTCCAAAAAAAACAAAATCTGTTTTTTCGGCTAGAAAAGTGAAGGCGACTGTTTTTTGGAATAGTCATGGAATTATCCTAATCGATTATCTTCAAAAAGGGAAAACCATTACAGGAGCATACTACGCATCATTACTTGACAAGCTGAAGACAGAAATTGCGGATAAACGGCCACATTTGCAGAAAAAGAAAATCCTGTCTCACACCTCATCAGTTACCATAGCGAAAATTCATGAATTACGGTTTGAACTGCTTGACCATCTACCTGATTCACCAGACCTAGCCCCAAGCGACTTCTTTCTGTTCCCTCAACTAAAAACTGCGCTCGGAGGACAAAGATTTTTGTCAAATGAGATGGCAATCACCTTCGTGAACAATTATTTTGCTATGTTAGGTTGGAAACTTTTCAGACCACCCTCGTATCATGAAAACCCAAACTTTTTCAAAAACAAACACAACGTTGAATCATTTTATTTTAGTTACAGAGCTAGTTTTAGACTCAATCAGTAGGTAGCAAATGTATCATAGTCCTTTTTCGTCAGATCTTTTCACTAAACTTTGAACAAAGCAAATTATATTTTCTATACGAAATATAAAAACCCATTTCAAGAATCATTTTTCAATATCTGTAGCACATAATTTCTTCATAATTGATTGACTTTGTGTTTTATAAAATCTGAAAAATCTGAAATCTGATTAATAACAACAACGCTAATATAAACTTATAATAAATTTGATTCGGAATTAAGCACATTTTTATTTAATATTTAAAATTACTATGTACAAATACACTAGAAATTTAATTCATTTTTAATTAAAACTTAAAATGTATGTAGGTATATTTTAGTAAATAATAATAACTAATAATAATAATAATGTCTTCAAAAATTAGAAATAAACTTTTTGGTGCAGTTTTTTAGTGTTTTCCCTTTCGTTAAAATAGACCCTGCAGTTTAGAGTTCCATTTATTTGAAGTTAAAAATACTTGTTTAAATTTTTTCCCAACATAAAGATAAAATCATTGTTAGTCTTCACATACTACATCTTATGCATACAAAATTTTTTAAATGAATAAAATCAAACGAAAAGCTCCGGTGAGCTTTAGAAATATTTTAGGTAACTAAAAAGATCCTCGTTATAAAGAGATCATGAATGATATCATAGAAAAGTTTATAGCTTATAATGGGTCGGAAGTTAAGTTTTCTACACATTTATCTTAATTATTTTATTTGAGAAGAAGCAAAGAAAACTGTTTTATAATGACATAATAGAGATCGAAAGACTATATCAAGGAAAATGTAATAAAAACATAATAACCGACTACTGCTGGATGTTGAAAGAAGACAACTGTTAATCTATCAAAGAAAAGTAATTAATTTGAATTTATGTTGACCTACATTATAATTTAATTTGTAGGATTCAAAATATATGTTTGCAAAATCTCTGCTTTCATTTGTAAAAAAAATATAAATTAAAATCCAACAATCAATTAACTTTTGAAAAATTTATAATTGGTTTTATAAATTTGTAATTTTTTCGGAGTGTAAAAATACTGATTTGAATGGTCGAAAAAGAAAACAAATTGAAATAAAAATTATTACTGAAACAAAAGCCTAAAACCGATGTTTTGCGGTTAAATAATTTTAAATCCCTCGGGGGAACCTGTAAACCCCTAGAGGGTTTAACAAAAACGGTGGGTAGGTGGGAAATAAAATACCGCCCGCGGACCAACAGGTGGGGTAGATAAGACTCGTTAGCTACAGAGAAAGCAACTTATCTAGGAGAAGGTACTCTGATATAAAACCCTGGTCCTCCAGGTTGAGGGTTGAGGCATCGGGCTAACTCCTCGATACTCGGAAAGAAAGTAAAATGTTAAAAAACCTAACCAAAGCCTCGGACTAGATCAGACTAAACGGCAACGACTAAAGCAAAGAAAACGGACAATGATTTGGGTTACATGGAACGTTCAAGGCCTCTCTACAAAACTAAATGAAGTAATTGCGGAAGTAAAAAACACCAAAGCCGATATTGCGGTACTTACAGAGACAAAAAAGAAAGGTAACGCTTCAGAAAATTTGGGATTTTATGATCATTTCTATAGTGGAGTATCTAAAGAAAAAGGGCACAACAAGGAGTCTCAATACTAGTTCGAAAAACGTTACGTAAGTATATTAGCTCCTGGGAGGCGATCAGTGAAAGACTAATTAAGATGAACATTACACTACATGGCCAGAGAATAACTATCTTCGGAGTATACGGGGTGAATGAAGATGCACTAGTTAACACAAAACAGGATTTCTTTGAAGCACTGAATGATGAGGTTGTTAAGGTTGGAACATCACGGGAGATAATATTACTTGGAGATTTCAATAGCAGAGTTGGACTGGAAAATAATAGCAAAACAATTGGAATGCATGGAGAGGTCACACGCAATGACAATGGAACACGCCACGTTACAATATGTGAACAAAGTAGTTTAAAAGTACTAAATAGCTTTTACCAACATCGAGATATCCACAAGTTCACATGGACGCAAAAAACACGAAACTTAAGATCCATAATCGACTACGTCATTGTAAGACAAAAGACAAGAATTGACGTGCACGATGTCAAAGTATGCAGAGGTCCGACCTGCGGTAGCGATCACTATCTCTTAAAGACAATTATGACCATCCCCCTTGGAATAATGGCCGATACACAGAAGCGGCAGGTGCAGAACCAGTCCCGTCCAGTAAACCAGTACAGTATTACTTGGACAGTTTGGACAATGAAAGCACACGAACACTTTACAGAAGCCGTCTGGACCAAAAGTTGGAAAAATTCTGTACATTACAACGAACACAAAATACACAGCAACACTACGAAGACATAAAGAGTGTATACACGCCGCCGCCAGAGAAGCGCTTGGTGAACATGAGGAAGGTCAAAGACAACAGAAGCCATATTGGTGGGATGAAGAAATCGAAAAGAAAATAGTGGAAAAAAGACAGAAATATCAGAAGTACCTAACAACAAATAAAGATGAGGATAGAGAAAGCTACAAGAAAGCCCAAAAAGAAGTAAGGAAAAACATAATAAAAACAAAAACGATAGCTGGGAAAGAAACTGCAACAGAATCAACACATACCTTAGTGGACGGAAAAGTACGGAAAGTTGGAGACTATTAAAAAGTCTACGCACCGACAGGAAAGGAGATATCATATCCCCAATATCAATGGAAAACTGGGAGAAACATTTTGAGGATTTGCTTACCGAGAAAAGAACTGAGTTCATTAGTGCGAACACTAATAAGAATGGTGCTATTAATATTGTTTCATCTCCAGTACGAGTAACGCACAGCGAAGTCAAAAAAGTATGCAGTTCGCTTAAAAATGGAAAAGCCCCTGGTTCCGGAAATATTCCGGCAGAATTAATAAAACATGGCACCAACTTCCTCTATATGCACCTTACAATGATATTCCAAAACTGCATTGACGGAAGTGAAATCCGTAATGAATGGCAAATATCCCTTATATCCACGATACATAAAAAGGAAAGCCGAGATTCATGTGAAAACTATAGAGGACTGTCAGTGACTAGTACAATGAGCAGAATATATGGCAAGATCTTAAAAAACAAAATTGCGGATATGGAAGCTGAAGAACAGGCTGGTTTTAGAGCTGGTCGCTCAACAGTAGATCACCTATACTGCCTCACTCAGGTCATTGAAAAAAGGCCGTGGATCAAGAGATCCATTTACTTTATGTTGATCTTCAAAAGGCCTATGACAGTGTTCCACTTAGCAAACTTTGGACAGCGTTAAAACAAACCAATATAAATCATGGCATAGTAAAAGCAGTAGAAAGACTGTATGAGAAATCCACAGCAAAAGTGAAAATAGGCAACAATGTCAGCAAGGGATTCACCGTTACAAAAGGTCTGAAACAAGGATGTTGCCTGTCTCCTACTCTTTTTAAAATATATCTAGAGCAAGCTCTCAAAGTCTGGAAACGGAAGTGTTATGCCATGGGAATCCCCTTAACAATAATAACCTATACACAATGTGCTTCGCAGATGACCAGATCGTATTAGCACAGGACCATGATGACTTGGCATATATGGCAAGAAAACTTATAGAAGAGTACAAAAAATGGGGTCTGCAAGTTAACATCAAGAAGACGGAGTGTATGTGTATTGGTGGAACACCAGAGCCTATAGTGTTAGAAAATAACCAAACCATTCAACACTGCACAGAGTATAAATACCTGGGTCTGAAGATAACAGAGGATGGAACTCTAGATAAAGCCATTGAGGAACGCAACATACAAGGAAGAAGGGCTATTGGCATGCTAAATGGAGTATTGTGGGACCAAACAATATGCAAGGGTAATAAACATCACATCTACAACACAATTATAAAGAGCATAGTAACGTATGGAAGTGATGTATGGCCTCTAAAAAAGTGCAGAAAAGACACTGCTAGCAACCGAGATGGACTTCTAGAGACGAGCTGCAGGTAAATCAAGGCTAGACAAAATTCCGAATACCAGGATTCGGGAAATAATGGGAGCCGGGCATACATTGGTGGACGATGTGAGGACAAAACAGCTAATATGGTATGGCCATGTACAAAGAATGAACGACGATAGGTTACCTAAGCAAATATTAGGCTGGTCACCTCAAGGAAGAAGAAAGAGAGGAAGACCAAGAAAGAGTTGGCGAGAGGGTGTTGAAACCGAAATTAGGGAAAGGGATCTAGACGTAGACCTGTGGAGAGACAGGGACGGATGACAACGATCTTGAATTAATTTAATCCCTGAATGAGATACTTTTAAACGTAGCTCACCAGGGGCTTGAAATATCGTAGTACCTAGTTCATTAATTAATTCGTTAGCTTCTGAGCTAAAAGCTCCAGGGACACGAAATGCTGACCTTGCTGAACTAAACCATTCTATCTAGTAAACTTTCTTTTCGCCTTGCAATTCCAATACCACCAAATGACATAGGCAATTAGGAAGATTGAGTTTGAGTTGTTGAACTAAAGTTCAAGTTAAGAATTGTAAGAAACCCCTCTTTAATTGAAGCATCCAAAAAATGTACGATGTCGTCAAATCTTGGAATTCCCAGAGCATTCTTGAGAAGAAAAAAATCTGATTGACGATTCAAGTCCTTAACATTTCTTAATAGTCTCATCAATTCTTCTTCTTTTTTCTTACAAATTGATCTTGTAGCCGAATTAACTAGATTCTCGTTTAAGGGAGAATTCATCCTTAACAACAGCAATTCCAGGAAAAACTTAATTAAAGGACTCCTTAACAGTAGGATCAGTGTCTCCACAAAAATATAGCTCCCACTTATTCAAATTTACTTCTAGACTAATCTTACGGCATCTATCTATTAAAGTCTGAAAGTCTGAGCACGGTATTAAGTTCACCAGTCAGAAAACCATCCTTAAAATATCGTCGATAATGACGTAATAATATTCTGAAAACGGAGGTTAAAAAGTAAAGAGCCACCAAGATTCCCTTTCTGGACTCCACGTTGCGATTAGTTAAAAAAACTTTAGTGTCCAGAGCATAAACTTTTAATTGATGTAAAGAACATGGTCTGTCTATTGTGTTAAGCGCATTACGAAAGTTGATCTTTAGGACTACTATATCAAGTACTTCGTTAAATTCTTACAAAAGGAAATTTCCTAGTTTATTACAATATTCCTTACAAACTAATTTGGCTGCTGTTCTTCAAAAAATATATCGTACTGCAATCGGCTAATGCCTCCATCCTTATTTGATAATTCACAAAATGTATTATCGTAAAGTACGAGAGAGATGGGAAGAAGAAAGCCTCCAAAAATGAGTGAATTTGTCAATTTGCTAAGGGCTGCTAATAATTTAATGGCAGAAGAACCGGCTTCCTTAGAAGTTATGTCCTTCAAATGACATGGTCGAATTCCGTCGAGTTCTCCAACTGACCAATTTTTGTTTGAGCAAAGTTTATGTTCAACATGAGAACAAGTAAAAGCTTTAAATTTGTGTAAAAATTGTTTGGGTGTTGGTCACGATAGCAAAAATTGCAAACTAATAGGCTGAACAGCTGATCAGACCGGACTCGGATTGTTGGTGCAGATGGTGACAATTAACTCCTGGCTTAAGGGAAGCAGTTGTTTTGCCAGTATGTATTAATTGTTTATTGTATTATAACCTAACAATGCGATTTTTGAACGTACAATTGTTGAATTTGTATGAGGTGTAGTTATCAAGCCTGAAGCTTTTGTAACTTGTATTAAAACAATGCCAAGAAATTCCTGTAGGCTAGTTTCGTCACGGTGCTATGTATACAACAGCAACTTACTACGTGCTGCTTTGCGGACGTGTACCCCTGGTGACCTTACACTAAACCCTGCTGTTCGGTTTCTATCTACTGGTATGTGGTCTGAGGGTTTTTGACGGGTTAAAAAGATGTTAGTTGTAAATAAGTGTCTACACTATTGCCAAATGCAAATCGGTCAGCATACGACAGAAAAGATTATCTTTAGGATTGTTAATCGCCGGAACTTCAACACAGGAGTCGTAAGAAAAGAATTGGATTTAGATATTCAGTACTTTTAGGGCAGCAAATAAAATTACCGGAGGGTACTAGTACTAATGAAAGTAAATATTAAATTTAAGAGGTGGTTTCAGACAAAAGATCAAAAAAGTATTCATGTTCTGGCGGTAATTAACGGTTATTAAATCAGGTCAAAATAATTAAAAGGTTTAAAAAAGGACAAAAATTTATAAGTCTTAAGTTTTAATTTAGTTCCTAAACTTAAGTTAGTTTAAACTGAAGAAAACATCCGAATTTATATCCAATCTTTATCACCCATTCCTGAACTTGTAGCCGAGAGACGGAGATGTGGAAAAACGGTGAGACAATTTTTGAATACATTTTATTTATAAGCATTGTTTACCAACGGTAATATTTTGGAAACAGTATGGCTCACTTTTAAAAATCAAATAATTTTGGCATCTCAACTACTATATAAACCATTTCTTTTGATTCAAACCACAATTTTTTACATAAACTATTATCTTACTATTTTTTATTTAACAAACTTTTCAGTATTACTTTTTCCAAATACATAATACAAATAATTAAGTAAAATGTGTGTCGTACGACATCTCGTGTAAAAGCATTGACACGTATGATTAGTATAAACTAAGAAAAATGCCAACATGTGTAAACTGTTGGCATTTTTCTTAGTTATACTAATCATACGTGTCAATGCTTTTACACGAGATGTCGTACGACACACATTTTACTTATGTTCATTGCTCCACGAGAGTTTAAAAGACCAACTGTCGACTTGTACAGTTGTATACCGCACTTAAGTATACACCTCTGATGAGCTCATAATAAGAGCGAAATGCGGCATCAGGTGTTCTTTCGTTGCGTGTTATGCTTCTGTACAAGTTTTTACTTGGCTTTATCGACACTCGTGCGTTTCAAGCATTAAAGCTGTTGCTTAGATAACGATATGCACGTTAAACAAATAATTAACTATAGGTAATTAAATAAATCTCTCTTAACTAGTTCTCCATCTATTCGAATACATTTCTTCAATTGTTTGATGCTGTATCTATGACATGCTTGTCATTCTCGCATAAAGTTCATCTAGATTTCTAAATCTTATTTTATAAACTTTATTTATAATACACCTAAAAAATCGAAAGGGAAATATCGAAAGAACTCGGTGTTTAAAACGACTATTTCTTCCTATCCAGCGCATAGGAATTTTTTAGTTTAACCACTTGCGAACAATTCTTAAGGTTTTATGCGGCAAAGCACCAGCCCAGACTCAAAGACAGTCAATCACATATTATTATGTTTGAGAAAGAACATCAGTGAAAGAGAAGAGAGAAAATCTATACCAAAGGCAGTCTGTTATAGTTTGTTGGAAGTAAAACATTAAATTAAATGGCAGTGTCGAAAACCTGGCCCGCAGCTCTACTAGTCAAAGAGGGATCGTGGGTGTACTAGTAGTAATTAAGTCAAAGGCTTTCATACTGCGATAAAAGTAATAAGAAAGGTGCCACCTAGCAAAACGCGTAGTAAATACTGAAGAGCTACTAGGAACTTTAGACACAGAAACAAACCGTTAAACTGTAGAGATATGATTTTTCATATTAAGAACAACACAATTTTCTATGTCAAAGGAACAATTACCCAGAAAAAAAGAAAGCGATTAAACACAGTCCGGACTAACCAACAGTAATTTGTCGCAGGAATGATCAAATACATCAAAGAAATAAGAAAGGCTTTTGTTGTACCAACAGTCAAGCAAAATTATGGCCAGTCCAATTTTAAGTGGAATAAAAAACACCGTTACAAGTTGTTAGAATTGCTGTTGTTTCTGACCATCTTAGCGACGTCTGGTGGTTTTTTTCCTCAAATACAAGCTTTTGTTAGAGGTAAGTTAGTTTAAAATAAACATGAAAACAATCATTTTGAGTCTTTGCAAACCATGATTTAAACTGTTCTTTAATGTATAATTTAAAAAATAACCCTTGACCGCACCACTTAAAAGTTCACAAAAATCATTTGTTTTTTGTTTCTAGTCGTATGTTTTAAGTTCCTGTTTAATTCATTGTCGTACATATTGTTCGGTGAAGTGCACGTTTGTTTTTTACCTTAAAAGATAGATGATCTTCTTTTTATCAAACAAAATCTTCGAATTATTTAATTACTTGTAGAAGTGACGAGTTTCGCCGTGACTTAATGCTGAATTTCTTTTTGTGTGGCTTTTGCACACTGCCAAATGCATTAAGTTTAAAAGAAATTTCTTTATCAAGGTAACGCCATTTTGTCAATCTTTTTAAACCTACCACCTGGCGACAAGTGAAACCTACTACTTATAAGCAAAACTAGCCCATGAACAAAATTTACTTCAATTATTTATTGTGCTTGCGATATCCCTTGGATGTTATAACCGATACGGCAGAAATTGTCGTAACTAAATTAATCCTACACAGGAACTGCTCTTAGTTATTGATAAGCAGGTGACTTTCGACCTTTATACCAGATTAGCACCTTTGGGTATCAACCAGTCTTGCTGTTTGTACTTCCTGTCTCTATCGCTTGTTGACGTCTAAAAATTTGAAAAACGTCCCAAGAATGTGACAACCACCAACAGCACATAACCTAACTCGACAAATAAGTGAATCTATTTTTAAGTTATTTCTTCATACGCGGTTGTTATTGACAACTTCCATAATTGTAATTATAATTATGTAACCGATCGTTAACATTCTGGATTAGTTAGTATTTAGCGCAACTTGTGATAATTTTTGTGCTCGACGAATCGCCCAACAAATTGATTGCACGTTTGTTTGCGTTAGAATTACAGTAATAAGGTAAATGTTAAGTGGGTTATTTAAATATAATTAGAGAAGTAATCCTGATACCTTTAATATTATCGTCGAGTTTTTCCATCATTGGTTAACTTAAATTTTGGGTTTATGGTTATGTGGTGATAATTGTTGTCACAACCTTGGAAATTAACTTTAACCAGATATTGAAAAACTGTTAATCTGTTATCCAGGCTTGGATTACGCAGTCTATTTATCTGTGATACGATCTTCATTATTTATATATCCTATTTGTTAACCACATTGTTAATTATTTTATCTATTTATTTTGTCTGTATGTATACTTGTGGCACAAGGGAAGATTTTAAATTATACGTTTTTTTTCGTTAACAGTTTATTCTTTTGTAGTCCCTAGTGCTTGAGACTAATACTACAACTCATAGGGTGGCGCTCCCGTCTCGGAAGCATTTTTTTTACTTGCCGCATCTTTAATAATTGTCCACGACTAAGAGTAAGTGCGCCGAAACGATTATAAATTTTCTATAATAAATGTATGTACCGCAACAAACTGTAACACTGTTTTTTCGTGAGTAATAGAAGCACGATGAGGTTGTCTCAGTTAAATTCTGCGGCAACGTTCCTGCTGCTGCAAGCATTATCACTAAACAACCGGATTATTTAATTTTTTTTACGTACAGTTATAATTCTGTGGTCACTAACCATCGAACTAGAACTTAACGCAAAACTTAAAAATGACTGTGATAACTAACTCAATATGCTAAAAACTGGATGACATTTAAACTTACTAACTAAAACTTAATCTAAAAAACTCAAAACTTACTAATATTGAACGCTTCTGTCGAATTATTGTTTTTGATAAAAAAAAATCGATACGCAGTTATTAGAGTGTCTGAATCTTAAATGGACACTCTGTACATTTCTTTAGATTAAAAATGAGAACATTCGCAGTTGTTAAAGAAAATAAAAATATTGACATTTTGAATTTAATTAACTGAAAATTAATTTTATTTGCGTTATAGAAAATTCGGTCTCTTAAATATTTAAATTGTATAGTACTAACAAAGTAACATAAATTGTTGGTTAATGTGAAAAATCAAACATTAAAGCTTCAATTCCAACAACCGCTCAAAGTTTTAACTTAGAAGTTTGCAAGCTAACTAACAGCTATTGTTGAAAACTTTAAGAGCATTTAAAATAGTTTTCCACACTTTCAAAAATGACTGTACTACACAAATTAAAATAATTGATCGTTTCAGTTTTATTCACGTTTTCTTTTTCTGTACTATAACGCCACATTAGGTACGTAGGAAACGTTTAGTTTTTACAACTATTACCAAACATTTGCGATGTAATTTATTAGAAAATACAAAAAAACGGTTTCGTTCGTTTTAGGTATATTCCTTCTATTTGCCGTTGGTCACATAATACAATCTGTGTATATTGCTCGCGTTTCTCTATAAAGCTCAATTCAACCGTAAATATTCAAAGATTTACAAACGTTTTATTTAAGGTGGTTTAGTAGAAATGGGTTTACCAAATTTGTTAAGCATTCACGGATTTACGTTTAAGAAAAGATGTTGGAGAAAGGAAAAAATGTACATCAAACGTGTAGAAATTAACCATGCTTTAGTGAATCTATACAAAATATGTAAAGTTACACAATACCTACAACAGTTTTTTGTTACTAACTTTCAAAGATTCTACCAACTAATGCCAATTACAGGTTTAATAAATAACTAATTTAATAACAATTTTAGGGCATCGTGGTCGCTATATTTGTAGAAGATAACGTATAATTACCTAACGTTTACCGTAATAAGCTGCACGTAAAGGTTGTGAAAGAGGTCTTAAAGTTAAGCACCTTTTGAACTTTCGCCGTTGATTGAAATATTGGTAAAGATAGTCAACCTTACGGGATTATGCGACCCCGAAATTTGTTCTAAACATCAGAGGTCGGTAGTATCGCTTTGTGCTAAGAAAATACGTCAATTGCCGATAAATGTGAAATAGAAAACTGTAATTTTGCTGATAGTTTATGCTAAGGCACGACATTGTTGCCAATGCATCATGCCGTTGATTGAAATATTGGTGCATTGAGTCAATGTTGACAAACAAACAAAAACATGCGTTCTACAATATACAAGAATTTATTGATTTTGTCGACGTACTAATTAAATGTGTGTCCTTTGTTATATATTTTTTTTTCTATTGTCTGTTAATTGTTCAATGTAATAATATTTATTTGTATCTTTCTTACGTAAGGTTATAACAATGGTTATACCATCATGACAAACACATATATGTACAAAGATTGTATACATACACATGTGAATAAAGTTTATTATTATGAAAAAAACCTGCAGATTTAAAAGTATTAATTTCGTAAAGAAATCGTTGAAAAACGTTCTCCCAAAAAAACAATTTCTTTAAATACTTTTGAAAACTCCATACTCATATATTTATTACATTAACATCGTTTATCCGTTGAAAATTTTTTAAAATCTATTAGGCTTACGCAAGTAAATTTCTAAATTTTGGTCATTGAAATTAAATTTTTTTAACATAGAAACGCTATCCCTTTTTATGTTGGAACGAATGTTGAATTTTCTTATATTACAATCTAACGTACTCAACTGTTTGCATCTAAACAATATTATAACAAGCCTACTCATTTACTAAAGGTGTTGCTAAAAGTATGCAATTGTAGAATTTCTGACTAAGCCGATAAGGAATGTGACTCATAAACGATAATCCGGAAGACTCCTCGTAATACATTATTATTTACATGTAAGATCGGATTGCTGGTTTAAAAACTTATCCATTAAAATGAGTAATACTATTGCGTGTCATCGCTGTGTATATCACGGTTGCAATAATTCGAGAAAAAATTGCCCGACGATCAGCTTTTATCGGTTTCCTACTAATTGTCTAAATAGATGCAAAAATTGGGTGATGAATTGTGGTAATTCAAAGCTAGTACTACTAGATGATCTTAATTTATTACGAAATAAATTAATCTGTGAGAAGCATTTTGAATCTAGTAGTTTTCGAGATCCTTCCGCTGCGAAGAAGAAACTTAATATTACTGCAGTTCCTAAGAAGTTTGTTTCGGGTAAGTAATAATTTTTGTTCAGCAATGACAATTTGCTAATACTTATTGGTAGCGGTCTGGTAGGTACCCAGTGGTGAGAAGTATCTTAACGTTCTTAAAACTCAATTTTTTTACATAACACTTTTAACCACTTTCATGTCTTCAATCTTCTCACCACTACTGGTATCGCAAAGTACAAATTACAAAATCAATTTCAAGAAATACTTTCATCTTTTATTAAAAATTTTGCCAATACATAAATAAAGTTGTTTTTAAAAAGCCCAAATTTCAAGAAATACAATTATTTGCTTTGATTGCAGATGAACCTAAACAGGATACATCGAAGTCTTTGCGATTAGAAAGAAATCCTACTCAGAAATCACCAGAAGTTCTGACAGTTTATAAATCTGATAATGTGCGAACTTATGAAAATATATTTTCTAGCGGAAAGTATTTGCAACGTAATTACAACTATTTTCTGTCAGCCAATAAGAAAAAAATTGAGAACAACGCCGATTCAGTTAGTGATGCCTCCTTTGTGAATGTTCTTCAAAGTGCAACAATCAGTGCAAGTATAAGTTCTGATAAACCTATACAGACAACCGTTTCTTTTAAAATTAAAAAGTTTAAAAATAAATTGAATAGTCAAAAGTGTGAAATATTTAGATTGAAGCGCAAACTTCAAAACAGCACAATTTCGGGTCTTTTAAAAAACAAAAAACCGGCTTTGAAGACATTTATTAATATGCAATGTTTTCATCGAACACGAACTCCATGGAAGGATTCAGAAAAACAACTGGCATTATCATTGTATTATAAATCGCCTACCGCTTACAAATTTATGTTGAACCATTTAGGATTTGTTTTGCCAGCAATTTCAACAATCAAGTCGTGGTTGAAAATTGTTAATTTAAGATCGGGGACAAATAATGTTCTTATACAAAAATTAAAAAAAAGTTGAAGGAATGACAGACAAAGAAAAGCAGTGCGTGGTAATGTGTGACGAAATTACTTTAAAACGAAATTTAAATTATAACCAATATTGGGACTACGTCGAAGGATATCAAGATTTAGGGGAATTAGGACGTAAACCGTTTTAAGTAACCATGGATTGGTTTTTTATTTGAGAGGAATATTGTATAATTGGAAAATTCCATTTTGTTATTTTCTCAGTAGTGGTTCAGTTAAAAGCGAAATATTATGTACTCTTATAAAGCAAGTGATGCATAAGTTGTTTCAAATTGGATTGAAACCTCGAGCGTTAGTTTGCGACCAAGGATCTAATAACAGAAGTGCTCTATCTTGTCTAGGCGCCACAAAAGAAAATCCAACAATTCAAATCGACAATAACAAAATATATGTAGCGTATGATCCTCCTCATTTACTAAAAAGCTTAAGGAACAATGTCATGAACAGCAAACTGGAAATAGTCGTCAACAATAAAAAATTCAGTGGACCGATTTTGTCAACACTTTTTATATTGATCAGTGTAGCAGTGTAGCAAGATCCATGTTAAAAATTACGGACAAACATATTAACCCATCAAATTTTCAAAAGATGCGTGTTAAATACGCCGCTCAGGTATTTAGCAATTCTGTATCTGCAGCAATTAGCAGTGCTGTGATGACGGGTCAATTAACAAGTAATACGGCGTTAGATACTGCATCTTTTTTAAAACAATTAACAACATTTTTGACTGTTTAAATAGTTTTTCAGTAAATGATCCGAATCCCTACAAGCGTGGTCTTTCAGTTTTTAAAGACATGCCATGCGAAACGTTGAAACGTTCTGTACAATACTTCAATTCCATCAAGTTTTATGAGAACGGTGTAGAAAGAAAAAATATATACTGTATCGCAGGTTTCCAATGGACTATAAATTCAATTTTAAGTCTGTGGGAGGACTTAAAGGGAGAAGGAACTTTGTACTTTTTAACGTCACGAATAAATCAAGATCCTCTAGAAAATGCTTTTCAATGATTCGTGCTAGAGGAGGTTATAATGCCCAACCGTCTGCCCGCGAATTTAGGCTTGCATTACAACATAACATGCACATTCGCTTGCAAATACCAATAGAACAAGGGAATTGTGAAAAGATAACGACGAGATACTATATGGTATAGATGAACAATTTAACACTAACTATGAGGAAGAGGATAACAAAATTGGGACAAATGAAAGTGTAGAAAATAATGAAACAAAGAGATCGTCTAGAACCTGTCTGGAGAACAAAATCAATGAAGACAATGTCGTAATTAATAGTTCTTTAGAATCTTGTTCAGTGTCGTATGTTGCGGGTTATTTAAGTCACTACATATATAAAAAGTACATTGTAATACGTGTAAGGAAATGCTAACAGTTAACGACTCAAGTGTTTTCAATGTGAACGAATCATTAATTCTATATAAAGATTACAGCAAATCTGATGGAATTAAATACTTACACAGACCATCACCCGAATTCTCAAAATTTGTGTTTTTTTATTGAAACTTTTTACTGAAGAATTTCATCTTTTAAAACAGATTATGGTTTATTGGAAAAAATTAAACTCCGTATAAAAAAATGTCTCAACAGCAGTGTGAATTCATGGTTCAGAGAATGCGACACTCATAAACTGTTAATTATCGATCAGTTGGTTAAAATAAAACTATATCGAACCTTAAAGTGGGAGGCTAATAAACATATTTCTAATAGCTATAATTACAGTGATGTCACAAAACCACACCGTAAAATAAGAATATTATCTGCATAAATAAGTGTAAATGTTTGGATATGTTTTATGTATAGCATTGTATTAGGTACGTTATTATTTATGTGTAAATTGTTTGTAAATTATTACTATTATTTTAGATCAGTTGGAATTGTAATTTTTGAAACAATGTTTATAATTAATGAGCTATTTTTACTTTAATTAAACTATTTTAATTCGAAACCATGATATTTTGATACAGTTTCAAAGAGTAAAATCCTAACTTTTTATCTCTACTAACAGATAACAAAGTGTCACTTTTGTAAATTATTTTTTCCCTCGGGAAAAAGTGAGTACTATTTTTTAACACCAAATTTCCCTCAATAATTTTCTAATTCTATTGTAATATGATTTTTCAATATTAAATCGTCATTTATTTCGTCACAGAAAAGAATAGTGTATTATACACGTATTATCCGCACCGCGTCGGGAGACAACACACCTCAAGCTAAAATCTAGTACTTTTATTTTTAGAAGTAATAGGAATAGGTTTTATTACCAAGTGAATTTAAATTTGAAGGTCTAGTGGAACCCACTTTCCCTAAAAAACACGGTAACTTGTTGCCTTTTGAATTGAAAAATTTGAAAACCAATTTTTATTTAAAATCCTTTTCAACTGAACACGTAAAAACAAGTAGATACAAAACCAATAATTTTGCGTTTCTGAACTCTAGTGGTATTTCTCCCAGTATGTTCTACTTTATTCCTAACGAAGTTATTAAATGACAAACAAATGTCAACATTATTATTTGCAAGTTAAAAAATAAAGTGCAAGCATAATTTGTAAAATAATTGTTTCTTATTTATCTAACACCGACCAAACCAAACTGTTTTAACAAATAACGCTTCGCATGTATTTTAGTAAATTATTAAAAAAACATTGTCATTAAAATCCAAGATATGTATCATCAATGGTATTATTCATAAATGAAAAATTCGTCACTTTTAATTACTAGTTAATACGTTTACTAAATATTTGAAAACGTTGCAACATTGTATTGACAAAAGTAAATTTTACGGATTGTATGTTGCGCCATTTTTACAACGGTGGAATAAATTGAACTATTCTATTTCAAGAATCGTACACATTATAACTTAGCGCTTCAGTACAGGTGAAAAAAGTAAACAAAAACGCAACCCAACATGCATATGTGAATTGCATCCGTGATACAAGCAAATACAAGCGGTTGACTATCTTTACCAATATTTCAATCAACGCTTTCGCATACACAACTTGCTTGAATATGTATGTTAGTTTCATTAAATCAATTTGTTCTTCGTAAGTCAATTTCTGTAACATACTCATACAAAGCGGGCCGGACATTTCGCCCCCATTGTTTCGCCTCCACACGTTTTACCTTCCCATGTTTGGCACCCGTACAGTTCGCCCCCGTACACGTTTCGCATCCACATTTTTTGTCCCAGCCAATGTAAAATTATATACAATTTTGAGTATGATATTCAAAGTGGAAATAATCAAATTATACAAATACTTTTTCCTCTATTTCTTAAAAAATAATTCTGTAGAAGGAAAGTTATTGTTAAATGAAGGTCAAATACTTTAATAGCATACACTACAAGGATGTATTGATATCTAGTTAGCCTAGACCAGTTCCTTGCATAAACAAAATATTGCGTTACCATAGCAACGAACAATAACTTATTAGAAGTGTCAGTGTAAAGTTTGACGTCAAAAAAGTAAACCAGAGTCACGCAATAAATTAAATGAAAAAAGATGTCCACCGAAATTGTGAAAATCGAAAAATTGGAGTATCGAGCCATCATCAAGTACCTGTATTTAAAAGGGTTAAGAGGTAAGCAGATTTACGAAGATATGCTTAATACCCTTGGTGATCAATGTCCTTCGTATGCGACCGTCAAAAATTGGAATGCAAGCTTCAAAAGAGGTAAATTTTCCATTGAAGATGATGACCGATCGGGAAGGCCAGTTTCTGTGTCAGTCCCCGAAAATATCGATGCAGTTCATGACATGATTTTATCAGACCGTCGAATTGGGCTAAACCGGATATCTGAAGCACTGAATATTTTATACGAACGCGTTCATCATATGGTTCACGTCAATTTGGACATGAGAAAAATTGCTGCAAAATGGATCCCCAAATGTTTGAATGTTGACCAAAAGCGTGCAAGGGTAGAAGCATCGCGTTCAATCTGTGCTCGATTTGAAAACGATGTAGACTTCTTAAACCGAATTGTTACTATGGATGAGACTTGGGTACATTTCTACGATCCAGAAACAAAGCAACAATCGATGGAATGGCGACACTCTGGTTCTCCAAGACCTAAGAAGTTTCGTGTCCAAAAATCTGCTGGAAAAGTTCTTGCTTCAGTTTTTTGGGATTGCCATGGAGTAATCATGATTGATTTTTTGGATAAGGGTAGAACAATAACTGGAGATTACTATTCGACATTACTGACCACTCTACGGAAAATATTAAAGAGAAAAGACGCGGAAAGCTATCCAAAGGTGTTTTGTTTTTGCAGGACAACGCCCCTGCACACAAATCTCATGTTGCCATGCAAAAAATTCGTGATTTAGGGTTTGAATTACTAGAACACCTCCCTTATTCACCCGATTTGGTTCCGTCCGACTATCACCTCTTTTCTCAACTGAAAAAAAGTTTAAAAGGTCGTACATTTTCTTCCAACAAGGAGGTAATAGAAGCTGTGGAGGTCTGGTTTGCAGAGCAAGAAGAAACATTTTTTTTTGAAAGGTCTAGAGACGTTGCAGGTTCGCTGTAATAAATGTATCCAATTAAGAAGAGAATATGTTGAGTAATAAAATATTTTGACATTGAAATTTTGTTTGGTTCTATAGTAGGCTAAGAATTTTTCAATATATCCTCGTATAATAGTTAATTGTCTAATGTTAAGTGAGGGAATAGAAATTTCCTTCAAGAAAAGCTCATTAACTATAAAACAAAGAATAGGTAATACCCTATAATACAAACAAAACAACTTACTGCAATGAGGTTGAATTCTTTACCATATCGGGGGAGAGGTTTAAGGGTTATTAACAAAATGTTGCTACATGTAGTTAGTACATGAAAAGATTTTGTGGAAAACGTTTATTAACAACTTGAAATGAGCTTTGTGACTTCCAAACGGGGTGGCAAGAAGTTTGTCAGCCAAGATAATTTTGTGTATGTTTTTTCCAAGACAGCAGCCAACGAAAAAAATTCTATATGGGTGTGTGGACGAAGAGGAAAATGCAAAGGTCGTGTTTGGACTACAGGTAAATTGTTATACTGGGACATTTCGCATCAAATTGGTTACAATTTCCGATTTAAATTTTTTTCTTATATGAGACTAGTTTCTTCAATTATGTTTATTCGGGAGATATTAGTTTTGCATCATTACGTTACTTTTTAAAGGAAAATTAACAAATAAATAGGACAAATTATAAGGTTCTTTTTTTTATTTTCATTTTTAAACGTACGTTTCATAAAAGCATAATTTTACTTAGTTGGTTTGTAATGGTATAAAAAATATTGATAGTGCTTTGAGAACGAACAAAATGTACAATAAAAAATGTAAACAAATAAAAATTGTCAAAAAAAAGGTACCTAACTCCCATAATTTTCTCAATACTGAGTCGGGCTTATTTTTACAAAAAAATGAAAGAAAATTGATCGGCAAAATGCCAACAACTTACGTACGCGGGATGTCGCTAGACATCATTCTCCCTTATTAATACTGGTTTAATTTATTTACTTTTTATGAAAAGTACGTTTTAAAAGGAAAATACTGAAAAAAAAACCGGCAAGTTTTGGCGTTCACAATAGTAATTTACGTAGCGAGTGTCGAAAGTAACCCACAGCAGAACGAGAGAGAATGCATGTAAGTGAGTTCTGCTATGGGACTTTCGACAAAATCAACGTATAAGATTTTTTCTATTTTGGGTCGCTTACAGAGCTATAAAAGCACCCAAATGAGTACTTTTATAGAAAATTGAGTTCTTTTATACAAATAGAACAATTTTTATTCCGAACGGTGGTCACACTGATTTTATATTCAACGTCAAAGCTGCCGTTATACGTTCGGTGTGCATTAATTTAAATCGTAATTAATGTTCAGTAGATTTATTTATCTACTTATTTTTATTTCGACCCATTTTTTATTAAATTATACATAAAAATTCCCTAAATTTAAAAACTCGCGAAATTTAATTTTAAAATCAATCTGAAAAGCCCAAAATAGAAAAAATAGTATAAAGAATTCGTTTCAGAAGGTATTTTAGCGACTCGTCTTATAAAATGTGTCTTCTGAAACTAGTTCTTTAATATACTATTTTGTGCTGCTTTTGGAAAATTGTCATTTTTAAAAATGTAAAAATAAGCATCAAATCAAATATTATGTTGGTACTCCTGGTGGTTTCATTTCTAACTATTAAGTGACTACCAATATTTATTTATTTATTTATTATTATCCAAACGGTATACATCCTCTTCAAGCAGAATGAAATAAAAACAAAAATTGCAAGGTAACAATAAGTAATTTTTCTAACTACGCTAATAAACTAGGTATACAACTATACATAAAAATACATCCATTTCAAAACAAAATGAAATAACATTTGCAAGGTACCAATAATTAATATTATTTTTTTACTACGCTAATAAACTATACCACTAGAGGAGAAAATGAACTACAGATTTTGCTCTGCTACAAAAAACGTTAATATTTGGGTAAAACAGATCAAATTGGGGATCAGATTGTAAAACATTGACATAACGCATCATTCGTACAAGAGGATAGTAATAGGCACACCAAGTATTAAAATCACCAATTCTGAACAAAACATTGTTTCTTGTATTACAGTGATAACTTGAGTTCCAAAAATCAAGTGATTCTACAAGAGTGGAACATCTTATCTGCCCATGAACCAACTTGTATATAAAAAGCAAATCGGCCATTATACGTCTATTTTCTAGTGTAGACATGTTCAAATGCATTAAAATATTGTTAGTGTTGAATGCTGGAAACCCTAACTTAATAGATATTTCTTTTAAAAATATATTTTGAATTTTTTCAATATCGACGAACTGATACTTAATGTAAGGGGACCATATTTGAGAACAGTACTCTAAGGTAGAACGAACTAATGAGCAAAATAGAATTTTTACACACCTGAAAGATAAATCTTTACCAATTCTCAATATAAACCCCAACATTTTCCAGTCATGGTTCACGATGTTACAAATGTGTGCACAAAAACTTAAATTGTAACTAAATGTGACTCATAAGTCTTTAATAGTTTCTACCCTTCCAATTAAAATATTATTGATACAATATTTAAATTCTATCGGATACTTAATTCTATAAAATGATATGACTTGGCATTTAGTTATATTCAGGAACAAATCATTTCTACCACACCAATTTTGAATTGAATTTAAATCATTTTGAATCAAAATACAGCCCTGAATATTTTTTACAGTTCTAAATAACTTAAGGTCGTCCGCATACAATAAACATTGGCAGTTAGTGATACAATCTCTTATATCGTTATATGTGAGAACCCTGGGGAACTCTAGAAGGTATATTTATTTCTTTAGAGTAATGACTGTCGATTCTAACAATTTGCTTCATGTTACAAAGAAAACTTTTTAACCATTCAACGATCATCACATTGAACCCGTACTGTTCTAACTTCATTAACAAAGTGCTGATGTTTACTTTATCAAAAGCCTTTGCGAAATCAGTATAAATAGCGTCAACCTGCATACGATTCTCCAAAGCCTCCGACAAAAAGGCATGATATTGCATGAGATTAGTTGTTGTAGCGCGACCAGATAAAAATCCATGTTGCTCATTTATTATCAGATTTCTAGATGCCCACATCAGTTGCTTTGTTAGTATACAATCTAATATTTTTTGAATGATTGGTTGTAGAGAAATGCCTCTATAATTTTTAATATCACGCCTGTCTCCTGATTTAAAAATTGGGGATATAGCTTAATTTCCATTTATCAGGAACACAGTGATCTTGTATGGAACGGGTAAAGATTATGGTAAGAGGTATAATAACAGAATAAATACATTTTTTAATACTACACTAGGGATATTATCAGGACCATGTGTAAGGAGGTACGTAAATTGTTAATTGCTTCAAAAACCATTGTCCTATTTATTATAAATTTAAAATTAGGATCAACCTTTTCGTAACCAACGGTTCCAGATTTTGAAGTCTGGTTACAGATGTTGTAATTATAGACAGACAAGAAATAATCGGCAAATAAATTAACAGTATCATTTAAATTGTTACTACTGTTACTGTTTCGTAGTGGAATATAAAAGACCTAAATAAGTGAATTTTGTTTTACGTTTTTATTGCGTTTTAGTTGAATTTTAAAGCTTTTTAAATTATTTTTACATCTTATACATACTTCTTCTTTCATAATAATCAATTTTGAAATGTTAATTATGTTTAGAATGCAAATTCTTACTTTGGAACACTCTAGTGTTGTTATGAATAATAGCATAACGCTTATGGCGCATAGAAATCGACCTTTTCGATCAAAGCAGCACAAAAAAGTTTTTTTTACAAAAATATCTGCTAAACGGTTTGATAAAAAATGTATGTGTTTAGTGGACCCCCCCTCCTATTGTCAGTCGTGTAGTCACAGAACACAATCATGCTGCTGATGCAATATGACCGGAAACATTAAGAGTTATCGATAATATGAAAGAAAGGGCAAATAATTCGGAAGAAACTCCTCAACAATTAATTGCTACTTGTTTAGAAAATGTCCACGATAATGTCTTAATTCGGCTACCCAGAAGAGATGCAATTACCCGACTCGTCCGTCGTATGAGAAATGAAGCTGGTATTCCTGCAATTCCAGCTACTGTTACTGATTTGGTGATTTCGCACGACTATCAAGTAATCACAATTGATGGTGAAGAACGGCAATTCCTACAATACGATTCGGAACAAACTTTTTTGCCTAGCAGGATTTTCATTTTCTCAACTACGTAAAATCTCAATGTTTGGACCAGAAGTGAAAAGTGGTACGCTGACGGTACATTTTCGGTTTCTCCGAATTTATTCAACCAAATGTATACCATACACGTTGAAGCATACGAAGCGATAGTGCCTGTTGTTTACGTTCTGTTACCCAACAAAACTAAGGCGACCTACAAAAAACTTTTACAAGAATTAAGAATAATTTGTCCTGGATTACAACCAGCACAATTGATGCTGGACTTTGAGATAGCTGCAATTGGTGCCTTTAAAGAAGAGTTTCCGGACGTTCAAATTTCTGGGCGTTTCTTTCATCTTGCACAAAATATATGGAGAAAAATTCAATCTGTGGGGTTACAGGTAACAAATATAAAATAATTAGTACAATGTGGTTCATGATTTTGTTACTAGATAAATTACCAAAGGGACCACGCATTTGCTTTACGTATGCGAATGATTCCAGCCATTGCGTTCGTACCACCCGCACGTGTGGCCGAATTTTTTGATGTATTGGTAGAAGAGGAAGATTATCCACAGGAAGCTCAAGAGATCCTCGATTATTTTGAGGATACCTACATTGGTCGTCGTGAGCGTGTGCAAAGGCGATTGCCCAAATTCCATATAGAATTATGTGTTCATGATGAAGGGTTATTGCGCTTATTTTTAATCGTATTCATTCGCCATTTGATTCGTCATGATGAATTGTGTGTTCTAAAATGAAGAGTAGCATTCGTGTAAGATATGTTCACGAGGCGAGATGCATCATATGTAGATGTTACAGTGCATTTTAAGTTCAAAAAAAAAAAAATAGTAAAGTTCATACAGTCCACAGTTCACTTTCATTCAACCGATTAGATGCCAAATTAAAGCGACACCAAAACTTTAAGGGCAATTAATCGTAAACATGGACCATCGAGCCTGATCAGTGATCGACGTGATTTTCAATCGACCAACGTGCAAGCAATCGAAGCCGGCCGGCGTACATCTTCGTTTCAAGGGAAGGTCCTGCAATCGTTCGTTCAAGATATAATTCAAGTAAGTGTGCATCCCTTTTTCCATAATTTTCGTTAAATATCTTGTTCATTCCTTTCACCTTGGAAAGCGTCGTGCGGGTTAAAGTTCGTGATAAAATTCATATGCGTTGCATTTTCATTCGAGTTACCAAGTTCTGCGTGGGATTGAATTGCACCTACAATCTCAGCATATCAAGTTCAGTTCATTTATTCAATAAGATAAGATTCTTTAACGTTGCATTTTCATTTCCACATTCAATTCGTTGTTTTGTTTCATAATGGAAGCTTTAATTCGAAATCGTACTGTTGTTAAAGGGAAATTAACCAGATTCAAAACTCATTTGGAGAAGCTAAAAAATAGCTTCACTGATACCACTCAAATACCCCAAATAAAATTGTTAGAGTTGCAAAAAAGGCTTAATATCGCTTTATCACTTCTATCTGAATATGAAACAAATCACACCGAAATAATGCAGGCTACAACCGATGTAGATGCTGCAGAAAAGATTATGGAGAATTCGAAACCTCTTATTTTCATACAATTGCGGAAGCAGAGGAGTTTATTCAAAGTTCGCACGTTAATCCAGTTGGTAACCAAATCAATTCAGGGCGTAGTTCACCCAATTCAGAAATTAATTCTCGACATTCAAGTAATTGTTTACATAAAACTCCAGGATTCAATCTTCCAAAAATTGTTATTCTAACTTTTCGGGTGACAATTTGGAAAATTGGTCCGAATTTAAATCTATTTTTTCAAATTTAATAAATGAGAATTCTGAATTATCTGATATTCAGAAGTTGCATTACTTAAAAGGCAGCTTGTCAGGGGCTGCAGCAGAAGTAATAAAATAACTGGAGTTTTCTGCTGATAATTACAAAATTGCCTTTCAAACTTTGATTGACAGATATGATCAACCAAAATTATTAATTCGAAATCATCTGAAATCAATCTTGGGTTTGAAAGCATTAACAAAAGAATCAGCTGTCAGTCTTCGAAAATTAATGATTCTTTGTTCAAGCATGTGACAGCGCTTTATTCGTTCGCAAATTCAGAAAAGTTGTTCGAAACGTTCATAGTTCATATTGTGGCAGAAAAATTAGATCCCACTACATCGCGTCAATGGGAAACTTTTCGTGTCAAATCCACTTCAGAGCTACCTTCATTAAAGGAATTCAAAGATTTCTTAACTAAGCAAGCCAATCTTCTGGATAGCTTAGAAAATTCAAAACCGACCAAAGTGAACACAGACATTTCCAAGTCACATTCAAAATCATTCGTTGTAAGTGGCCCTACTTGTTTGCTGTGCAATCAAAGCCATTACTTATCGAAATGTGAAACTTTCATAAAATTGTCACCAAAGGAAAGGTCATCAAAGGTGAAAGAACTCAAGGCCTGTTTCAATTGTTTATGCAAAGGCCATATACAGTCTCAATGCAATTCCAAATTCGCCTGCCGTACATGTAAAGGGAAACACCATTCGTTATTGCATGACAAACCATCCGAGCAAGTCACGCAAGAACAAAGTTCGGCAGAACCTGGGCCAAGTGTATCAGCTCTTTGTTCAAACATTTCCAAAGTTTTTTTGCCAACAGCGACCTGTAACATTCGCGATTCCGCTGGTAATCTTCATTCCGTTCGTGTTCTGCTTGATTCGGGCAGTCAATCAAATTTCGTTTGTTCAGATTTGTGCAAAACATTAGGTTTACAAACTCATAAGGTAAATATCTCTGTGGCAGGTCTGAATGGATCCCTTTCTCATATACAATCTAGATGTGAGTTAGAAATAAGAGATCATGACTCTTCATACAAGCGAAATCTTTCGTGCTTCGTGTTAAACGAAATTACTGGAGTGATACCATCTTTTCGAGTGAACTCTACCAAATTTCGTATTCCAAATCATATTCGTTTGTCTGATCCTTCTTTTGACAAACCAAGGAGAATTGATTTGTTGATTGGTTCTCCAATTTTCTTTGAATTGCTTTGTGTCGGACAAATACAGTTAGGTACTGATCTACCAATCCTTCAAAATACTCGACTTGGCTGGGTCATATCTGGTCCAATTAGTGCTAAATTACCAGAGCAAGTACAATGTCATGCGAGTATCACTAGTATGTCTGATCAATTGTCTCGATTTTGGGAAATCGAAAGTTATCCTACGGATAAACTTCTTTCTAGAGAAGAAAATGCTTGCGAGGAGCATTTTGTTCAAAATACTTACAGAAATGCGGAGGGTAGATTTGTAGTTTCAATTCCGTTCAAACATGATCCTCAGACTCTAGGTGACTCATTTGCAATTGCACAAAAGAGATTACTTTCGCTGGAGCGGCGTCTTCAAGCCAATCCTGACTTTTCAAATCGGTATTCAGCATTTATGAAGGAGTATCTAGAGTTAGGACATATGTCTTTATCTAACCTCAACATTACTAGCGTTCAGTATTATCTCCCACATCACGGAGTTCTAAAGGAAGATAGTCTGACAACTAAACTTAGAGTTGTATTCAATGGTTCACAGGGAACCACGAATGGTTCATCACTAAATAGCATCCAAATGGTTGGTCCTAATATCCAACAAGATCTTTTCGCTATTTTAGTCCGTTTTCGAAAATACTCGTTTGTGCTAGCTGCAGACGTGGAGAAAATGTATAGGCAAGTGTTAGTCGTACCTTCGCAACGTCCTCTGCAACGAATTCTGTGGCGTTTTTCTCCTGCAGATGAAATCAAATCATACGACTTGAACACTGTCACTTACGGCACAGCCTGTGCATCTTTCCTGGCCATTCGTTGTTTGTTTCAGATGGGAATTGATTGTGAAAATTCTCATCCTAACATTTCAAAAATAATTAAGAATGATTTCTATGTTGACGACCTTCTTACTGGTGTCAACAGCATTCAAGAAGCTCAGGAAATTTGTTCTCAGTTAACTAACGTTCTAGACTCAGGTCATTTCAAGCTTCGCAAGTGGATATCTAACAATCCGGAGGCACTAGCTTATATTCCCAAATCTGAGTTACATCCTGGCATTCTTAAGTTCGACCCCAATGGTCACACTTCAACTCTAGGTCTCATTTGGTCTTTTGGTATCGACTGTCTCATGTATTCAATTTCAACATTCAAGGTATCAGAAAAAATAACGAAAAGAGTTATTTTATCGGAAATAGCTCGCATTTTTGACCCGCTCGGTTTGCTCACACCATGTACCATTGATGCAAAGATAATGCTTCAAGGTTTGTGGTTGGAAAAGTTGTCGTGGGACGACATTGTTCCGTGCAACATTCAGTCCAAATGGACCACATATCGCTCTAATCTTAATATGTTAAATGACTTGGAAATCCCTAGACACGCCGTTTGTCAAAACCCTTCAGATATTCAGCTTCACGGATTTTGCGACGCATCACTTTCAGCCTACGGCGCAAGCATATATCTTCGATCTGTTAATGAACTAGGTGTAGTCCAAGTTAGTTTGTTGTGCGCGAAAGCAAAGGTCGCTCCGCTTAAATCCTTGACCGTTCCTAAACTCGAGCTCTGCGGAGCTTTACTTCTGGCTAAGCTTACGGCTCAAGTACTGAAAGCTTTGGATCTCTCTCTTTCTCGTTGTTTCTTATGGTCGGATTCAACTATCGTTTTGGCATGGTTGAAATCTACTCTCACACTCTAAAACGTTCGTCCGCAATCGAGTTGCCGACATTCAGGGGCTTACGACAAATGCTATTTGGCGTCACGTTCCGACAAAATCAAATCCTGCAGATTTGTTGTCACGAGGAATTACTCCTCAAGCTCTAAAAGAATCATCACTTTGGTGGCATGGACCTTCTTGGCTTGCCGATGACATTTCTTGCTGGCCACAATTCGACTCAGAGGTTGCTGAGGTTCCTGAATTGATGGAATTATCGAAAAATTTTGTTGTTACCGAACCCCTTTTTGTATTTCTAAGTTTTCGTGTATGTCAAGATTGGAAAGAATTATGGCATACTGCTTACGTTTTCGTTACAACTGTCTTCATTCTAAACCGCTGCGTTTGCTAGGTTCTCTTACTTCAATTGAGTTGGAAAATTCTTTAAAGGTGATAGTAAAATCGTACAATCAGAATCTTTTCCTGATGAAATCAAACTTCTCAAAGAAAACAAAATGTTAAAGAACAATTCGCGTCTGTTGAGTTTGACTCCTTTTATGGATTCTGATGGAATTCTTCGAGTAGGTGGTCGTCTTCAAAACTCGCCTTTTCTTACAACAAAAGGCATCCTATTCTTTTATCGGGCAAACATCACCTTTCTAAAATTTTAGTCCAACGGGGGCATGTAAGGCTTTTACATGCTAGTTCTCAATTATTATTATCGTCTCTGAGGGAGAAATTTTGGATCACTTCTGGCCGGAACTTAACTAAACAAATAGTTTACAACTGTATGAAGTGTTTTAAAGCTTCACCAAGGTTTGTGCAACCTATTATGGGAAATCTTCCTCTTGCGCGAGTGGAACCTTCCTTTCCCTTTCGTAATGTTGGTGTTGACTACGCTGGGCCAATCCTAGTTAAGGATAGGAAAGGTCGAGGTTCTAAAGTTTCAAAAGCATATATATGTTTATATATTTGTTTGGCCACCAGGGCACTTCATATCGAAGCAGTTACAGATTTGTCTGCAGAATCTTTCATACTTTCTTTTCGAAGGTTTACCTCACGTAGGGGTAAACCACTTCACATCTATTCCGACAACGGAAAGAATTTCGTTGGTGCAAATTCAATCCTGCAAGAATTTGGTAAATTCTTACAAGAGCAAGGTAATTCCATTTCTAATTCAGCAGTTTGTGAAGGAATTACCTGGCATTTTATACCGGCCTATAGCCCACACTTTGGTGGATTATGGGAGGCGGGTGTCAAGTCATGTAAATTTCACCTAAAACGGGTGATTGGTAATTGTTTGCTAACCTACGAAGAGCTTAGCACTTTGCTTTCTCAGGTGGAAGCTACATTAAATTCACGACCTGTTTGTCCTATCTCATCCGATCCAAATGACTTTCAACCCTTAACCCCAGCACACTTTCTGGTTGGAAGACAATTGGTTGCAGCTCCCGATCCAGACGTAACTTCAATTTCCGAGACGAGATTGTCTAATTTTCAAAGAATTCAGCAAATGCATCAACATTTGTGGAAGAGATGGAGTCGTGAATATTTATCAGAGATGCAGCAAAGACACAAATGGAAATCGCATCACTCAGCTTTGGAAGTGAATACTTTAGTACTAATAAAGGACAACAATTTGCCTCCCCTTCAATGGAAGCTAGGCAGAGTGGTTCAAGTACATTCCGGTCCAGATGGTGTCAATCGTGTTGCCACAATTAAAACGCCTAATGGTACAATTCGACGATCTTTCGCAACAATATGTCCGTTGCCCATAGACGTATGATGCGTTCTAGTATTAAGATTTGTTTGTATTTCACAAACTGTTTTGTACAATAGTTCTTTATGTAATAATGGTTTGCATAGCTTTAGTTATTTTTTCTTAAATTGTAAATTTAGTCAAATTTTCAATTTGCCGGGGGTATGTTCATGATGAAGGGTTATTGCGCTTATTTTTAATCGTATTCATTCGCCATTTGATTCGTCATGATGAATTGTGTGTTCTAAAATGAAGAGTAGCATTCGTGTAAGATATGTTCACGAGGCGAGATGCATCATATGTAGATGTTACAGTGCATTTTAAGTTCAATAAAAATAGTAAAGTTCATACAGTCCACAGTTCACTTTCATTCAACCGATTAGATGCCAAATTAAAGCGACACCAAAACTTTAAGGGCAATTAATCGTAAACATTATGGAATATGTACAGTCGTACGGTGCAAAACATGCATCGCACAAATAATCATATTGAAGGTTGGCATCGCCACTTTCAAGGCATATGTGACGATTCCCCAAATATTTTTAAATTTATAAATTCCTTAAAAAAGGAACAATTGTTAAACAACTTTAAAATAAACCAACTAATGGCTGGAGCACCTGCACCAGCACAGAACAAAACTTATGCCGCTCTTGCTCAGCGTGTAAAGGTGATCGTTGCAGATTTTGACAATAGAGATCCCTTAGATTATTTAAGAGGAATCGCACATAATTTAAATTTTTAATTAAATCTATATCAATTGAAGAATTTATTTTTAATTTGTAGTTTTAGTTTAGTTAAATTTAGGTTATATGGAGCAGGAAATGGATACATTGAAGTAAAATAAACTGGCGCGAATTTGATGAAGTGTTATTTATTAATCCACCATTGCACACCGTTTCGTCAACACACGATACTGTAGCTGGCTATCATTACATTACACTTTACTTCAGAAAATTTATAGTTTATGATTTGTACAATACGAATAAATGAAAAAAATCAAAATGGAACAACTTAGTTTTGTGATAAATTGTCATAAAACGAATCGCATGGTCTACGACGTAAGCAACATCACATTTCTTAGTGGTAATAGAGAGATCGCTTTTGTTTCGGAAGTGTGACAATAACTATAGTATAATTTTAATGTATGATCCAAGATTTTCATACAGAAAGGTGCGACAGGTGTGGGTGCGAAAGGTGTACGGGGGCGAAACGAGTGGGTGCAAAACGTGTGAAAGCGAAACGTGTGGGAGTTAACAGTTGGGAGCGAAATGTCCTAGAAGCCATACAAAGTGTCTGTTTTTCCCATTTGTGCGATCATTTGAATTTGATAAAATGATTATTTGGATTATCCATAATTGGACTTCTAGGTAAGATAATTAACTCCTTATAAAAAAATTAAAGAAGAATATTAAACCGATTGGGAAAAACCCTTCTCACGGTTGTCGCGGAGTCACCATTTTTATGATTTAACACAGAGAGCACGATAAACACCTGACCACTGTTCCATGTTTACTAAATGGCGTTAAACGACTGACAATTTAACATTAAATTCAGCACCCTCAACCAAACGTAAAATGAATAATAAAACTTCACTGACGAACCCTGTACGGGGTGGATCGATTTTGATGGGATTGCAGGATATTTCGGTAACTATTACTGTTAGAGCAAAACTGTTCACGTAGCATTAGGCCAACTTTTTGAGACAAATTAAACAGCGAAAACAAACATTTGCTATCTTTTTTCATTTTTGATGCAGGGACCAAAATTGAATTTTTCCAAATTTCGATAGGGTTCCATATCTCATCTGTTGATAAAAATTTAGGAAAAAGTGTAAAGACATTTCTCCTGCAGTTTTTAGCGTAGAATCAAATGAATCAATTTTTAAGTTTGCTCACCAATAGTCGAGATGCCACATAAATTTAGTTTTTTTTAAATGGAAACCATAGTTGAGTTCGACTTCATTTAAAACAATGAAACACAGCACATCTGTCAAAACAAAGCTAATTTTTGTTTTCGCTGTTTAATTTGTCTCAAAAAGTTGGCCTAATGTTGTTTCTCATTTTTCATGACAAAATGGCATAGTATACTTCGAAGTGTTACATCCTCCTCCTTTGGATGGAACTGCCGCCTCGGGTGACATTCAAGAATGGGTTATCAGTTCGGTTCTCCATTAAACCAGACGGAGACGTTGGTATAGGTGTTTAACAACATTCCCCTACACATAGGTGTTTAGGTCTTCGTTTGCCGGTAGGTCGACTACCAGTTTTTGGTTTGGCATTGTCATCTGTTTCTGCTACTAATGCTTAAGATTGAATTTCGGTGTAAGTGTGTTTTGAGACCTTCTCTACCTCTAATCGGACGGATCGGTGCAAATATTTCATTATTACAGTCATCTTTCAGAAAACGTCGAAGCAGTGACACATTGTAAGTTCCAGTCATGTCGTTTGGTTTGTTGACAGTTGTTAACTTTATATGTGGTAGTGGTCACCGTGATTTTATGGGATATGGTCCATGCCGACGAGGTACTAATTTTGATGTACACTTTTTTGCAGCGTTATTTAATTAGTGCACGACCACGAGAACGTTATCTCCAATTGCATACGTACTAACATCTCGATGACGAAAGTCTGAATGCTTTTTAGACAAGTCTTGTCGTGGTTCGTCAGTCTTACGATCTCGGCCGAGTGTACTAACAGCGTACGAAGATAAGAACTTATTTCTTCCACCACATTTTCATTATCGATGATGACACGTAGACCATCTATTGGAGTACGCATCTCTTGCAAAAGACAAGTACACTGTGGTATAGGCAGTAGATACATTTTTTACACTATTCATAGCAAAACGAATAGAGGGCAACGTCATTTTGAGTAGTCCACTTAAACCAACCATGATCTTTTATTTCGCCGTTCTTCTGGATTTAAAAATGGATGATATATCAAAATGAGGTTTTGTTTTATACCCGCAAGCAGTAGGTAACCTTTTGCACTACGTCGTTTTATTAACTAGACGCCATTGATTGTGTAACATTTATTTACTAATAATGCTAATACACTTAAATAAGAGTCACATGAAGAGCAGGTAAAACTTATTGTTTACCTGCCGACAAGTTTTTTCTTACTTGACTTACTCTACTGAACCCCTAAGCTTATTATACGGGTTGCTAGCGCCCCGCGATGTTGACAATGTTGTCAACATATTGGCCGCAAGTTTCTAAATGCTAAACAAACTATATACAATTATCTTAACTTAACATTTTTTATTACTTTCTAAAGGTACGTTTGAAATGGACGTGCGCATGATGCCACTAGATGTGACTACTTCAATTACACGTACTTTTTTATCCCTTCCAGGAATAACCTTAGAGATTCTACCCAGCGTCCATTCAAAGGGAGGGCGATTATCATTTATAACAAGGACCAAAGAATCTTTTTGAATATTGACCACACTGTTATGCCACTTTGGCCTGTTTTGTAATTGGCTTATGTAATCCTTACTCCAAATTTTCCAAAACATTTGTTGTATTTTTGTACATTCTTTCCAAAATTTTAATCGATATGTTGGGACAGTGGTACAATTGGGTTCTGGAATTGAGGTAAACCGTGTACCAATTAGGAAATGAGCTGGAGATAAATAGTTTAGATCGGACACGTCGTCACTCATTGGACTTAACGGTCTAGAGTTTAAAATAGCCTCCCAAAGTTCTCCAAATACAGGTGAATAACTTGGTATAAATGACCAATTTACTCCTAGGGAAGTCGCTGTATTTTCTACCTTAAACCGATATTCCTTAGTGTTAATTAATTGAAATAATTGTTTTAATTTATTATTTGCACGCTTAAAGGTAGTATCATTTTTCATCATGTCATTTAATGATAGTTTTTCTTTTGTTTTCATTGAACCATCAAATACCACTCGTAACTTGGTGGTTTTATTGTCCGTCTTAATAACAGGATGATGAGCTATGAAATAAGGAACCGACCTTATTGTTAATTTAAACGAATTTATATCGATATATTTTGCGTGTCCTAGTTCAATATATTCGTTAATAAAATCGTTATAATTTCTAAATAAATCTGGATCAGCTTCGAATCGCCTTTCTAAGTTGTGGAAACGTTTTATAGCTATTGCATACGAATTTCCTAAGTTAATTTCTTTTTCATTACATATGAAAGGCAATCTTACTTGAAACTGACCATTTATTCTGCTAACGGTGTTTTAAAATGAGTTTCAGTATCTTTTGTCTTAGTTAAATGTGAAACGTCGTCAACCGTTTCATTTTCCCAAAAATTCGTTAACAACTCATGAAGCGACTCATTTTCTACATTATTTATTGTATGCAAAGTTACTACGTTGACCGACGTATTTTTAAGAGAATGCCTGGCGATACACGAACCGCTAATTACGTATCCTAACAAGGTATTCTGTAAGACCGGTTGATTGTACCCTAATTTAATTGTACGATTTACTAATAATTGTGAAACTACATTAGCTCCTAATAAAAGTGATATTTCGGATGGTTCATTAAATGACTGATCCGCTAACTTGATATTATTAGGAATCCTTATTTCGCGTATGTTAAAATAATATTGCGGTAACCTTGCCGTAATAGTCGGAAGGGTAGCAAATTCTTCTGTAAACGAAAAATTATTAATTCTACTTTTCAATTGTAAAGTAATGCTTGACGAAATAGTCGTATTTAAATTTGAAATTCCATTAATAGATTAGTATATTATGCTACTAGAGTAGAACGCATTCTTTTTGTGTTGAGCGAAGGTATTGCAGCTGAGGCCGCAAAATACTTTGCGAAACACAAAAGGTGTTCGACTCCGTGTAGCATATACTATTTTTTCTTCAAGCGTAAAAAACCAAATTCTTGAAGTAATTGAGGTGGTTTTAGAATGAATAGGCAACAGCGTTAACTCAACTTTACAACTGTCAAACATGACTGTCAAACAACATTATTTTTGTTGTGTGTATTAACACGGTTTGTAAAAGGAAAATTTTTGTATTAATTTGTAGAGTAAGAAAGAAAGCTATAATTATTTAACAATACAACAATAATAATAATTAACTCTTATTTCAGATGAAAACTTAAAACAAACATTCTTTTGTAGTAACTATATAGTGGAAAAAATACCTATTTCTTATTTATAGTAATATTAAAGGTACAATTTTGTAATGTCGAGTTAATAATATTTAATCCACTACTTGCTGTTTTAGAACTGACATTGACGTCATTATAGTCGTGATGGATTTCATATTCACTTGACTGGGATATGCTCGATGTTGCGGTGGAAGTACTAGGCCTGTTAAGATCACCTGATGTTACGGTAGATGTGTTACCTTCATCGCACCCTAATATTCTATTGGCAATTTCACGTTTGTTTGAAAGGGAGTCTTCGATGTATCCCTCAGCTACATTGTTAGATTTCCATCCACCGTGTCTTTTTAGAGTGGTAATGTCTCCACCATTGTCAACTAACAATGTAGCTGAGGTTCGTCGCAGTGTATGACCAGTGTATTCCTCTGGATTAGGTAGTTTTAAAAAGTTGCCACTTGTTTTGGTATACCTGAAATTTTATGTATCCCCATAACGACACGGTGGCATCTACCATTTTGGTATTTTAAAAAGAATCTTGTTATGTTGATTTCATTAGGTCGAAGTGTCATATATTGTCTACATAAATTTAAATAAAAATCTCCAACTATGGTAAATGTCCGTGACTTATTCGTTTTAGTATTAGGAATTTTACTAGTATTATACGTTCCAGGTCTTCGATATCCTGTATTCTTAAATTGACTAGTTCGTCGCAACGACATGCCCCACTAACTCCGAATATTAATACGATCTAAGAAAATAGTATCTACTTTAGCGATTGAAAAAGTTATATTTGAAATTACCTTCATGGCCAAATATTCATTGTTTGGCGCATTTTGTAAAAAGTTATTAAAATGTTCTTTTGAGAAAACTTTTGCTTTTTTGGTTGATACCCATCAGCTTGGCGCTTCAAGAAGGAAATTAATTTTGCGTAATTTTTAAGTTTATGTCATGTTTAATATTTAATTGGCACTTTAGCATGGAATATTGTGCCCATAATGACGAACTTTTCATAGTTTCCGCCAAATGGGAAAAATACGCTAACATAAAATTTTCTGTGTAATTGATTATATTATTTTCTTGCGCCCATTTCAAAAATTTATTGTAAGCAAAATCATATATTTTGCGCGATTTGTTGGGGATCAAATTTTCAACTAAGGCATCGGCGATTTGTTTTATTTTAGGTGGAGTTCCTTCAATTTGCGACATTTTTAAAAGTTTAAATTTTAAATGGGTTTCTGCTAATTGAGCGTAAAATAATAATATTATTGTACGCCGTAAAATAATGTAGTCGTTCTATATATTCAATGCGATATAGTAAAATTCATATTTTAGCACGCTTGAAGAAAAATAGTATATTATACACCTAGGTTGTGAAGTCTGTCATTATTGCCTTAGCACCAGTTTATTTCGCGAGGGGCGGTAGCCCCGAGCGAAATAAGGTGCGTAGGCAATAATGGACTTCACAACCATGGTGTATATACTATTTTTTCCACTACTAGCCAAATTTAAGCCAAAAATAAAAAATAAACATTTTTCTTGTAAAAATCAAGTAGCACAGGAATGCAAATAAATCAAAAGCATTAAAAGCTACATACATTGATAAACCAACTGCAACTGATTCACTAAACACTTGTGTAACATATTTTACCTTCATTTTCTGAAAATTATTCGGAGTGATATGTAAATTAGTTGATTTAGAAGCCAATCGCAGCGGTTTAGATTTGTCTGACATGTAGAAATTTTTAATGTCTTTCCAAGATGCTTTTTTGTTATTAAAGATTATATCGTATTTAATCAAGTTATTTTGCACCGACTTCAATAAATAGGAGACATCGTAGAAATAATAGATTTTCTTATCGTTTACGAGAAGGTTTGGTTGTTCAGGTAATACATATATTCTTTTAATTAGGCTTAGAAAGTTTTACTAATGCCCTAACATTCGCACCGCATTGTAATTGTAGCTTTTCTATGCAGTCTAATACTATCGACTTCAATTTGTCACCTTTACATATCGTATTTGTAAAGATGTAACACAAGGGTTGTTTAACTTTTTATATATAACTCTAACCATGATCACGTAGCAGTTTGAGCTGGCAAAAAATTTAAAACCTACTTTAAAATTAACATTTTGGGGCTCGTAAAATATAATTTTAGTGAAAATTGTTTGTATTCCTTTATTTATCTCCTGCGTCTTAGTGGTTTATTTTTTAAGTCCATTTCGGCTGTCACAATTTGTGCTCTACTTTCGGGAAGTAATCGTTGGGAGATGTTAACTTCAATACCTAAGAGTATTTGAGCTGCAAGCTTGAGTAGTTTTGGTATAGCTAGAGATGTTAACGGGCATTTATTGCTTCGCCAATATACCTTGCATCATTTTAATATTAGGTTTCAGAAATTGATACTTGTAATTCATTTGGGAATGGCAAGTGTTCGCCACATACTCGTTAAGCTTTTAGAGTCGACATTTTTATGCAACAGATCGGACCTTCCAGATTCTGTTAACCATTCAAAACACCTACAACAAAATGTTTGTAATTTACTTAAAATTCTTTATGTAACTTAACTCGCCTGGTTAAATCTCCTTTGGGAAACCTGAAAGAACTGATTCTACCATCATATTTAATAAATAAATAAATTCAGGTTATGTATTTGCGGTTATGGGATGAGGGCGCGAATTTTAAACTAATGGTATTTCTTTATTCAAATAATTTTATCGTGTTAGGTAATTTTAAGCAGCATTTTAAGCAGCAAATACGTTAAAGATAATCACCTGGATATACAAAATTATGTTTCACTCGTTTTTGTTAAACAACTATTCTTAGATTCTCAAAAAATTTGAATTTGTCCATTATTAACCTAGGTCAACAATAGAAAAAATTATTAACCACTAATAGAGAAATTCAACTTCTCAGTTGGCTAGGAGACGCAATAATTGTCCACTTCACAGCTAGTAGTGGAAAAAATTATTTTCGTATAGTTTAATTCCTGACAAACAAAAGAAGCTTGGGAACCCGTGTCTAATAAACATTTAACTACTACAAAAACGTCATCGTTTGTTTTTACCATTACTTGAGCTGTTGGTAATAAAACTTGTTTCGAATTAGAACTATTCACGGGGTGCGTTGTTGTTTGAGCGACAATTCGTTCGGGTGGGTCATCGGTATGCAAAAGCGCATTATGATCTTTCGAGCACAAAATACATTGTTTATAATTGCAGGTGCCGGCGTGGGACCCTAAGCAGTTAACACATAAACCTTGCTTTTCTACAAATTCTAATCTTTCCTTCACAGACATATTTTTAAAAAGTAACAAGCATAAATTTTATGAGCACCCTCTTTACAAAATGTGCAGGATTTAATTTTCTTAAAACTGTTAATCCTATGACCTGTCGCTTTACCGTCACCTTTTGCCGGTACCGCTGTTGACACGTTTGAGAAAATTTTTGTCCTTGGCCTTGTACCAGTATAATTATTATTACTAACCGTCCCCGCTAAACTAATAGCCCGTTTTTCTAAAAACAATAGAAATTCATTTAAACTAGGACAACTGTCTTGATTTCTTTCTAATTGATAAGCCCGATTCGTATAGTGATCTAACTTTTGCGTAAACAAATAAACTAAAATTGAGTCCCAATGATCTACTGGTTCATTCAAATTACGTAAACAACCCACGTGTTGTTTAATTTTTGAAATAAAGTCCCGTAATGGTTTCGGTGATGAAGTAGTTATTATCGGAATTCCGCATAATTGTGTTTATGCGTTTATAATTATTGTTTTATTATTAAACCTATCCTTAATCAAATCTAATGCTGTATTATACGAGATATCAACTACACCTACAGGAAGACTGGAAATTAACTCTAACGCTTCTCTTAAATATTTTTTCAAATAACACAAACGCTGTATATTTGTCAACGTTTGATCCTTATGAATTAAGGCACAAAACAATTCATAAAATGTATTGAATTGAGTGACGTCGGTACAATCAAATATAGGGATATCAATGGCAGGGAGGGTTGGATTTTTAATATTACGTGCCTCAAATTGACTTTCATTTCTCTCGGAACAATTTGTTTTGGAAAACTTGTATTTTAATTTCGATTTTCACTAAAACTGACTGATAAATTTCAAAAACATCCTCCTCATCCTCGTTATTTTCTTCAATACATAATATATCACAATTTACATCCGTATAAGCATTATATTAAGAATTAGCCGTATTTTTTTTAACATCTAATTATTCCTCGCTTAATTCCCTATCACTTGATCGTCGACGAGATTCATAACAGAGAAATTTGGTTTAGGACAAATAACTCTATCCATTTGGTTCCAGTATCTTCAACAGCAAGTACTCAACATTGTCCATTTTCACCAGGCGGCAGAAGCCAAAACAGATCGATAGCGAGCGTCTCAAACCATTCAGCATGCACTGCTGCCTGGAAGAGTCCGGCCGGTTTCAAATTGCTTGCTTTGAATCTGTGGCATTTCAAACATTTTCTGACATGATTGATTACGTCGCGCTTTAGTGTGCGCCGGTAATGTCTAGCACCAACCTTAGCAATAGTTTTGTCAACTCCATAATGTCCAGCATTGAGAGCATCGTGGCACTCATAGAAGATCTCATTAATACCTGAGTCAGAGACGACTAACTGTGCTTCATCTGATTCTCCAATAGGTGAGTATTCATAGACGATGCCTTGCGGCATAAGGTATCCACGGTCTGTCCATCGTGGATAATCAGTGGTGTCTGTCTTGCTAGATTCAAAACACTCAATAATCTGAAGCAGTTTTAGATCTTCAAATTGTTTCTCTCGAAGTTCTCAAGGTAACGCGCCCGACAGGATAACAGTTACATCATATCCCGCTGGAATTATTTATCGTCTTGGTGCATGGTGGTCGTAATAACGTGTCAGGTGAACTTTCAATATAACCACGAAATTTTTTTTCGACAGCATACACCCACTCAGTGGTACTGTAGTTTTGCTCAGCTAGCGTTAGAAGTCGGCTTGCATACTCTATTAGTCGTTCACCGTTACCCTCCCCCTGGAGCAGAAATGCGCTTATGCCATAAGAGCTTGCATCCTCCTTCAACGTATAAGGTAAGTTTGGGTCTGCTTGCCTTAAAATAGGTGCACTAGTTAATAGACACTTGAGAGTTTCAAATGTTGTCTTTTTATCAGGTCCCCATGTGAAAAGTGACTTTTTACGGGTTAGTATACTTTATGGGCGCGAGACACTAGCGAAATCTGGTACAAACCGCCTGAACCAACTGCAAGTTTGTAAAAATGATAAAGCATGCTTCACGTTTAGTAGTTGAGCCATTTCCGAGATAGCTTTAATTTTCTTGGGATCAGGTTTAATGCCATCTGGAGTTATAAGATGTCCCAGGTATTTTACTTGCGAACTGATGTATTTATTTATTCATATGGTACTTTTTCATTATTGTATTGTGATGTAAGTGTTACGTATCGTGCCCCAGAAGATCAGTATAAACCTGTAGAGTGTGGTGACGAAACCGTGTGTAATTGTGGATTGATTCGTAAGTATTTACTTCAAGGTTTAGGAAAACCACAAAAACCTAAACATGTCAACCTTTACCCATCTTAGTATTCTTATGTAGAAATATTAATTAAGTGTGTAAACATTATAGAAGGTAAATAAGAACATAACATTTAACAGCACAGCCATTGCAGAACGACATATAATGGACTAGTCCAAGCGCCAGTCATGACAATGACAAAAAAAAATAGCAGGGTAAAAAAATAGCAAACAAAATAATGGAAAAATAGATAATCAGGGTAGAGAATACAAAACTTAACTTCAGATGTCCTTCACACTAAGATCAAATAATAACAGACGTTTAAATACAGTCTTTAAATCAGGTAAATGTTTCTCGAACGTAATTGACAATACTATCAAATCGTCTAAATATGCTACTATTGTTATGTTGACTAATCCAGAACGCATACGATCAATTAAAATGGAATGTTGATGGAGCATTGCAAAGTCGTTTTATTACAATCCGCACTCTTCATAGCTACTTGATAATAGCCAGCTTTTAAGTCTAAGGTCGACGTATACACTGTAGGTGTAGCAGCATGTAGAAGTTGATCAATCGTAGGTAACGGATACCGGTCAGGTATTGTTACACTATTTAATCGCCGATAATCCACGTACAACCTAATTGTGTGGTTCTTTTTAGGATCTAACCCGCCAGGGGCTGCATACCTACGGGGAATCAATTTTTTTCTATAATTTCATCTGCTAACAGTCTATTTATTTCTGTTTCGAGGGCTTTGGTTTTTACTGTGCATAATCTATATGAAGCACATAAATTTGTGTATCGTCCATTAGTTGATTTTAATGATCAGTATATGAAGTTACATCAAGTTGTTCTCGAAACAGTTCGCAGTTCTGGTTTAGAAAGGTTTGAAATTTGATTTTGTCTTGTTCGTTTCATTGCGACCCTTCCTCTTAACGTAAGATCACCTCAAGTAAGTTAATGTTCATTTTTTGAGACGGTGGTTCTGCAGAGAATTAAATTATTTAAGAATCCAAACTAACTCATCCAGGGGTTGTATTTGTTCTTGTTGAAATCCAAATGTTAAAAGACGAGAATTATTTTATTTTTCTGTATTTGCACAATAAACACAATGGTTGTGCACGTTAGTGTTTATCGAAACTAAGATTTAGCAAAATCGCATCGCGTAATGTTGATTATATTTAAACTCAACCTGTAAGACCTCAATTAATACCGATGTACGGAGTAACTCTTTTCACTCGTTAAGTAAATTTGAAGTCAGAAGGTACTATGTAGGTTAAAAAGCAAGAGTGATGTTTGTATACAATCTATGACAGTAATTTATTTATATGTCATCTCTTCAGGACTATTTTTTAAATTTTATATTGATTTTATGGTACTTAACGCCCCTTACGGTAGGCAACCAAACGTACTAGTCACATGTTTGGTGTATCTACGCAAAGTCATAGTTGGCCTTCCTCTTTGATATTTTAAACAAATCTCTAAAATGTTTTTAATAATCGTAGGTATGTTCTTTTAAGGTAATAACTAATATTTGAGATAATAATCAATATTTAAGAGCCCGTCATTTGAAAAACGTTTGACAAATGTCGTAAATTGTGTGTTAAACAAACATCAACATGTCGCCAATTTCAGACACTTTCAGAGTTTCAGCAATCAACGGAAACAAGTCATCATCTCACGACTTTCTGTGGCCGTCTTAATTTAAGCCAAAACCGACAAGCACCTGAGAAGCAGGTAGCACGTACTTACATAATTTCTCATCCATAAGTTGAATAAAAAACACAATCCATATAAATAAACTTTATTATTAATTCGGTAAATATAATAGCATGAAGAAAATATATTTTTCCATTAAATAAAATCTTATATAGATATTAAAACCTACCTACTAAAAATTGTAAAATGTACATGCTCCTTCTAAAATTAAATATTCACGAACCCATCGCTAGAGAGACATTTCTGTTATCAAAAACTCTTCCGAACTTCTTGTTCAGAGCTTCCACAAATTCTTCCTTCAAATTTTGCAAACACCTACGAAATAATATTACATAACAATTATTACTTAATCAGATAGTTACATCCTATATACGGGCGACTTTCTGAATTTACCAATGTCCGAGCTTGGCGCGTGAGGTTTGTGAATAATGAAAGCGTTTGGTAGAACAATAAAATCGTATCCTTGCGCTTCAAGTTCCATTATATGAGAAACCTTATTCCAACCAAATCCTAAGAATCGTTTGTCGTATTCTATGACATTGGCTTGTACAACAACGTAAGGTTCAAAATCTGCCTGCCATTTTACTTTATACGGTGATTGAGCCGTTCTCCACTTAACATAGTTTACTGGCGAATGTCCCACCGGCCACACGTCGTAACGAAACGTAAAAACCGACTTATTATCAAGCATTTGTAAAAGCTCTTTCTTATTTCTCGGTAGACTGCTACGATATCGTTGCGTTTCGAAAGCGGGCACCACTAAAGCCTTTTTATTCATATTAGACAAATGGCCAATGTAATCTTTTAAGGTGCTGTACAAATCATGCATTGGCAAGAAGTCGGCGTCGGCTAAAAATACGTAAGGCGTCGCTACTTGTCTTAAGCCGACGTTTCGTAATTCGTTAATGGGATGGTAATCTCCGTGTTTGAATACCGCGTGGTAAGCTATGTCTAATCTGTCTTGAAGTATTTCGGAATTTTCGATGAAATGTATCGTTTGTTGTAGTTCGGGATCGGTCACGTAGAATGTGAGACTTACTGGACCTACAGAAACGGTTTAAAAAAATTTTATTGCAGCAATAACTTAATGTACAGAGTACCCAAGACACAAAAAGAGAAAACCTACCTAATATGAGAGTTACAATAAAACAACAAAAACAAACTATAAATTAAGTTAGTTTTTACTATTGACTAGTGAATTGTCTCTAAAATTTTAATTATAAATACATTACCTTCCCAATACTTGCATAATTCTTCGACCATTTGAATCCTATCATAAGAGAGCTGCACTAAAATCGTCACATCGTCTTTAGTCGGAATATATTTAAACTCTCTAAAAAACAATAAAGTTCTCCATTTTTGACTAGCTGCATTGCGAAATTCGTAACACAAATCTATGGGTTGTTCCTAAAATTAACCAAATCTAAACTAAATCGAAAAAATATTAAACGACACTTACAGTTAAGTTCTTAAAACTATTATCGCAATCAAAAAGTTGTCTTTTAAGTAAATTACCATTCAAGTCCAAAAACGTTTTGTACACCGTTTTAAAATACACAACGTCCGGATTAATGACGTTGAACTTTTTGGGCGAATTCCAGTGCACAACCTGTTTTTTAGAACAAACAATTACTGACAGAAATTGATGTTATAATACGACGCACCTTGATTGGAAAATTTTTATAACAATCGTGGCTTTGCGTGTGATCACTTAATTGTACGTTCCATTCGCACCCAAGTCGATACACAATATCAGGGTCTTGTTTGATAACAGAATTGATGATATCCTGATCAGCTAATCGTGTAGCTCCAAATATAGACGCAGTCTTTTTCGCAATTCTTACCCACAACTTATCCCAATCTAAATGCTTTAGTCTTTCTAAGTGATACAGTATAATACCCGAATTAAAACTAAAAATATTTTAATGCAGTTTTTGAAATCGAGCGCAATAAAAATTTTACCCTTTCCCAATAGCAGGCCATGGAGCAGAAAACAACTTGCCTAAATAGTAATCGCTTTGGTTCTCGACTAAACCAATCACCTGAGAAATACACATTAAATTTATCTCACTATTAATTTTTTTACGTACTTGTTCCTTCTTGAATTTATCGAACTTCTGCCACAACTCGTGAATATCACCAGTAAATGTTAGATCCGTGTCTAATATAATAATTCTGCTGGTAACATTTAAAGGAACTATTTTAGGAAATATTAACTTTAACAACCCATAAACCCCTGAGTAATGACCATTAGGTACCCATCGTACGTCGGATAAGTAATTACTTATATTATAGAAGTTCGCAGTAACTGCAACAAAGATTTAAATTATTGTTAGCAAAGTATAATTTAAATTTCCCGCCAATTTTTGACTTTCACCTAAAACGGGATGTAATCGTTCTTTAGGTAGTTCGGCGTTTCTCGGGAAGAAAGTACTAGTAGAATCTTAACTCAACGAAGCTAGAACTTAAAATGGGGCAAAGAGATGCTTGCTTAAGTAATGATGAAGAAAACACTTCAAATGCAAATTATACTTCAAACCCAATAAATATAAAGAACATGAAGAAAAATATGTAATCCCAGGTACACTCATGAAATTTAAAACTTGGACACCACAATTTCTGTAAACAAAAGTTTGCACATTGTGAAGGGGGCTTAAGGGTATCATTTACAATTCTAACAGCAGGTAGTCTCAGCAGGGGTTATCTTATAGAAGGACTGTAGAATGAATCATTACACTAAGCACGTTTTAGAAAATAGGTAATTTACGTTGCTTACTTAATTTTTTCTTTAAAGAATATATTTGAAGGTATCGCTAATTAAACACCATAGCTCGATTAATTATCGAATCAAAATTTTGTTTAGGAAATGTTTACAAAATAAAATTAGAAATAATTTTGATTTAAAAACGTCTACAAGCAATAACTTTTAAATTAAATCAAAAACTAAACATGGTTATTTGGGTTGACTGATTATTACTTATTTTTAAATAAATCTAACCTACTAATTATTGTAAGTTATTAAAAAAATCATTAAACTCTCTATTCATAATATTTAGTCCTTACAAAATGTATATTTTATGACGTTTCATTTTTTCTGTAGTTAATATAAAAAGTGAAAATAAAAACTAAGGCAATTCTTATTGTCAACGTATATATTTAGTTTTTTGACAAGAATTTATTACATAATTATAATTAAGATACCAAGTTATAGTTTAAAATTAAATGAAAACGTTTTTTTTAAATAAAGGTATTACTATATAAATAAATATAAGAAATCAATAATGGGTGTGACCTCCATTATTATTGATACATTCTTGGAGGCGTCTGCTCATTGACGCTATCAAGGTATCAATATAATTAATATTAATCGTTTCCCATGCGGTATCAATGGTTGCAATTAGTGCATTACGGTTTACTGGTATAAAATTTGGCCCTTGTTGTCTTCGGATAACAGCAAGTATTCGAGCCCAAACATTTTCGATAATGTTAACATCTGGGCTTTTTGCTGTAGGAAATAAGAGAGTTTCACCTACCTAACTAGTTGAATATTCAAGATCGCGTCAAAATTTTTAGATGGTAATCCACTTAATCAATATTTAGTATTGGCAAATATCATAAATACACAATAAAATAAATGTGACTGACCGTATCCTTTGATATGCATCTCTCATGGCAAAGATAATATTAATTGGGAAACAAGGCTCTTTCACACCGTGGTATTGCTTCATTCATAACCATATTTTAATAAATAACATTCTCGTAATTGCATAGCAAACAAACAACAAATGAAAACAAGCATAAAATAACGGTTTCTACCAAACAAAGACACACGTGTATATATGTATAATAGACGATTAAATGAAATGCACATATAGAAAATGTTACTTGCAATGCAATAACGTAGCAAAAAAAAAATTTGCACTGTAATAGTTAGAACCAAGAAGCTAAAATTTCCTCCACACACCTAACGGTTTATGTAACGGTAAATTAACAGTATCACCAACGTATTTTAAAGTGAATTATAACAAAAAATGCGGGTATAACTTAAATTCAAATTATTTTATTACTTTTGACTTGGTAGGTATGTATTTCTTATCAAAAAAATTTGAACAAATGTGAACCAATGTTACTACAAATATAAATGAAAATTAGAAATAAAGATTGAATTATTGATAAATTGAAAGAAAAATAAATTTCCGAAGAATTCGACATTCATACATTAAAATCACACGAACAAGTCTTTATCAAAAATAACAAAGATCTTTACTATGATCACAACCATGAAGTACCAATGTACAACGTAGCAAACCACATATTGTGTCATGGTGTATAATGATACCAGCTCCGATTAATTCATAGCGTAGGTAAGCAAAAGTTATCTATAGGAAGGCTCGTAGTAGACCTCGTGCGTAGGTCTGAATATGAAGCAAGATCTTACCGTCTACCATACATTTATCTTCCTAAGACTTTAAATCAGCCTATTGGCAGATTCTAGTTACCGAACATTCTCACGATTATACTAGCTTTACTGTCAGGGAAGACTGTTTAGATTTAAAAAAACGTCTTTTGGTTTATCTAATTGTCCTGCTACGAAGTAGCGTTTAATTGATGATGTACTTGGACCCGAACGCGAACCGTATGTATTCGTATATGTAGATGATATAACTGTTATTAAAGATACTTTTGCGATTTTACAAGAAATTTTTGATAGCCTTAAGGAGGCGAACTTAACTTTAAGCAAAGACGAATGTTTTTCGAGAACAGTTAAAGTATCTAGGGTATAATATAGAACGACAAGTAATTCATGTGGATTCGGAAAAAATATCTGTCATTGTTGACCTGGAAATACCTAAACGTTTTAAAGAAATTATATGTATATTGGAAATGGTTTCATGTTATAGAAAGTCCATACCAAATTACTCAACAATAATCAGTGCAATGACGTTTTGGATGGTCGGAAACTCGCGTCCAAGTTTACAAAAATATGAAAAATTTGTTGATTTCGACACCTATTTTACGATGCCCTGACTTTAACAAACCTTTTTATTTACAGACTGACGTTAGTACTTGTGAAATAGGAGCTGTGCTTACACAAAAAGATTTTGAGAGTGAATTATGTATTATTTAAGTAAAACACTTTCTAGCGCAGAAAGAGAGTGTTACGCTGTAATTTGGAGCATAGAGAAATTTAGAAGGTTCCGAATTTACTGTAATTACTAACTATGCTTCTTTGATCTGGTTAAACAGTTTAAAGATCCGCGAGGAAGATTAGCAAGACTTCAACAATACAATTTTGAAATTATTCACTGAAAAGAGAAGAAGCATTTAGTGCCTGACGCCTTATCTTGATTGTTACCTGAAATTGACGTCATTTCTAGTTTGTCCAAGTCAGATGTTTGGTATAATAAAATAAAAACTCACGTTCTAGAACCTCCCAGAAAATTTAGCAGATGAAAACTTCAAAATGATGAACTTTCCAAGTCAGTTGCTCACTAACATTCAAACCTTCAAGGAGAAGATTTATGTTAAAAAAAAGTTAACGGGAGGAAACAATTCAACAATGTCATGAACACCCAATTTCAGGACACATGAGAATTTATAAAACCTATTGCAGTCTTCGAGAGAAATACTATTGACCAAAAATGAAGACAGATGTAATTAAATTACAAAAGTGTAAAGTATGTCAACAACATAAACTTGAACAAAGTAGTTAGAACTCCAGGCTACATGTTACAACGCCCAAATATTGATCGCCCTTGGCAACTTTTTTGTTGTGATTTAGTAGGACCGCTGCCTAAGCCTAAAAGTATTAACACTTATATTTTTGTTATTGTTGATTACTTTAGCAAGTTTGTTGGACCATTTCTAATAAAGTCGGTTAACTGTAACGTTTTTAATTTACCGTTTGTTTTTGGTGTTGATTTTTATTTTCTCTCATACCTAGAGAGAAAGTATTAATCACGCTTTGTAAAAAATATAGGTATGTACTCCAACCTAGAGGCCAAACGAATAACAAATTTCATATTTAGGCTTACCTAGAGGCTCCTCAGAGGTACTTTTTTTCTACCTCTAAAATTAAGTGTGTAAAATTGAAAAAATCGTTTTTCTTGAAGAACTCAATTAAGTGAGAATTTAATACTTTAAACTATAGGTGTTTGTAGCTTTCGCTTGAGTATTTTTTACTAGTATAAAATTATGTTTGAAAATATATTAACAAGACATACAAAATGACTTTCCCCCAAAACAAAAAGAAGAAATCTACTTCATTGTCAAAGAGAGTAGAAAGTAAATTAAATGATATGGACTACAGAGGAGCGGTTAGAATCATCAGTTCAAACGACTGCTTGGCAAACAACACAAATGAAACGGCACATTTACTGGCACTGAAGCACCCTCAACCTTCAAGACCCTTAACCCTCCCTACTGCTCCACAAGACGACACCCCTCCTTTACAAGTAGAACCAGATGTTGTGTTAAGAGCTATCCAGTCATTCTCATGTGGATCAAGCGGAGGATTTGATGGGCTTCGTCCTCAGAATCTCAAGGACATTACTTCCTTTTCCGCTGGAGAAGCTGGACAAAAAGTTCTACGTTCTTTGACAAAACTATGTAACTTTTTGCTCAGAGGAGACCTCAACCAACAAATGTGGCATTTTTTTGGCGCTTCTCTTTACGCCCTAAAGAAAGAAGACGGAGGAATTGGTCCGATTGCAGTTGGTTGCACTATTCGAAGACTAATTTCGAAGATTGCCTGTTTCCGCGTGAGGGAAAAAGTGTCTCCTTTTTTTCTCCCTCATCAACTTGGTGTTGGCACCAAACTAGGCTGTGAAGCAGTAGTACATGCAGTGAGGTCGTTCATCACTAACCCAGAGAACATGGACAAAGTTTTATTAAAAATCGACTTCCAAAACGTATTCAACAGCGTAGAACGAGATATTAGCTCAGTAAAATCCGTAAAAATATCCCCGAGATTTTTAATTTTTTATGGCAATGTTATTCACAACCGAGTAATCTCTTCTGGGAAAATACCGTTTTGTCCTCGACCGTTGGCGCACAACAAGGAGACCCTGCATGTCCCTTAGCTTTTAGCATGTCAATACAACCCATCATCGACCAATTAAATTCAACACTAAATGTTTGGTATCTTGATGATGGTACATTATGCGACCACCCGAATGAAGTGCTAGAAAATTTTCAAAAAGTTGTTGACATGTCTGCTATTCTTGGTCTAAAGATTAATCCGAGGAAATGTGACATTTTCTTTTGCAACGGACAAATTGATGAAGCGGATATAAAAAACTTTCAAGAACTGGCTCCAGGCATACGGGTAATAGACAGAAGTAATCTGGAACTTTTAGGATCTCCACTATTTGAAGATGGGCATTTTACAAAACTTCTCCTGCTAATTGATCAGTTGAAAGATCTCCCAGTTCACTACGAATATGTTTTACTCAGAAATTGTTTTCTGATCCCTAAACTGTCATATTTCTTACGCACCACACCATTATGGAAACTAACTGCTAACATACAACATATGGACCTGGAAATCAAAAAGGCGTTGGAAGAGATCATGAACATTCAACTAGATGTCAATCAATGGGTTCAAGCTAGTTTACCTGTAAAATATGGTGGTCTGGGTATAAGGAAAATCGAAGATATTAGCCTCCCGGCTTTCTTGGCATCTTCCTATGGAGTGAAAAATCTCGTGTCTATCATGATTGATACAAAGGACTACGAGACAAATCTACCCTTTTTGCAAGAAGCCTTGGAAGCTTGAAATCACTTGAATCCTAACATTATGCCCCCTGCATGTGCTAAACAATTTAATTGAGACCAGTGTTATTTAAAAAGAATAATTAATGACTCAAATCTCTTCAAAATAAATTCTCCGGTGCGTGGATCAATGCCATTCCCAACCCCAACCTAGAAACACTGCTTAACGACGAAACATTTAGAATCTGCACAGGGATCCGTTTAAACGCTCCAATATGCCGACCTCACTACCGTCATTGTGATGAAGCTGTGGACGCACTTGGCAGACATGGACTGAGCTGCAAGAAAAATGCAGGAAGATCTTCTCGGCATGCTGAATTGAATAAAATCCTCCAACAGTTCCTTGCTTCTATACACATACCTTCGAGACTGGAACCTGGGGAACTTTTCAGAGAAGATGGAAAAAGACCGGACGGTATGACTATGATCCCGTGTACAAAAGGGGGTATTTGGTTTGGGATGCAACTTGCGTGGACTCTTTTGCAAAAAGCAACATTCCTTCAGGGGATTTTATTCCTGGTTACGCTTCGGAATTAGCAGTTAAGAAAAAGCACCGTAAATACGCAACAATAAGAACCAATCACAATTATATAGTTTTTGCAGTGGAGACCATAGGATCTTGGTTGGAACTCATTGAAACCATTGGCTCACAACTTAATAAGACTTCAGGTGATAAAAAGGCGAGATTATACCTAATTCAACGAATATCACTCGCAATTCAACGTGGAAACGCAATAAATATTCTTGGAACCCTCCCATCCTCTCAAAAACTAGACGAAATTTTTATTTATAATTTAAAGAATTTGTAAATTGAAACTAATACAAATACACATAAAAAAGGGTTACTACAACTACAAAAAAAAATAATAACAAAGATCTCAACAATAGGTTTTTCAACTGGAACGAATATCCTCAAAATTAATTCTTTGGGCAATAAATGACAATATAAATACCATGAACTTTTGGCGAATTTAAAATTTTTCATATCAGCTAGAATTTTCTAGAAAATTACATACAATTTTAGGTTTTTTTCGTGGAAAAATTTTTGATAAAATAACTGTAAGGTAAATATTCTTTCAAAGTGCAATTAAAGTTGGTACATGTCAATACGTTGATGTCAATACAGTCATTACGAACTTGTGTAGATGCGAGAATTAGTGGAGATCACGGTACCATTTATTTCAATAATAATTTGTGTTGAAATAGATTTCTGGTGTGGTCTAAGAAAAAGCAATTTGGATGCTTCTTGTGTTCCTGTAAAAATAAATTATCTGGAGTAATCTGTTGTGAAACCTGCGGATTTTTTCCTTGTTAACACTCATTTGGATGCTAATTGTCCTTTTTGGGGAAATTAATTGAGACGAATTTTTAAACTTCAGCTTTCAGAAGACCATCCAAATTTTTCTTAAAAGCCAACCTCACGTCAGGTATGTTCGTCAGTTCATTATTAACAGGAAATGTTTCAGTTGAAAGAAATCTATACAATTACTTTGTTAGGCTTTTCTTTTGAAGTTACATGTGCGTAGTTTCAGATTAATAAGCAGGTTTTCCATGTCGTCGTCAGGGGACAATTGAATGATGATGATCAATACAACCGTTCATGTTTATGTTATAAAAAGTATTAATTTATAAAAATATTATAGTTAGTTTAATAAATAAGCTGTAGTAATAATCAGTGTGGATTATTCATGCAACTCAACTACTTGAGTTAAAATCAAAATATTTACATCAAGCGTAAACATTACATAGTGTCAGGTGTGTGAATTGGTTGCTTCCCGCTAAACAGAAATCATTTTTTTTTCTCTCGCGATGAAAAATCAGTTTGATCTCCCTACCGGAATGTTATTCGCTGGTAACGTCTCTCAAAATTGGGACAAATTCAAGCAGAGGTATGAACTGTACTTGGAAGCTACTGAAAAAGTAAATAAAGTAAACAAAACCAAAATCGCTATGCTTTTGACTGAAATGGAAGAGGTTGGAATTAATGTTTTTAATACTTTTTAATACGACGAAAATGAAACAGTCGAACAATATAACAAGGTTATCCGAAAATTTGACGAATACTGCAAGCCACGTAAGAATGTTGTCCTTGATCGATTTAGTTCTTTTCGAAATCGCAAGAAGAAGACGAACCAATTGATGGATACATCACGGAATTTTTGGCAGCTCCATGTAAAATTGACAGCCAATTAGAAAGTTTGATGCGTGATCATTCAGTTCTAGGAATACGGGATACAGATGTGCAAGAAAGACTTCTTCGTGAACCTGATCTGAAGTTAGACAAAGCGTTGAATTTTCTACGGGCCTCGGAATCGAGTAAACAGCAGATGAAAGAAATTGAGGGCAATCAAAGTTCTGTCAATAAAATAAATTCGGGAAGAAAAGTCTCATGGATCGGGAAATCGTAGTGAAAAGCTTCCGAAAGTTGACAAAAAGCTTTCTTCGCCCGGAAAATCGAAGAAATGTCCGGTTACTGGGAAAATCTGCTTAAAATGCAAGAAGAAGGACCATTTCGCACCAATGTGTAGATCAAGCAAAAATAATGTCGATCGTGTTGAAGAACATGAGGTGGATTATGATGAAAGTTTTCTACAAATTGCTGTTCGGTGATTAATAAGGTCGATGTCGTACAATGGAAACGTGAAATAATAGCGTTAAATTCGAAAATCACGTTCAAAGTCGATACAGACAGCGATGTCAATTTAATTTCGAAGCAGATCTTTGACACATTGGATGGGGGACCGTATTTGGTTAGTCAAATCAAAAATATTTTTTCGGTTTCCATATGACCATCTCAGAAATTTATCCAATTTGGTACAGTTGTAGTTAGGTATGAAGTAGATACTTTCCTAAAATTGAAACTCTTAAAAGTGATTAATAAAAATGTTCATAGCTTTTATCAAAATTTAGGCTGCACATCAATTTTTTTGACATTTTGAAATTTTAGAGATAATCAAACCAAATTTGTCATTTAAACTTAAGTTTTGTACGGGGAATTCAAAAATTCCAACCTCAAATTTCTAACACCAATACTTCCTGAGATATCATATACAAGCAAGGCTTTATGAGGGGCCAAAAATACCCATGTGGACATACAGATAAATTCACGAAGTTTTTATCAAAAATAGAAGAAAGTATGGGGAATCTTACCATGATATTTTCAAATTGGTGTCAGACCTAGTATCCACAAAAAAGATTAATTAGCTCGTTTTTTTAGTAACTTGTGCGCCGTGCACATTTTTTTTTTGACTGCAAAAGATTTGTACGATTGGGCGGTGTCCAACATTGCAAACATTGAATTTGTGTATATTTCTGAAGCAGAAGTGTCACAGCACGTTCAAAGTTTGCAAGCACGACTTGGAGGTGCTAAAACAGTCAGAGGAACAAGAGGGAATCACTGCTTCTCTCCTGTAAACACCTACCGCTTAGAGTTAGCCGACTGTCAAATGGCATAGGAACTTCGGATTTTATAGCAACTGTTTATGCAAACCTGGCGAATACGTTGCTTGCGTGTATAGAGATCAATGGTGGCTGGGAATCTTCGATGATATCAAAATAAAATTCATGACCCCTGCAGGTCCAAGCAAGTCATTTCATTGGCCTGAAAGAAAGGACGAATGCTTTGTCCTCCCACAGCATAATCTACATTCTCTACCGGCGGGACTCCATGACACGACAATTACAGCCATTGTTTAAAATGCGGAATTTATAACTTCTAAGAAGTGACCTAATAATTTGTTCTTTTAAGTGATTTTAATAATAAAAAGTTTTTTCTAAACTGAACGACTTTTTTTTTAAATAATTCACTTGCACTACCTGAGTTGCAAGCAGAATATTTACATCAAGCGTAAATATTACAGTTAAATTTGTCTGTTTGACCCTCCGTACATATTCTGATTAAAATAATTCCAAGGAATTCTCTGTTTTGGAACAGCTTTAATTTTAACCAAAAATGTATTACCTACTAGGAAAATTCAGGAAGAATTTTTTTAAATCCAACTTAGAGAGTTTTGAGTAGTGATTCAGATAAGTTTTATAATGAATTTGGCAATTTGGTTTAAATTTTAACAACTAATTTTTGTATGTGTTCAAGATATTCTTAATTGTGTTTTAAATTTAATTAATATTTGTTTGATGTTGCAATAATTTCCAAAAGGGACAACTCTTATAAATCAAATTCTAAAAATAAATAATTCTTGTTGATGAATTTATTTTTGGAACTTGGTGTTTAAATTTAAAAGAAATTTTTATAAGCTTATAAACCTATTTAATTTTTATTTTGTTCTGTGTACTACCTCTTTTATTACCCTAAATTTTCCTGTTTTTGCCAATAATCACTTAGATGTAGTGGCAGGAATTATATTAACATTAAAAAAACTTGGGGTCTATTTAGTTAATTTTTTACAAAATTACAACTTGTTCATAAGGGTATTTTCTTCAAGTGTTCAATAGTATTTCAAAATTCATGTGACTGATCCCAATTTACACTATAAAAACTTTAGTTTGTATCAGTTAACATGTCTCGAGTTTTGTTGGCTCTAGTGTACATTGATGGCACATACAGCTCCACTCCACAAACAAGATAGTCGGAAAATATGTCAACTAAACGAATTAATTTGAAATTTGAAAATCACATTTGAGAATTTTAAATTGGTACATTCACAGTTAAAAGCAAATTAAGTTTACAGCTGCAATTTTTTTGTGCGTTTTCTTAATTATAAATTCCTTACAGTGTTACTCTTGTTTATTAAAATCAGTTTTTGAAAACTACTTTATTTATTTGATTTTTGAAGTAAACGTGTATTTTAAGTGTTTTCATTTAAATTAAACACTCAAATACTTTTTTTCGGATTGTACACTCAATAAAAGAAAAATGAGACAGTTGGGTCGGCAAAATTAAATGAGCATATCTACTTTAAGGATTAGTTTTACCTGACCATATCCATATTGTTTACAATTCAACAACGAACATTTGTCAATATGAACGTTTATTCTTTGCTGATTCATTCACATATCCTAAAGGCTTGTTTGCAATTTCAATAAATTTAGATAATACGATTTTTAGAATTGTTTTGTTTAAATTGCCGTCGTATGACATTTATAAATCCGTTACTCTTATTACTAAACAATTTGTTAATGTTTATTCATTTAATGACAATTAATGATTAATTTCTACTAAATCCCATCAATATGCCAGGTGGTTAACTGAATACCAAATATAAATAATTAACATTGAATATATTTTTTTAATTCCTGCTTCTTATCGCATTAAAAAGAGTGAAAGACAGAAATTGTATTATAAGTAACATTTACTTGTTTTCTCTTGAAGTTATTCTAAGCCGTTGTAATAAATACAGCGTTCATTACTTGCCCCAAAATTATATATAAATAGTAAATAGTAATGTAAAATTAAGAACTGCATTAATGGTTGCAATTTTGGCGGATGTTTTAGTTATTATAATTAATAGTCGTTAAAAGTTAATCCTATGTTTTCTAGTTTTGGTAGACAATACAATTTTTGGAATTGTTTTATTTAAATTGCCGTCGTAAATGACATTTATAACTCCGTTACTCTTATTACTAAACTATTTTTCTATTATTATTAATTTATATTTATGCGATAAAGAAAGTGAAAAACGTAATAAGGGGTATGACTTTGTTTCTGATTATACTCTTCACGTAATTGTCCCCAGGCATTCAAGCATTGCAGAGTATTGTTCAATTTTTTGGAACAGTGGTAAAAAATAAAAAACAGCAGTTTTTTAAATACCTACTAAAAAATTCATGTCAATGCAAATATTTTATGATCTGCAAAGAATATCGAACAGTTTGAATGCCCAATTTTCATAAGAACGAATTAAAAACAACATTTTTTTATTCGACAGGACGTTCTGAAACGCTAAAGTCGTTTAGAATCCTTAAAATTAGTTTGACGTTTTGTTTGACATTTTATTGAATACTAAAATATCCCGTTGACACAGGAGAAAAATTTTAAATTGTGACGTTAGAGAACTACAAACAAAATTTATACATAATAATATGATCTTCAAAAATATTTTATACAAATATCAGATAAAGACTTTTGAAAGAAAGAAAAATTATAGGAGACTTTTTTAGAACTTTAATGGCCGGTTGCATCGACACAAATTAAATTTAACCTAAGTTAAAAACTTGGATACAATTGTTAAAACCATAGCAACGATTGTTTTTAATCTGGATTAAATTTAACTTGTGTCGGTGTAATCGGTCAAAAATGTTCTACAATAGTGTTTAAATAATTTCAAACTACTGAACAATGTTACTTTGATGTTTCAATAAAGAAAACAATCAACTTTATTTTTAAGCATAGTCTTTACAATTATATATAGTATCCAGTTTCGAACAATGACGGCTGTGTGAATAGGAGCATTATCCTAGAAAGTGCATTAATGGTTGCAATTTTGGCGGATGTTTTAGCTATTATAATAATAGTCATTAAAAGTTAATCTTATGTTTCCTTATTTTGGTAACTTTTGTAAATACAATACAATGGATGTATTAGTCGATATAATTAGTTAAGTATGTTGTCACCAATACATACTTAATAACATTTCTTATTTCGAGGTATTATTACAATTGTGAGCAATTAGTAGCTCCTTAGAAGAGGGAGTAAAAATATAATAAATACAGACAGTAAACGTTAATTTTGTTCATTTTATTTTGATCGTTTTTAAAAATGCCAGCACATTTACCAACCGACTTAAAAGTTCGAATTGTAGCAGAGTTGGGCAACGGCCTTAGTGTGCGTCAAGTAGCTCGTATGTTAAACGTCTCACATGCTACTGTGGGACGTGTGCGTATAAAGTGGGAACGAGAGCACACAGTACAGAGAGCAATTGGCAGTGGCAGAAGAAGAATTTCTACGCCGGCCCAAGATGAAGCGTTGATTGCGTATGTCGCCGAAAATCCATTTTCAACCTGTAGGAATGCTATACGAGAAACAGAATTTCCTGGATCCCTAGTTACTGCTGCAGCAAGGTTGAAAGAAAATGGGATAAAGAAATATACAGCTGCTTCCAAAGAAGCCCTAAGCGAGGCAAACAAGAGAAACCGCTTAGATTTCGCCAGACAATATGTGAACCAACCACTACAGTTTTGGAACAACGTCATTTTCAGTGATGAAAAAACCTTTAAAAGTTTTAACGATGGTCCAGTGAAAGTGTACCGAACTCAAAGAAATCGGTATGAGGCTGATTACATCAACACAAAAAACGTAACGGCTATTTTTCTGTAAATGTGTGGGGATGGATAAGCTCTAGAGGCCCAGGAGTATGTTCGGTCATCGATGGTCGTTTAAATGCTGACAGATATTTGAACATTTTGCAAAATATTATGGTGCCATCAGTTCAAAATCTCTATCCAGAGGAAGATTACATTTTTCAACATGTAAGTATTCTTATGTATAGAAAGGTTTGTTTACTGTTTATGTTTATTAACTTTTTACCAAATAGGTTTTTTTTAAATAGTTATTAAGTATATTTTGATTTTTGTTTGAATATATTATTAAACTCGTTTTTCTTGATTTAAAATTATTATTTTGATTGATAAGTTTTTTATTGTTTCTAGGATAATGCTCCTATTCACACAGCCGCCATTGTTCGAAACTGGGTACGGGAGAGCAATTTACGTGTGTTGCCCTGGCCAGCTAAAAGTCCAGATTTCAACATAATAGAAAATGTTTGGGGACGAATGGTGAATACAATTCAAGAACAGCAAGGAATAAACTTTATCCCACAAAATAGAAACGAATTAACAGCAGCGATTGAAAATGCCTGGGGACAATTGATGTGGATTATTTAAACCGTCTTGTAACATCAATACCCACTCGTTTGCAAGAATGTATCCAAAACCAAGGAGGCCACACCCATTATTAGTTTATCTCCTTCTTCATCTTCTCTACTTTTCTTATTATTTATTTACTGACTGTATATACTATATATAATTGTAAAGACTATGCTTAAAAATAGAATTGATTGTTTTCTTTATTGAAACATCAAAGTAACATTGTTCAGTAGTTTAAAATTATTTCACTCGCGTTTTGAAAAGACACTCGTGCTAAAAACGCCCAATTTACACAAGAACTCATTCAAAAACTACTATTGTCAGACTGTTCGATATTCTTTGCAGATCATAAAATATTTGCATTGACATGAATTTTTTACAAGTAATACCTAGTTATGTTATCAGATAAATAAGAATATAAACAGAAATTACAGGGGATACAAAATCAGAAAAATTATGTTGCCATATTTAATCCGTTTTCGAATGAGTATGCCCTAATTTGAATAGAAAATGTTGATTTACATGTATTTGTAAGTCAACACAGAAAACAATTCCTTAATTTAGAAATATTTTTTTCAATTTTCAGTAATAATAAATAGATATAAAACTAGATTATTTGCTAATGTCTCACATTTTTAATGATGATTGTTTAATATTGTCTTATGTTGTATTTAAAAAACTGCTGTTTTTATTTTTTACCACTGTTCCAAAAATTGAACAATACTCTGCAATGCTTGAATGCCTGGGGACAATTACGTGAAGAGTATAATCAGAAACAAGGTCATACCCATTATTACGTTTTTCACTTTCTTTATCGCATAAATATAAATTAATAATAGAAAAAATTGTTTAGTAATAAGAGTAACGGATTTATAAATGTCATACGACGGCAATTTAAACAAAACAATTCTAAAAATCGTATTATCTAAATTTATTGACATTGCAAACAAGCCTTTAGGATATGTGAATGAATCAGCAAAGAATAAACGTTCATATTGACAAATGTTCGTTGCTGAATTGTAAACAATATGGATATGGTCAGGTAAAACTAATCCTTAAAGTAGATATGCTCATTTAATTTTGCCGACCCAACTGTCTCATTTTTCTTTTATTGAGTGTACCTTACAAGCTCTATATCGCCAGTATCCCCTTCTCCAACTATCTTGTTTGCTGAGTTGAGCTGTAAGCCTTGTAAAGTTTTTCCGCATATAGCAAAATTTGGGTATATAACTTGCAAGTCTGTTACCCACAATGACCTTACATGCAAAGTGGGTTGCATTGTTGCATACTTTAGTCTTGAATTTTAGTTTACATAAATATTTTATTGTAAGCATAATATAGGGTACTCAAGTTGAATTGATAACTACACACTATGAATTTGAAAGAATAAATTAATAACGACTTTTTGTTGAATGAAAATGAAACTAATAAGAAATGTTTAACATTCATAAGATTCCCTAAGTCTGTGTAACAGTAAGGGGTTGACCAATTTCAATGGGATTGCAGGCCAACTATTTCAGACAAACTAAACAGCGAAAACAAAAATTTGCTTTGTTTTGACAGATGCGCCGTGTTTCATTGTTTTAAATTATTGCATCGCCTACTTACAAAAGTGCAAACTAACAAATTCGCTTGTAATTCCGTAATTTTCTAAAAGAACCTCTATAAACTATATATTGTTGAAAAGCTTACAAAATAAGGATTTTAATGAAGTCAAAATCAACTATGGTTTCCATTGAAAAAAAACTAAGTTTATGTGGCATCTCGACTATTGGTGACCAAAGTTAAAAATTGACTACTCCATTTGATTCTACGCTAAAAACTGCACAAGAAATGTCTACACTTTTTCCTGAATTTTTATCAACACATGAGATATGGAACCCTATCGAAATTTGGAAAAAATCAATTTTGGTCCCTGTATCAACTATGAAAACAGACAGTAAATTTTTGTTTTCGCTGTTTAATTTGTCTCAAAAAGTTGGCCTAATGCTACGTGAACAGTTTTGCTCTGACAGTAATAGTTACCAAAATACCCTACAATCCCATCAAAATCGGTCCACCCTGTACATATGGTTAAAGTAATCATTAAAATATAAATACATTTTTATCATTATCATAAAATAAATATTACCTTGTGGCACGTCCCATGAATCAAACAAAGTTTTCAAGACCTTATCCGAGAACTTGTTTACCATAATGTGAAAGTGAATGGGGCTGTTTGAATGAAAATAAATTGATTTAAGCATTGTGTGAAAGTACAGGTTAGATTTATAACCACTACACACAACTCCTACATGAACGACTTCGCATTGAGGCTTCTCGTTTTGGTACGGTACATTTGGCTGATACTCGCTGACTAATGTCTTTTTAATCTCCTTGGCATTGCGTATCTCAGAAAATAACAACTGCTTATTGAACTGATTGTCTTTATGTTTAATTATAGCGTGGTCATATTGGAACACTATAACAGAGATGAATTGAAAGTAGAATATGATCGAATACCCAAATTTTCTACATTACCTGGTACATACTGAGATAAGAAATTAATTACTATTAAAACGACTATAATGCAGAGCAGTGCTAAAATTATCCCGTGTCTAGTAGCAATAATAAAAAGTGCATTTTGTTTCCTCAAGCGAACTGTATAATATTGTATAAGGTACATTGCTAGGCATATCCAGTTTGCTCCTTTAATTAAATCTATACTTTATAATCTAAGAAGACTAGAAATTCCAGAAGTTTACAAAATAACATTTTGTTTTGATCCTTTGGAGTCTTTATGGTTTTAGGTCTTTTAACTTTTAAAGAACCAAAGAGGTTTACTAGATAAGTGTTGGTAGCTCTTGAGTATCTTTTAATCACAGACTTTAAAAGTGTAGATGGTCGTATTGATCCAAATTTCTGAATGGATATGGGGAATAGACGTTTTACTTAGAGAAAGAGCAAGGGTGGTGTGGGTAGCTGTAGCAGTAAAGGGCGTAGCAGTTTCGCGCCAACACCATTTCCATTAGAAATGTATTGCGCAGAGATATATTTTAATTTAAAATTGTGAAGATACCACACTCATTAATGCCATTTGCAAACGTGATCGCATTAGATAATTCCTTAAATTGTATAAATATGTTAAAGTTCTGGAGAAAACTTACAAGACTGCTTCTAAAAAAACATTTAAAAGTATGACAAACGCTAACTTCAGTTTACTGCAGTTCTTCATTTGTGATTTGATTCATAAATACCTTGTCTCGCAAATTTTAATTGTGTTGAAAACACATACATGCAAGTGTAATATTTGTATAATTTATATATTATGCAGTATTGTCATTTTTCCTAAATTTTAAATTCAGTCCCGTGATTTGTTACATTGAAATATATGAAAGTATTACTCGCGCCAAACCATAACGCCACTTTTCTACTTGATGACGTCACATGAAGTGACAAGGACAAACGTAAGTAAATAGTCTATTCAAAAATATCGTTTTAAGTTATCTGATATTATAAAATTAATATTAATAAGAAGTATTAGCTTATTAATAAAGCATTTAAAAACCTGCCATCTTCAAAATGTATACAGGGTGATCTGCGTAGAGCGTACATTCAAAGTTTTTAAGTTGCAGATAAATCAAAAACTTGAAATTCGGTATGGGGCCATAATTAAAAATTTTTGTTCTACCTAAAATATTTTCAGACCTTCAGCTATACAGGGTGTGCCAAAAGTTGTTATCAATTTTCTTATTTGAAATACAAACCTATAATTCTTTTTATATGGGTCGATTGTCCAAATAATTTTGAGTATATACCGGGTGGCCCACTACATTCGCCTCGGTTTTTCTACGAGAAATGAAAAGGATTGGGAAATAATTTTTAGCGCACAATACATAATGTAATTTAAAAATTGCTTATACCCTGCAACATGGAACGAGCTGCTCATAATTAAATCTACTCGTTAGTTGAAAGGTTAAGGTATACTACCATATAAAAGTTTTATTTCAAAATTATACAGTGGTGAAAACAATTACTCCAAAGTTTAGGCACACATTTTATTAAATAACTTCTTAAAGTTAAATGGAACACCTCATATTTAATGACTTATTTCGACGCAGAATTAGATTCCCTTTAAAACTATATTAGGGTTCCTTATCTCTTATGCTTCTTACGCAAACGGCGTTTTTATATTTTACTTTTTATCTGCTATATCTGGTTGAACAGAGTCATCATTTAAGAAAAAATTGAAAATTTTCTATACCTAATTCCTTTTAAAGACGTACAAAAAAGCAGAATGTGTCACTTGAAAAAATTGACTTTTTGATCATTTTTGATTGTGCTATTTGAAAATTATCTGGGCCTATATGGTACAAAATGGAATCTTCAGTAGGACATCAGGAGTAAACCTGGACTTCCAGCCAACTGTTTCATAAATTTAATTTTATAATCTCAACTGATTTGCGAGATACAAATTTTTTCGTTAACTATTACAAAATACATTTTTTTTTGGAAAAAAACGACATATATCAAAAACGGTCAAGGATAAGATAACATAATTTAGGTTAAATAAACTCAGAATTATATGGCCAATCGACCCATGTAAAAGAAATTATAGGTGTGTTTAAAACAAAAAAGTTGATAGCAGCTTTTGGCACACCTTGTATAGCTGAAAGTCTGAAAATATTTTAGGTAGAACAAAAATGATCGATTATGACAGTGTACCAAGTTTCTGATTCTTCTGCAAGTTAAAAGCTTTTAATGCACGCTCTGCGCAGATCACCCTGTATACTTGGTTGAAAGTTATCATCAAAGGTATGGTAACAATGAATAAATAACAGAAAACGCAAACGAAAAAATACTTTCTTATTTATTAAAAATAAATTTATCAGTACGACACAGTTGTATCATTATATACACTGTGTCTAGTTAAGTTGGAACCATATCGAAATCTTTTTTATTATTGGTTTTTTTCAGAAAAATTATTCTTGATTAAAAGTTCTGCTTGGTCCAAAACTTAAAATCCAATTTTTTAAGCCGTATACTAGGTTTGTCAGAAAATATGATTTATGCTCAACAGTGAAGTACCATTATTTTTCACAATACAGAAGAATGTTATAGAGAAAACTTGTTTTGAATTAAAAGTTATACCAATTATGAAATGATTATTTACATTATAAATATTTGCAGTTATACATTTCAATACTGAATTATCTTGTAAAATTATTATAACCATTACACTTGTTAATGTTTTTGAACAATCTTGCAATTTAAATACGTAATAAATGCATAATAATTATTTATTTTATAAACAGGAAAATCCATACAAATATTTAGTAAACAAACATAATTAAATTTTAATTCAATCTGCTATAAAGCCTTGACATAACCACCTTCAATTTCTAAAATAAATAATTATTATGCATTAATTACATATTTAATATTGCATGATGGTTGCATTTGAAGTTGTGTACCATGCAGAAATTTTTATCAAGAATAACTTTTTTTTTAAACTTAAGTACACACATAGTATAACAATAATAATAATAATAATAATAATAATAATAATAATAATAAAGTCAGATATTTCTCTGTTAGACATCTATACAACAGAATAGACATCACGTCGACACTGTTGGTGCATACCTAAATTAATGTTTAAATAAAATACAATATAATTGGTCAAAAAAAACCAAGTTTTCATTCTTACTTTAGATACACATTTTTCAAACAATTTTTTACTCCATTCAATTTAACTTGATCACATCCTTGATATGTGCGATTCTTATGAATGTTGTTCGTGGCGTTGTTGATTTTGTTGTAAAAATCTTTCAACATTAGATGCTCCAGTTTATTCTTCAAAGTAATCAAATAAGCCACCAATAAAGAGGCTTTGATTTTTCGTGAATCTTTTAAAGGTCGTTCCTTCCATTTATTCGACGTGATGTTCTAAAATACAAATAAAAATGAATTACTATTTATCAAAATCATTCAAATACTAAGCTAAAGCCTAACCTCTTAAACGAACTTTGTTGTACTTTGTTTATTTTTAATTTAGCAATGCACAGAAAAGTGAACAAGCGTACATTAATCATTCCGTTATTGGGCTATGAGACAGCAAAACGGGTCAGTTTTGTCGGATTTGAAATTGACGCCGTCGCATATTACGGGAAAACCAACAACGTTATTGGTTGTACATATAAGAAAGAAGGGGAAGCTTACTAATCTGAAAAATCTCGATACAACTAAATTTTACAGAAAAAAAAAGAAACAGATGAAGAATTCAAACGCAATAACATAATGCGATTGTCACCTGATAAACATTATGTTGTTCTCCATACAACAGACACAGACAAATGAATAGCAATTACTTACTCCAGCTTCATCTAAAACAGTACTGGGAAAATTAAAATAAACTGTCAAACAATTGGCAAGAGATCGTGGTTCACTTGTTTCATTGTCCTCTTTATCATCAACTTTCTTAGATGATAGTTCTAAATCTGCAAACTAAACATCAAATTAATAAATATTTCAAACACAAACAAGAATCATACCATAGTATCAAAAATATTCTTCACACGAACTTTGTGACAAAACCACAAAGATTCTGTAAACTTCAACAGATTATGTCCAACTTTTTTAATGAACTGAGATTCCAAAATTTCCTTTAAATCGGTAGGAAAGTTTGAATACTGATACGATAATAAATCAAATATATATATTTGATCCCAAGAACACATCACTAATAAATCGATAGGTTTAGTCGGGCCGAACTCAGAACCCAAACCCACTACACCAACATTTTCACAATTGTTTAAATGTTCAACTGCCTCCAGATAACGTGTATCGGCCGTCGCAAAATACATGCAAGAATGTATCATTGTGTGCAACCGCTCATACTCTGCACGCGGCAAAGTAATCACATTTGACAATTGTTGTGACGAAGTACTGGCTTCATCTGAAGAATTCAGAATTGAATCGGTGCTATCCTCGCTTTCTAAAAGTTTTACAGATATAATTTCGTGCTGGTAAAAACTTAAACGACCCTGTATTGGGGTTCTTGTTTCTAAGTCGATGATATTTGTGAGATCAATTTGATTTTTTGTTCCCGACTCATAATTTCCTTCCAGTACATTTTTATCGGTCAGTTCTATTATCAGCCTTTGTCCTCGGTTAAAATTAAAATTCATTTCTAAATGTTTAGTTTCAAAATATGAGTGAGGTTATCTTGTCTGTGGTTAAAGTACCGCAAGCTGTACCGAAAGCACACAAATGATTTGGCGCAAAATTTGAAAATGGGAAATTAAACTACCCTTTCTTATTTCTTTTCCTGTTATTTATTGATTGTTGTGTAGATTAATAAATACTTATTTAGTTTATTTTATTGAAATTATAAAAACTTGAAATAAACTAAACATTTACATATTATAATCACATGCTTTTCCAGCCAATGCTACTTTACAAAACTCAATCCATTGCATTGATCAATGACCAATGTTAGTAATTAACTTTATTCTGTGTTGTATATATTTGCCGATTTTTGGTTTTGAGGTGTTTTCTTTGTTTTGAACCATATTTTTGAGTTTCTTTATCTTCAATTCTTCTTCTCTTATCTTTGTACAAATTGTTTGTTATGGTGCTTATATGTACCTAAATAAACTTCGTAAATAGTGGTCACAAAATAATCACATAATCTATGTTGTAATTATCAATAGTAAAACGAGATGTCAGAATGTTTGTAACAAAATTTTCTTGGTTTTAGATTTGTTTGAATTTCTGTTTACCAAAGAGTTACTATGGAGTGGGCAACCATCTTGAAGCAGAAAAGTTACATAAATCTTGCATGCTTGGATTGCTTCATTTTTGCTTATTCCTTCTTGAAACTTCAGTTCAGCGACAGTGGTTGACTTCCTCTTCAGCCATACAAGACAAACTGAAATCTTGTAACCCTTGCTATATCACTGCTTCATTCTGCTTTAAATTTTGTGGGTTCTTTACTATTGATCAAACAAGTCAAGGTCTGGCGGATGCAATAATTGATCAGCTTCAAAACCTAGAACGTAATATTATATATATTAAAAGGTTGTGGTATGGCAATGATGCCAAAATGAGAGCAGTAAAAAAGTGTTCAAACCAGAATTTTGCAAAAAACCTCTCTGTGTGTTTGTCATTTGCTAAACCTGGTTGTAAATGATATGCAGTTTTCTGTTTTGTTGAAATAAACATGATTCTTTGATATAATACCAGAGCTTTTTATGTTATGGAGCTGCTCCAGGAGAGCTCATACCTGGTGAATGCAACTAATTTACAATCATGTAGAACAGAGGGGTTTGAAAAAATTATAGTGTCAGCTAGAGAACTTGCAGAAGAACTGAAAATACTTGCTAAATTTAAGCAAGAAGACTTAATTCAACGTCGCTGAAAAAAATACTATTTCAGTATGAATCTATATAAACGAAGTTCCTCAGAATCCAGAAGATCAATTTAAAATAAATATTTACAACTTGCTTCTACTTGATACTTGTCTCAGGTCTTTAGAAAAACGCTTCATAGAACTAAAAACAGATTCAAATAGTTTTAATTTTCTTGTGGGTGGATATTTACGAATTACAAATTATGGGCAAGTTGATTTATAAATTTGCTGTAAAGTTAATTCATTAACTTATGACGGAAAATCTGATATTAGTGGACTTGATTTTTTAGAGGAGTTTTTGGATTTGCGCTTTTTTATAGCAATCAAAAAGACAACACTAGAAATACTGGATTCTCTGAAGCAAATCAATCTAATAATTCTGAACCCACGCCTTAAGGATACTTCTTACACTTCTAGTGAGAGTGGCAAGCGGAGAGAGAAGTTTTTCTAAACTAAAACTTCACAAGACCTACCTACGTTCTACAGTTAGCCAGTCTAAAAGTGTCAAATTTAAGAATTTTATTAATTGGCTATATTATTCGCGTTTGATTGATGAATTTGTTAAACTGAAAGTTCGAAGAATTAATGTATCATAATTTTTATTAAAAATATTATAAACTCTTCGAATTTTCAAAAACTTTTCCGCCTCATTTTTTTTTAATTGACCATAAGGCACAACCTATATAGATGGGTTGATTCTGAGGATTTACAGACCTTGTCCATTTAATTCACGGCCCGCGTTGTAAGAGGTACTGTCAGAATAGAAAAATAAAAGATTTAATTAATCAGCTTTAACATCATGTGATCTCCCGTTTGCTTTTGAAGGCAAGTGGTTTGTGTCCGGACGACAAGAAACGGCTTTAATAGAATGTGATTATCCTATTTCTTTGTTCCTTTCGCGGTTGAGAACTTGGTCTCTTTTGCGAACAAGTTTTAATTGGAATAAACGACATTAGTTTTTGTTTACATATAATTAAGAGTAATAGTTGTTAAAGTATGTAAACTGTTCTACAGTAATTACTTATATTATTTATTAATTGTTGTAGTTTATTCTGGTATGTCAAAGTTTGAAAAGTTTACCGGTTTTACAATGTATTTCGGTACGCAATTGCATTCAAACCAGATCCAGATACGTTGCATAGTCGAATGGCTAACGGAGAACACTACAGCCGTGTTAACACGCTTAAGTTGAGAGCAGAATATCCATGAGAAACTTGAAAATGGCAAGTAGAACTTTGTTTTAAAAAACAGTTTATTTTTACCATTGTGGACAAAACTCTATTGTGTCCGGAGTTCTAATAGGCGAATGGAAACCATCCGATGCCTACAAACGTTGGAGACGGAATAATGCGCGTGCGGCTCGGATAGTAAGTACATCACTTGAAGAAGGTGCTTCTATGCACGTCAGAAAAAAAAGTTAAATAAATTTGTGATATAAGTACTATTACCAGTGCTTAATCACTCATCTTTACAAAGATTACATACTTGTTTGACTTGCAAATGTATTCGATGATATTCTCCATGACTTGGAGAAAAAATTGTAAATGCTACACTCCCGCTTTTGCTATCATATTTTTAAAACGCTTAGCTTAAAATGCCAATATTATTGTTCGACTTGGTATCGAGTTCCACTGATGGAAAAAATGACAAAACTTCTAATTGAAAATTTGCTATGGATTAAAAAGTACCTTAGTAACGCAGAAATGATTTTATATATATTTACAATATCAGTCAAAGAATCAGAAGGAACCGTCAACAAATTCTTCCACTATTAAAAAGAAAGAAAAACGTACATGTAATTGACAAATTGGTTGAGGTTTTTGCGGTTTGTTTGCTAACTAGTGTAGTCTAGATTCCGGTCTAATAGACGTGGTTCATTGAAATTTCTTTCTAACATTTGGCTAACGCGAGTGGGCAATGTCCTTCCATCTCCAATGTTGGATGTAGACTCTATATTGAAGATGGAGGTTCTTCCATCTCTAATGTTGGATATGACTACATCTTCATTTCTAATGATGGATGTGGACTCTACGTTGAAGATGGAGGTCCTTCCATCTCCAATGTTGGATGTAAACTATATTACTGTGATCAAAAGTAAGATGAAACGGTCATTTAAAACTCCCGAGCATTAGGAAGATTGGTAGGAGTGTCTATAACAATTGCCAAGCATCTGTTTGTAAAAAGGTTTAATTATTTACGAGTTACACGTGTATTTGTAAACAACCAAAAGTGAATTTTTCGATTTCTACAATAGGTGATTTTGTTGAGCAAAGAACTTGCATCAAATTTTGTTTGCAGAACGAATATTCTTGTGCGGATACGTTGAAAATGTTACGAAAGGCCTTTGGGGATTAAACTATAGCACAAAAAACGTTTATAAGTAGTAGTACAACGACTTCAAAGAGGGCCGAGAACGCGTTGAAGACGAACCGCGCTCTGGACGATCATCAACGTCTACCGACGAGGGATAGTTCCTTCCGCGGAGCCAAACTGTCAACAAAGAATATTATTGAGCGTTATGCGTCAGTTGCGTGAAGCTATAAGTCTGAAACGGCCGGAATTATGGGCGAACAACTCTTGGTTTCTTCATCACGATAATGCACCATGTCATACTGCATTGGTTCTTCGCGACTGTTTTGCCAAAAATACTAGTTGTACTTTAAAAAATAACATTAAAAAATACAATAATACAAAAGCCAGTTACATGACAACATCTATCGTTTTTAATTGTACTTGATAAAATTGCAATAACAATGATTGCCATAGTAACTAATATTCATGGCATACTAGTAAAAAAATCGTTAATCGCATTTTTGTCAATAAAAAAGGGTTTCTTATAAACCCGGTACAACTCAAAACGAGTAAAGTAAATAAGTTTGATTAAACTACAAAAAAGTTTTTAAATAACATGTATGCGCTTATTTTTAAAGTCCCTGCAATCGATTAATTTTTCGACGCGTCGCGACGCCCAGCTCTTTGCAAACGTAAAATTTTTTAACTTTGAAAAATATCTACTTGACCCCATATATTGATCACTTTTTACAGAAATTAAATACTTCTTTTTGTTTTTTAGTTATTGGCGTCCGGAGTTTTAAGTGAAAAACCCTGTATATGCGGATCCAGAAACATTTTTGAATGAGTGTGAAACTGGGAGACATACTACAGTAAAACCTTTCCGTTCAGACGGTGGTCGTAAATTTGAATGTGTGTCCAAAACAGTTGATATTTTTTAAAAATATATCACCCTGCGACTTACAAATCATCATCGTTTTTATTTAAATACTGTAGTCTGAGAGTATCAATACATATAGATCCTTACCAAAATGAATTTCCCAATATCTTGATTTGAGATCTACATATTTGCTCGCAGATTCAGAAGTTGAGGTTTTATAAGTTAAGCAACATGTCTAGTCATCTAGTCATGTTCTAGATTTAGTTTTAGTAACTGATTGTTTGTAGTAATTTTGTTGTTAATAAATACATAAACAAACCACAAATTATTCTATTGATTTATCTATATATGGCTATGCAAAATTTATTATGGAACTAGTGATTTAATGAATGACATTTACAAAAATGTGATTTCAAAACGCTCGTAATTTTTTTTGTTCATCATACCATACAATAATAAGTATATAATATAAAAAACAATCAAATAAAAATATGAGCAACACCAACTGAATGTTTCAGTTCAAGTGCTTTTTAACCTTGAATATTTGAAGGATTTTCAAGATAAAAATGAAGTGCAATATCGATTAACCAAACAACCGCGGCTTAATAGAAGATTCTTTTTATCGAAAACATTAAAAATCAATTTATTGACAGACTTCAATTTTGCTTGTTAATAGCTTACGTACCTACGTGTTTTAAAAATAAAATATTTGAGTTTTCTTAAAGACGTCGACCAGAAGTGATCTATTTTGGTCATAGTTCAAGTAGACGTTATTAACTTTCATTCCTAAACATAACGGGGTTACAATTAAAAAAAACAAATAATGTTAATAAATGTGGACTTTGAAACATTGGACTTGGCACTTTAACGTATATTTTATTTGTTTATTATATTAGGATGAATTGTACACAATAACATTTATCTGATTGATTGTTTCGTGTAAGGTGTTGAATAACTTTATAAGCTGATCGTTAATAAGAAGTGATTCTTTTTTAATTATAATTTAAATATTTTTATTATTATAATATAAGGTAAGAAATAGTGTTTACTATGTGTTTTATTATATAAACCAATTTCATTCATAAATGTTTATAATTATCTTTAGTAAATAAATCGTTTCTTTTCAAATGGAATTGTATTCTTATTGATTACTATTTCAGGGCAACGTAAAATGTCTAAAATTACTACAAAATCAAGTTTTATTCATTTTTGGAAAAGCAATCTCAAACGCACCGTTAGTTCCAGCCCTTGCAATCAAAAAGTAAGGTATTTATCAGAACACATTATTCGTTCACCGTTTCCTGCTATAGAAATTCCAAGAGAAACTTTAGTTCAACATGTGTGGAAGAACACGGATAAATGGGACGATCTACCGGTATCTGTAAGTATTTTTAATAATGAAATTCAAATGATTATTTTGTTACTGATGAACAATTTGCTCATAAACAACATGTAATAAAAATCAATCTATTGTAGATTATAACACAGTTCTTTGAACGATAAAGAGTATATTGGAAAATTAAATTAACGTCTCTAACCTTCCATCATTAATAAGATTAACATAGAGAAGTCAGCTGAAAGGAATGAATTCTGAAACATAACAAAAACATGCGTCAATATAAAAATTGTGAATTGCTACTTGAAGAAACTATTTGCTAACATTCGTGTCGCTGTTCGGTAGTAATTTTTATTTTGCGCATGTACACCTCGTTTCCAGAAATGAAATCTTACTGTGCTAGCTATTAAGAACGATCTAAAGTCCTCCTCTACGCAAGCCCACAACTAAAGAGATTAGTTTATCTGTCCTTCTTTTACTATTTTGCTGTAACCACAGCTTGTAATAAGTCGACAAGGGTAAACTTCTCCCAACAAAAGTCGCGATTCAATAAACTCGTAGATTTTTTCTGTAAAATATTTTCTATATATTCTATGTATATATATTTTTTAAAATTAATAAATGGTATTCAAAAAATTACCTGAAACGCTACCTACTTCTAATATGTTTTCACATAATTTTGAAATATCCCAAGCCGCTACTACAGTATGTAAATAATGTCCATCCAATACGAGAAGAGAGTCAAAGTACCCAACAATCAAGAAGTAAGACTAATAATTTTTAGTAAAAATCAATGAAGAAAATACGTAATTACTGGATATACAGATATGATTAACGGTGTACACCGTAGGTTTCAAGATAGTAGTGTTACAATATACTTGATTAACCAATTGAATTTTGGAAACCTATTAATTTAAAAACAGCAAAGTAACAACTCAAATAAAACAGTCAAAAATAGTGATAACTAACGGCTTATGTATTATCCCTTTGCACTTTAAAGAAGAGCCTTTTAAAATATCTTACAACATAAGATAATTTTTTAAAAATATTATTAAAATTTTTGTGAACGTCAAGCAATAATGAACGATTTTTCACCAAACAATAAAACACGTTAATGCAGAAGAAAAACCAGTTGCAAGAATATGCTTCTTTCGAATGCGGCTCTCAACGTCTTATATCAAGTTAAATTTTTTTTAACTGTTGTGTTAAAACATTGAAGAACACGTTCATATTTGTTTTTGATAAACCTGGAAATGCTTACCAAGCTCTATCTTCTCTCATCTTCCTCATAAAATTTCTGGGTGACTTTATGACGGTCGTTGTATCCAACTTCTTTTCTTTTCACAAACATACTAAACATGCAAACAACAAAAAAGAAAGATGGTTCACTATTCTTCGGCCATAATTTTCGATTCGATTTCGATCATTATTTTTTTTACTAAGATGAGAATGATCTCATATAGGTACTTTGGAAACTTTTTTTTAGTGCCTCACACTAAGTTGAGCTTTCTGCAGGAGTATGTGCGGGTGTTGAAGTCAAGTACACACCATGATTTCAACACCCGCATATACTCCTGCAGAATAATGAGAATAATTAACGGAGTTTCTCTCTTATTATAATTTGGGAACGTCTCATGATAGGATCTAGAGTATCTAGACGAAAACCATTAAATTTGTACAAGCGTGGGTATTTGACAAACAACCAAATAAAGTCGGTTTTTTGTTGAATTTCGTTAATTAATGAATCACAAAAAGTAACTTAAATTTTTTTCTGATTCAACTGTTCAATTTTTATTTCAGATGTGCGCAACGTCTGGTAGAAACTACACGTACGGATTAGCGAGACACGCAATTAACAAATTAGCTCAAGCTTTATTATCTCAATGCAAACTTAAACCAGGTGACGTAGTAGCATTAGTCTTACCTAATTTACCGGAAAGTATAATAATTAGTCACGGTATTTATCTGCTGGACTTACATTAACATTCGCCAATCCGTTATATAAAGAAGGTAAATAACATCAAAGTATGCTTCTGAACTTTTAAATCTTTATTCTTTCAAGATGAACTGAAAAGGCAGTTTCAAAACGCAAATGTCAAAGCTATAATTACTATATCTCTCTTCTTGGACACAATATTAAAAATTGGTCCTCAATTACCTAATTATAAAACAACCATATGTGTTGGAGGTGAAGACGATGCCATTAAAAACGTGCATTCGTTACAAAATTTGATCATGGAAAACTATGCTACAGATTTACCAGAAATTTCCAGTCAAGATATAGCATTATTGCCGTATTCGAGCGGTACCACCGGTTTGCCTAAAGGTGTAATGCTGACTCATCAAAACTTGGTAGTGAACCTCGTACAAACCGATCACCCAGAATTATGCTCACCAACACCCGACGAGATTAATAAGAAAGCTTTAACCGTTTTACCGTACTTTCACATTTACGGATTCAACGCAATAATGAACACTTGCGCTAAAATTGGATTAACTTTGGTATCTTTGCCGAAATTTACTCCAGAAGATTACATCAGAGCATTACTAGAACATCGACCTTATTTTTTATTTGTAGTACCTTCGTTACTGTTATTTTTAGCTTCACACCCTTCGGTGACTAAAAATCATCTGGCGTCGGTAGAACTCGTTACATCTGGAGCCGCGCCAGCCACGGAAGGAATGATTCAAAAATTTCGAGAAAAGGTGGGCAGAGATGTCACAATTGCCCAAGGTATGAAGACTTAACGATTTTTATTTTCTTGATAATTTTGTTAATAGGTTACGGTATGACCGAAACCTCTCCTGTAACTATATTTACACCTAGGAACGCTTTCTCCGCTTCAAAAAAAGAATCAATTGGGGTGTTGCTTCCGAACACTGAGGCGAAAGTTGTATCAATGATAGATGGTACGGAGTGTGGACCGCATTCGCCTGGTGAACTTTGTGTAAAGGGTCCTCAGGTATACGTTAGCGTTTGAAAAATCAACTCTATAAGTTAAGATTACAGGTCATGCTCGGATATTTGAATAATGAAGAAGCTAACAATGAAATTTTTACTAAGGACGGATGGTTACGTACTGGCGATGTAGTTTATTACGATCAAGATGGATATTTTTACGTTATCGATCGGTCGAAGGAGCTCATTAAAGTCAAGGGAAATCAAGTAAGTTTTTTTACTTTAATTTTCTGTAAAACTTTAAGTCTCACAATTCCGGTTCCAGAGACAATTTTTTAAAATTTTATCTTAAGTCTCATCAAATTACGTGTTTTCAATTGTTTTTTGCACAGTGTCCAAATGCTCAGTATTGGAGGGGGTATATCACCTCAAATTCATGTTGTTGATGGAAAAACAAACCCATATGCTAGCAGTTAAACTAAAAGTTCATGTATGTGGTCGCTGTCATTCGTGAGCAATCAAAGAAATGCAGTCACAAACCAATTAATCGACAAACAGTTATTCTTCTGGTTTCAAATGTTTCTTGAAACAGATACTATGTAAATCAAAAAACTTTTACGGACAAAAAAGCTGATCTAAGCATAAGTTATATGAGGTTAGCAAACGTTTCAAGTTAAAGATTGCGTTGAAGCAAAATATAGACAAATCTATTGCTGAATACTGACGGGGTAACAAACCGTTAAACCTAAAGCGATATGATGCCTCATGGAAGTTTTGCTCTACGCTGGCCAAAACGTTGATCGCATAACACACTTTAAGGCATTCCAGCAGAGTGGTTTCACGATTTAATTTCGACCAAATTTATGTGGGAAAAATTCTTACCTAATATTATTCTTTTCTTCTTACTTCTCTCTATAAATTCCAATAACACTATTCATTCCCTTTTTTTTAACTTATTCGTATTTTCTTCTCATATGGTTCTAGCCCTCTTTTCACACATTCTATATTTGTTCTTCTCATATCCTCCCAGTATTTATTTTATTATCGTTATCCTCGTTACCAAAACTAAAACTGCAACTACTATTTTCTTTCCCTCCTACTTCCTTTAAATACTTTGGAATACCTTCTACCAAGATCTCCTGGTAATTCCCATTGTATCTACTTGTCTTACGCTTGCCTTTCTTTCCTGCGTCTGGGTATCCCTGTTCCTTCTTATCTCGCCTGAACTTCACATTCCCCTTCTTATGTTCTTCACCTTCTCTGTCGGAAACTAAGTCTTTCATCAAATAATCATCTTTCTTCTTTATTCAACTTGCTCCAGCAATTGTCTTTTTTTCCTTGTTTGTTTCTTGATCCTCATACTATATAACCCGGCGTCTGTCTACCCAATTCCAATATTAATCTCTAAAATATTTTTTATACTACATTCTTCAATTATTCCAAAATCCTTTTTATCCCCAATTGCTTTTTCCTTTATTCTAGTTCTCCCCTCTGTCTTCTCCATATACCAAATGTTTTTCTCTTCATTTCAAACTCTCTTCTATATTACCAAAAATATTTAAGTACGTTTCTTCATAACCCATTAATTTTTATATTCCCACACATACTTTTTTGTTTTACGGTTATATTTGATACTTCTTCTCTTCACATATCCTTGTCTGCAAACATTTTGACCTTTAATTTGTAGTTATTAAAAGTGAATTTGCAAAATGATGTTGTTTCGAATACTTTAGTAGTTTTTGTAGAGGATATGTTTATTACACATCAACTTGATTTTGGTTTATAAGAAAAAGTGGGTAAAATGTGAAAAAAATATATAAAACTGTCCAAAAATGGTGTTATTTTTGTTGTTTCTAGCTGAACGGTAGTCGGTTCAGTTATGTGGACTGGAAAATACGATAAGTCTACCTGAGCCGTGCTAAACAAATCATTCAAGTGCAAAAATGCGTTACCTCTAACGCGACACTTAAAGCGGCATAAGAGGAAAAGTTCCGAGAAGTGGTGTCTCCCAGAGAATAAGGGTGTTTACCTATTCCTCAAAAAAACATGTAGTAAAGACCTCGTTTTAAAGCTCAGGTATTTATTTTATGCATCACAATAATTGTAATCTGCTCACGGTTACGTTATATTTTTTCATATTCAATATGTAAAATGTCAATTTTTATATACAAAAATAAAATTTAATTAATTACAATAAATTTAGTAACGGGAGATAAGGAAGAAAAGTGGAATTACATTTAATTTTTCTATCTCTCTCACTAAAACGGAGAGACATAGACAATTCTAGTTTTCTCCGATTATCAGTTATTCTCGAAAATTCGACGAAGGTTTACAAAACCGCATTTTGCTTAGTGAAATTAGGCTTATGTATAAAAAGGACCACGTTAGAACACTTTGTACATTACAATTGGATGAACATATACAGGGTGTTCAGAATCTCTCCTGACAAACGAAGACCGGAGATTCCTCAGATAATTTTAAGACAATTTAACCCAATTCACCTAGTCCGAAAATGCTTCACAAGGGAGCTATTATAAATAGTTTTTTTTAAATACCTCTAGAACGTTTCTACTTAGAAAACCAAAAACTGGTATGCTCGTTTAGCCTTCAGAGATGAATCGATTCCATCAATTGCAAATTTCTAGTACCGGTCATAGGCGTCCGTTTTTGGTAGGTCAACGGTTATTTTAACCCATAACTTTTTTGTCTTTAACTTTAAATCATTTGTGACACTAGATTATTAAATTTTCAGGTATTCTAGTACTAAAGGTACTCTTACTTTAAGTCATTAGGATACACCGTTTTCTAAAAAATGGATTTGAAAATTTTTTGTTTTTTTGTCATTAAAGTTAAATTTATATTTTTTGCACTAGTTGGCTCTGAACTGCCAACAAAAGTAAAACCTACGTTGTCAAATTGTTGTCAGTTCGCGAAGTTTATCTTTTAATGTTTTACTTTACCAGGCACCATCTTCAAAAAGCTCTAGCTCCCTTAGGAAGCATTTTCGGACTAGGTGAATTGGGTTAAATTATCTGAGGAATCTCCGGTCTTCGTTTGTCAAGAGAGTTTCTGGACACCCTGTATAATATAATAATCATAATCCAAATACAGTTATTTCTACTCATCAGTAAAAATTATAAATAAAAATAAAGTTATGGTCGTTCATGCGTGATTCGGTATCACTCTAGCTTAATATGGGAAGCGACAGGAAGAAAACAACAAAGAATGAAACTTACCGAATATTCAAGCTATGCTCACTTGCAATTTGCGGTATATGAGAGTTCGTGGACGGACAGCATTTAAAGGGAATATTGATTGATACTATTCAATAGGCAGATTAACTTGAACCGGGTTTCGACGACTGACTCCAGGCGCAAAAAGCTTCACCACCAACACATCGTACGAAACTTAACCTAATTCAAAAAATTGGCGAGCAATTCAAGTTGGGTCGGATTTTTTAATGGCTTGTTTGAGATTGACGTCAATACCATTACGGCGTACCAAGCAGAGAAATCGGTACTTTTGATTGGTTGAAGAAAAACTTGAAAAGTTAGTGTTTGAATTTTGAGTTGATTTAAAAGAAGAAAAATTGTCAAAAATAGTCGTGTAGTTTCTTGTAGTCAGCTTTTTTGAAATTTTTCTCTCGCGGCTCATTTACGCCCTAAAAAAAGACAAAATGCCATGCTAGCGCACTAATATTACCTTGTTTTTTGAAACTGTCTTTCGCGGCGATTTTCAAGGTGTAGAAGAGTCGGAATACATCGTTAGCTACTCAAGTTGTACATTTTTCTACGGGCTACAATTTCTCACAAACTCTAGAAATCGATACTTTTGAGATATGGACCCAAATCTGCTCCATTTTTTTAAAATCGAGCTTTTGCGAAGAAAACCACTGAGCGACTCTCTTGAATCCTTTTCGCGTGCTGATGTTTTTGATCATGATCACCGATCTTGAAAAATCGATATTTTTTGAAATATCGGAAGGTAAAGTGTTCAGACTTCGAAAAAGACGAGTTGCACGTCTCAGCTGTTTACAGATTGAAACAAAAAATTTGAAACCACCTATGCTGATTCTGATGTTGAAGAAGAGAAAATCGTTCAAAGAGAAGTTAAAAAACTAAACACTTATGAAAATACAAACAAAAGTGTTAAGAAAACAGCGAAAAAGCGCATTTATGTGCTCAAAGCATCGTCCGCATATCGAACAACGTTATTCCAAATACTAGATCAAACTGAACACGCCGCCTCCCGGGGACACCACGTTTAATTAATTAGAGAGATATAACAAAAAATATCTGGCGCGCCCAAAATTATTGCCCGAAAATACCGCGCAATCTGAGTGTGCTAGCGTGGCTTTTAGTCGTTTTTTTGCGCCTTTCGCGACGCCATAACTCGAAAAATGTCGGTTCAATAAACTCGCGGTCTAGAACCAAAAATGTCGGGCGTCAAAAACTGAACAGAATGGATGTCTTTCAGAGACTCTTATATTTCCACCAATCTAATATTTTGAAAAACCCAGCAGTTTAAAGCTTAGGAGGCATATCCAGAAAGTATAAGTGTAATAAATTTTTGTACGTTTCAAAAAAATATATTTAAATAAAATTTTTCGCTTAGTCGCCATTCCTCTGAATGCATTATCAATTTTTTGATGCCTTTCTCGAAGTAGTTTTCCGCAGTTTCATGAATGTAAAGGGATAGTAATCTGAAGATGCTAGGTCAGGGGAATGAGCGGGATGGTTCAGCACTTCTTATTTAAACGAGGCGAGCAGTTCCTCCGTGGCCTCAAAATCTCAAACGTAGGTTTTTCCTTCTAAACGAGGTAACCAATGAAGCAGCGCATTTCGCACTTTAAACTCACCTGGTCTTGCCATATAGAAATGATTTGCAAGCTGGCGAGTGTAACTTACTATGTATCCAGAGACTAATGCTTTCATCAACGTATTGTGCTGCAAGAACGTTGTATTTTTCGAACTTTCACTCATTAACAAACAGAAAACACCAAAAAACTCGCTGATGATGATAGCTTAGCTATTGAAACACGTGTCCGAGTAAAGTTTTTTGATGCAGTTTTTCGTGTATTCTGTTTGTGAAATAGACGCTGTAGTTTAGTACTCCATTCCTTTGTTTCACTCATTATAGTGATCTAAGGTATCATTCTTTGAGGCTTCTCACCTGAAGTCCACTTGGTGCTCCTACAACAAAAGAGCATTGAGAATTCTATGTCGTGTGGATAGTAGAGTCAGTTGTAGAACTTTCAGTGAGAAAATAATGTCAGTGATTATATATACATTTTTACCTGCTTGAACTTTGTACGTTCCAACATGATAAAATTCAGTACAAATGGAAAATTCCATTCGTATGGCACTATAGAAATCGCGAGCAATTGATAACACCATATTTAAGACTACAAAGAAGCCAAAATGAAGTTCAACCCTACAATAAATTACCAGCTGAAATAAAAATGGAAAATGGATCCAAATTCACAAATGCTGTAAAGAAATACATGTTGGAGACTGGATATTATAATTTAAAGGAATATATGGAAAGTTGATCCGTGACCCTTGGTGGACGATGGCTGTATACATAGTGTATTCCTGTTACATGGTCTAAATTTGTTGTCGTTGACCTTTCTGTATACATATATATTACATGTTCTTCTTATTTTGTTGTATATACTCTTCTGTGTTTTAATTTCAAGATTCTTTTACATATATTCTAATTATACATATTCATCCGTGACGTCTATCTACATTAGTATGTTAGGTAATCATGTAACTCTGTGTGTGTAGTCTCATAGACACAACATTCTAGAGTCATCTGTTATAAGATGGCCACACATTATATCACATAATTGTAACATTTTAAGATAAATATGTATGACGTGCCATGTAATCTTGATGGCTAATAAAACTATCTATCAGTTGGCGAGAGACTGCATTGGCATTGTTCACGAAACGTGTTGTCGCCTCTACAATTCTCAACGTACTGACAATGTTGTGGTACATCTCGAACCGGCCTCGATCCGAAGTCAGTCATGACGAAAATAAAATCAGTACACTTACTTTCTGGATATGCCTCGTATATCTCAAAAATTATCGATTTTTTTAGTTTCGTCAAGAGAACTAAACTTGTAGCGCGCAAAATTCTGCTCAAAACGATAACTTTGGATCGCTGGCATCGTGAGTTATAGCCGATCAAAGAAATGAAACCTTTAAACAAGGCCTATGTGGATTTTTCCGTTTGCGCGATTATATGCCACTCACTCCCTTTTTCATGACAATTTCTCCGTACTATCAAAGTACACTTTCAAATCAATAGTTTAGGGTAACAGAAACTTTACAATTTGTATATTTCCAAAAAATGGAAAAATATCTAAGAGACTAAAAGACATTGACAAGCATGCGTTTATTATTTATTTCATTATAAACAAATAATTATCAATCGTTAAATTCATTTACACCACACTTAATCGTATTGTCATCCAAAAAAAGTCTTCTGAAATTAATCTAACTAAAAGTAATAGTGTGAATGAATTACTTGTAAATCATAAGGACAAAATAAAAGAGGCACTTATGCAAAAGTATCAATTTTTCAATAAGGTGAAAATCCGAACATCCCTTCTCATTTACACTATCAGACGTATAATATAAATTGAGATACGAACACTTTAAGTCTACATAATAATAATCAATTAAATTAGTTATATCACTATATTTGTATTCTTTCGTTCTGATGCGCTTATATCCTAAAGTATGATTTTATATATCCGACGTCGCAGCTTCCTGACACGTTTCTTCTCCGATGTCAACGTCCATAGAGTCTCTACTAGTCGAACTAGACGCATACTCTTCACTGTGAAACGGCATCTCATCCGAGTTGTTGCTTTCTGTTTCTTCAAGATTTATACCCGAATTTGTGTCGACCACGCAGTTGCTCGGAGAGTCTTCGGACGCTGAAGCTTCGTAAGTTTTCGCTTCGTTTCTTTCGTCGACTTCGTTAACTGTCAGTGTAACGTCGGAAGCGTCATTCGAAAGGTCGTCGGTGGAGGAAACCGACGTTTCTTGAGAAACGGGCGATGCGACCGCCGTATTTTCACAAACAGTTTTCACTTCTTCGCTTCCTACAGTGGAAGAAACTGTTGTTGAAACATCGGCCGCCTCCGAAGCCGGATCTATCTTATTTTCTACATTGGTCTCGATTTGTTCTTGCAAATTTAAAATTGGTTCAGAATCGACTTCTTCAATATCGTCGTCACAACTAACGCCCGAGGATATTTCGGAAATTATTGGTATTTGAATTAATGGCGACAAATGTGCCGGTTCGCCGGAACCGATGTCTACTTTATTATTGGTAACTTCTTCTTTGATTGTTTGAGAATCAGCATCGTTGTTTGACTCGTCGCTGGCGGATTCTACTTCAGACTTTGATTCGGATACGATTTCAGTTGGAGACGGAGTTTCGGGTTTTTCGTCGTTAGATTCCTAAACATTTAAAAAAAATTACGTTAACAAAAAGCTGAATGAAATGGAAGAATACTGATTTCAAGTAATCACAAAGTAAGAAACATCAAGAATGACAATCAGAGTTCATTTCGCTAAGAGATTAAAAAAAATGTTCTTCTTAGGAAACATTTCAAATTCAAATATTTTAGAATCCATTGTTCCCATTTTGTTCCCCTAACTAACAAGACGTTAAGGGAACAGCAACGCTGTGAATAATGTGGAATTGCACTCCAGAATTATTGAGTGAATATAGTTATTTATCCAACAAGTGAGGAAAGCGATTCTTTTTCTCACTCGAGCTCGAGTTAGAGTGAGGTGGAAAAGGCTTTCCTCATGTGGTTAGACACAACATTTTTTCCACGACATTCCCCAAAAAAAACAACCTAATGAAAGAAGTAATATTGTAAACGTAACTTATTGTTACAGAATTTCGTCACATAATCATACGTAAAAGCAAAAGTTGATAATAGGTGGACCCCAATAGTCTCGCTACAGTATTCTGTAGTATCGGTGTGGTCTCAATCTGTCAAGGCAGCGGCGTAATTCTAACCCCTAGATTCCCAAAGTGGTCCAGGTGGACCCCAAGGGGTCCACGGGAGCCCGATAGGGGTCTACGCTTGCGTGGAAAAAAATGGGGGTCCACAACTCGTTAACGGGGGTCTATAAAAATGTATTAGGTGACCCGACTTGACTTCTCCTATGAATAAGGGAGACAATAATATATATAGGCAGACAATATTATAAGAAGCTTGACTTCTCCTATGAATATAGGAAGACAATATTATAAGAAGCTCAGCAATTGTTTTTGTAAGAACTTGCATATTCCATATTCAGAAAGAGCGTGTCAAGACTCGCCGATGCCGCGCCGCCCGCCCGCCTAGTTAAAGTCGTGTCTGAACTTGCATGAACTTGTTGGATTTTTTCTTTAATATAAATACGAATGCGAATGATAAACATTACTCAGTTGTTTCCGGAATTTCAAAAAGAAAGTGTACCTATATAAGTGTTCACCAGTGACGGAAGTAGTTTTCAGACTTTTGAAAATTAAAGTGAATTGATATTATTGTTTGCCAGTGTTGGAAAAGTAAGTACCTACCTATCTATTTGTTAGCAACTTGTATCTTAAAAGCCACTTCTATTATGTTTGTTAAATCATTTTAAGATTACTTAACAAACATTTTTTTCATATTTACAGGTAAGTAATTGATACGAAACATGGCTGAATCTAAGAAGAAGTGTCGACAGTACAGTGTTGAATATTTGAAATTTGGTTTCTTCCATCAAATACAGACAAGCGATTGCCCATGTGTCTTTTATGCAACAAAGTCTTGAGCAATGACTCTATGAAACCATCGAAGCTGGAAGATCATCTAAGAAGGTGTCATCCTGACAAAATAGGTAAGGATTTGAAATATTTCCAAACATTGAAGGAAAAGTATGAAAAGAGACCCACCGTGCATAGTATGTTCGCTTCAACGTCTGAAAGCAACGACGATGGCTTGCGGGCATCTTACAATATCTCATTACTTATAGCAAAATCTGGGAAACCGCATACCATTGGAGAGGAGTTAATTTTGCCTGCTGTTGAAGAGGTCTTAAAACTGTCCTGCACAAATCTTCATTTGACATACTTAAAAGAATTCCTTTGAGTAACAACACTGTACAAAGACGTATTGATGAAATGAGCTCTGATGTTGAAAGTTTCTTGTGTAATTATCTGCAAACAACTCATTTTTCTATTCAACTGGACGAGTCAACTTTACCTGGCAATGAAGCATTATTATTGGCATATGTTCGATTTATCAAAGGCGAACAAATGTTTGAAGAGTTACTATTCGCGAAAACTTTGAAGACTGACACTAAAGGTGAATCAATTTTTAATGTTCTGAATGATTTTTTACGGAAAAATCAATTGCATTCACAAACATTATTTCGGTGGCAACAGATGGAGCTCCTGCCATGGTCGGGCGATATCGTGGGTTTATAAGTCATCTTAAAAGGATTATACCAGAGGTAATTGCAATTCACTGTGTCATCCACCGACAACATCTAGTAGCGAAAAAATTGAGTGATAGATTGCACCAAGCGCTTCAATTTGTGATTAATGCAGTTAACAAAATAAGAAGCAATGCATTAAATACGCGCTTATTTGCACAGTTGTGCGAAGAAAATGATGAGGACTTCCAACGATTGCTGCTACATACCGAAGTACGCTGGTTGTCGAAAGGTGCATGTCTATCAAGATTCTATTTGCTTTTCGACTCTGTTTTAGAGTTTCTGAACACTAAAGATCCTGTTTTAAAAGAAAACCTCATGAATTTCAAAGCAGACATTGCGTATTTGACAGATTTGTTCAAAAATTCAATGACCTCAACCTACAGTTACAAGGGGACAGCCTCAATTTGATAAAAACAAAGAGTGAAATTTCAGCTTTTCTTGGTAAACTGAAACTTATGAAGCAAAATATTGGTCGACGTGAATTTTCCCAGTTTCCAAATTTATCGCAGGTAGAATGCCTCGACGAAGATATTCAGACGTATGTTCAACATTTGATTGCCCTGTATGATGATTTTAAAATCAGATTTGAAGACATTCTGTCGATGGATATACCACCATGGATAATAAATCCATATGATGAAACTGAAGTGGAAAATGTGGTACTGCAAGAAGAGCTACTCGAGCTTAGCACTAATGAGGAGCTCAAAGTAGCATTCAAAGAGGGTATCAATCATTTTGGCTGCAGGCACAAATACCTGAAAAATATCCAGGACTGTGGGGAATTGTGCAAAAATTTCTCATAGCGTTTCCTTCGTCATATCTTGTCGAACGCAGTTTTAGTGCCGTAACAAACTTGTTGACAAAAAACGGAGCAGATTAAATATTACAGAGCGAGGAGATTTACGGTTATACTTAACTAAACTCAAGCCAAATATTGATAATTTGCTGTCAATTCACCAAGTACATCCCTCCCATTAAAATTATAACTCAAAGTTTTGATTATATTGAGACTGTTTTAAAATAATAATCATTATTAGTTTTGATGTTAAATTTTGATTCTACTAAGACTGTTATAACAACATAATTAAAAGTGTAGTAATTTTTGTGTTTGAATAAATAGCTACAAAACAAGAAAATATTTATTTTTACTTTTACCACTCCGAAGTGGGAGATTATTGGTTTCTTGTACTGTGAGTCAATCTTAGAATACAAAAAGTAAAGTAGGAATCCAACTGTTGGATGAAGACGCTTTTAGACTGGCTTTGAAACTTAGCTTGAATGACAATACTCACAGCATAATCAAAGCAATATAAATTCTCACCTTTTTTCGAAAACTTTCAACTCATAGTTGATTGAAAATAGCCACAACACAGATTTACATAGACATATACTTTTTCGGGTTTTGGAAGTAAGTTAGTAAATGTAATAGCTGCAGGGGTCCACCAGATCCAGCAAAATGTTTAAAGTGGTCTATGAGAAAAAAAAGTATGGGAACCACTGTTCTAACCAATAAATGTAGGGTAGCAATTTTTAAGAGTCGAAATATAAGATATTAAATTAAACAAACCTGATTGAAGTACTAGGCGCATATAATTCTAATAACACATTCTTACATTTTTTTAAAGTGGCATTTTTGTAACACGACATTATTTTCCTAGCTAGTGAGGAAAAAAGAGAAGAAACGTCCGTTTTCTAAGTATGTCGTGGAAAAAAGTATCTTAACTTATATTTTTCTAATCACCTCGGTTCTCTGTTCACGTTGCTAGGAACAGATTGAATGCGAAAATCGACCTTTTTTCAAATTCGTCTCGCATTAAAACGGGTCGAGATATTTTCGTTTCGAAAAAAGTTTACGAAAAATGTGTCTTTATTTTTTGATTTAGATTTTTTTTGCATCTTCGAGGTTAAAAAAAATTTTAAAAATAAGTCAACAAACTTTCAAACAAATTGAGCCATAATTTGACCACAACTAGCTTATTTTCGGACCGATTTTCAAAATTCAAAAAAAATCTTACGCGGATAAAGAAATAAACATTTTTGGCCGTTTTTTGACCTAGCGTGTTTTCAAAAGTACCGATAAGCGAAAAAAATTTCCGAAAAAATTTCAATCGAAAACTAAAACGGCCATAATTTTTAAATTATAATCGGTAAAGAAAAAGTTTATTTAAGGAAAACGTTCGTTTTGTACCACTGTCGTATAATGTGTAATAAAATTTTTTTTTCAAGCAAAAAAATCTGTTTATGAACACTGGCCCACTTGAGGGAACGGTGTTACTTTGTTAGTGTAACATAAAAACTATACTTACATCAGAATTACTGGATTGTAAACTCTCAACACTTTCGTCCCCTGATGAAACAACAGGTTCGATGCTATCCCTACGTTTTGAACTGCAGCAGGAATTGCCGTAATGGTAACAGTTACATCAGAATCTTGAACATTACCCTCTCTCGTACATGTATCCGAAGCTATAGGTTCAATAGAAACATACGGTTGGTTGTTGGCAGGTCTACAAGTAATAACTGTCTCGGTGGCATTATCCAGACTTCGTGTATCAGAACAAAAAACTTGATACAGGTTCTGTTGAGATTGCACGTGTCTCGCTGTTTGAATTCGATTCAACATTTTGATAAATTGTCGGCTCACCTTGTAAACGAGGCCACACAGGACTTTCATCCATTTCTTCTACATTGATATCACTGCTTACATTGTTAGATTCAACTAAGTGATCGGATTCCAATCCATTGACAATTCCTTCTCCGTTTTCCGCGTTACGACGAAACCCAGGTTCTGTAGTGCTGACAACAAGAATGTTCTTTTCCAAAGCTCGCATGTATTTGTCTATACGATTGTATTGTTTGCGTGGTGATGTTAGTAATTCGCAAATTCTTTGTACTGTAAAAGGAGCTGCAGGAAATGTATCTAACTTATCCAGAATGAATGTTTTCATCGATTCGTAATTGAATACTTCAACGTTAGGACAAGGTGGGATTTCTACAGACGGACAGGATTCGTAAAAATCTGTTATCACGTTAATTAACTTCTCTCTAAACAAACTCTTAATTGTACCCCCATTGATAAACAGGGTCACCCGTTTTCGCGACGAAACATAAATAATCTTCAAGCTCGCGGGGTATGTCTTTGGGTTTCAATTTCGAAAATTCTTCTAAGCTGTGTAAAATTTCCTCCGGATTTTCCATTTTATATCACAAAGAAATTTTGTAATGCGTTAAAATCACAACATACAAAAAGTACAAAACACAATTTGACAAATGACAGTCGAATCAATTCACACGCTTGCGTAACGCCTGCTTTATAGGTACTGCCAACTTAATCGAACGTCACTAAAATTTTGAACTATTGAATGAATAAAAAATTTGATTCATTCATTTTTGATGATATCTGTTTTTGTTTGCAGGTGTCTCCGACTGAATTAGAAAACATCATTTTAGAAATGCCCGATATTGCCGACGTTGCAGTGGTCGGAATTCCGGACGAATTAAATGGGGAATTACCGCGAGCATTTGTAGTTAAAAAGAAAGATGCTAATGTAACAGAAGACGCCATATTGTTGTACGTTCATCCAAAAGTTGCACCATATAAACAGTTAAAGGGAGGAATTAAATTTATTGAAAGTATTCCGAGAAATCCTGGCGGGAAAATTATCCGTAATGAATTGAAAATTGTACAATAAAGTATACATCGTTTAATTTACATATTCAATTCTGTTATATTTGTAAATGTACCTACGTACCTATTATTTAAGTATTAGCGCAACAACAATAAATTTTTGTGTTATTAAATCGTAACATGTCTGTTTGTAATTAGTTTTAAGTAATAAAAATTCCAATTGTTTTATTTACTTTATTAGTTATTGATTGAATACTACCATGGTTAGATAACTGTCTCATTTTTGACTTAAGCTCCAGTATTTCTTTGAAGAAGTTGAAATACTCTCACTTTTAACTGCTCAAAAACCGCCCTTTTTTAGATCTATAGATTTTAAACGGGTCCATAAAGTTTTTGCAACAATGTTCATCAGCTGAACGACAATAATTAATGCATGGTTAATATTCTTCAAAGAGGAACATCAGACCGTTATACTCTGAATAATAGAGTGTGCCTCTAAGCTCAATTTGATTGTCTAATTTTCTACTAATGTATCGTATAAATAATCTCTTAACATTTACGGGTCTACCTCTTTCTAGTCCCATGTCTTTTTTCAATATCCTCCTTGTACCTTCTGCAACTCTATTTCAGCATCTCTGTCTCGTAAAACCATCCTACATGTTACCAAAAATTGTTGTTGTATCTTAGCATGCGTACTTAGACATCTCCATTATCAACGTTCTCTATGGTCTTTTTCTGATGTCCTCTACATTTGCCCCGACGATTACTGTTTTTTAAGATTAAGTTTCCACAAACTCTTAGTGGTGATTTATATGTATACTTTGCCACAAGAACAGGTATACGGTAAACTCCAGTTACTAAAAGATCAGAGTCTCATTCGTCTTTTGTTGATCTGATAATCTAATCTGAATCTTCTTAGTTAGTGTGAAGTTAGTTTTAATGTCTTTCCCCTTTTGAATCTTCCTATTGGGCCAACAGAAAAACACCAAAGAACACCAAAAACTGCACCAAAAACTTTACTCGGACACGTGTTTCAACAGCAAAGCTGTCATCATCAGCGAAAGCGATACTTCCTATTGGGGTATGTGACTTAATAATGTATGGTAAATATGGGTGGGCGGTAGTAAATCGATTCTGGGGTTTCGATGTTCTTAATCTTTTGGACCTTATTGATCTTTCGACCTCCTTTCTATTAATCTCAAAGACAGTTTTCAGTTGTTCGAGTTTCGCTCGCTGGTTTAGAGCCCAAAGTAACAATTCGTGACAACAAAAGTACTTGACGTAATCGTGACAGATTCTTTGCAATTTATTGTTAAATGATTCTTACGTTACGAGTTCGTCACAAAAACGGTTTTGTGAAGTTATAATTAGGCCAATTGTTATAAACTATTTATTTAGTATAGACATATTAAATATAATAATTATAACTAAGACGACATACTGCTTGTCGCTCTCATGCATCGACTGGTCGCATTCCACCGCCGTGACAGTGTTGTCAACTCATAACATCTCCCTTTTCGAAACGGTAAGTATACAACTAACACCTATTTATAGATCTAGTTTTGAAGGTTTTTAATAACCCTACCGTATCTAGTGATACCCACGTTATTGCTAGTAGTTGCCTCTTCAACACAATTTTCATTGCAACTGCTATCATTAATGCTGCTATTTACATTATTTGTTAGGTCCCTAAAGCTATTTAATTGTTTTAGTTTTTACAAACTTCAGCTGTTTGTTAGTTTGATTTCGAACGAGTTTGTCTTTTGAGTAATCGTATACCTCTTTTTAAAATCGAAGGTTTAATAAATTTTCGATTTCTTACAAATATTCTTCCATCTAATAATCTAATCTTATATCTACGTAAGCCTAACAAGTTGAAATCCATTGGGTTACCCGCACAGGTTCGTATCCTGTCCGCAGCGCCATGTGAAGTTATAATTAGGCCAATTGTTATAAACTATTTATTTAGTATAGACATTTAAATATAATAATTATAACTAAGACGACATACTGCTTGTCGCTCTCATGCATCGACTGGTCGCATTCCACCGCCGTGACAGTGTTGTCAACTCATAACAGGTTTGTCTGTAACTGTAACGATAAATTTGTGAAAAATCGTGAAGCGCCAACGATCTTATGCGTGACGAATTACTGGAGGAACTACTTATATCGTATCCGTGCGATGAAATACTGACTTGACCGTTCACTATTATAATTTTAAGTTTTGGCGAAATTGCAGAGGTTGTTTTGAGGTTGTCAATTTGTGTCGAATTTCTGCTATAATAATAAAGTCCGATCCACAAGTGTCATCTCTAAACCTTTTCTAAATCATATTATTGGATTGGACCTAGTTTGTATCTGAGATACAGAAATATTTGTTATAGTTTATTTTAGTTTTATATCATATATTAATATATTTATAGCAATATTATTGTAGCATATATTAAAATACACATTTATACTTATTATTTGTCCAATCGTTTAGACTTTTAGACGACCAAAAACAAGCAATATATTTCCCTTACAAAATGCAGGGTTGGATATAATTAATGATGATGAAAGTGATTGTAGACCATTTAATAATATCTAATAGTTTGAAAATAGATATGGAGATCAGTCTTTGCAAAAAAACTTGGTGAGTGTCATGGATTCGTTCTCTTAGATAGACTTTTTCAGTTCTGGCGTAGATCCTGTTTGCTTGAACAGATTTGATAAATAATTTTCTGTCTAACAAGTTACCTTGTTTGGAAGGAGACTTCTTTAAACAAAGAAGGAGTGGTAATAGAAAGTCCACTGAGACAACCTTTTCATGAAGAATATTGAGAAGAAAGCCATCGAGAACGCGGAATACAAGCCAGCGACATGGTTCCGGTATGTAGATGATACTTTTGTCGTTTGGAAATATGGCGTAGAAAAGCCTAACCAATTTCTTTGACACATAAATAGCCAACAACCCAGTATTAAGTTCACAATATTATGCGTAGACAGAAGATGAACAACAATTATCCTTCTTGGATGGGCTGGTAAAAAAATGAGGAATAAAAAAATAGGTAAAACATTTTACAAAAAATCTATAGACACACACCAACAGTTATACCTGCATGTCTTATCGAATCACTATCTAGGCCAAAAGTACAGTATAATTAAGACCCTGACGAAACGAGCTCGAAAAATTTGTAAACCAGAGAATCTTCAAGAAAAACTTGAACACCTGAAAACTGCCTTTAAGGTTAAAGAATACACTTAGGAAGGAGATCGAAAGATTAATGAGATTTAAAAGATCAAATTGAGAGTCAATTTACTACCGCCCACGCATATCTACCATACATATCCAAAGTTACAGGCCGCATAAGAAGAATTTTATAAAGGCGCGACATCAAAACTATCTTTAAACCAACCAAGAAGATTCAGAGCAGACTATCAGATCAATAAATGAAGAAAGACAACATCGAGCGGACTCTCGTCTGAAACACACCGAAAGGTCAATAAAAATATCCTTCAAGAACTCCAAGTTACTAGGAGCGCCTAATCGTTATCATAACCCTAAGGCTCAACCAGATTTGGAATCCTCAACAACACCTGAACGCCACCTGTGCCTTGATTTAGACAACACTAATTCAAAAAATTTTGTCTAAAGGTTTTGCATATCTCTTGTTAGTTACTTGAACATCTTCAAGAAGAAGAAAATTAAAAAAATTCAAAACTTAAAACAAATGCAAACGAAAAGTTTAAGGTGCTTGTTTGAAAAGACACGCCATGTCTGCGCGATGGTCCAGCGCAGACGTTGAATTGAGTGTGATTTGAAAATGGCGAACACGAGCTTGTAGCGTTGATTGAAATATTTGTGTGAACAAAATACGATAGAATTTATACAAAGTGACATTTTTTTGCATTTTGATTTTTTACATGCAAAAATTGGTGCGTTCAGGAATATAATAAGATCAGGAAAAATTTAACAAAAATTTGAAATTTTGTAAATAATAGTCCAATCACTTTAGACATTTCGTAAATAATAATTAATAAAGTTTTGATTTTTGGACAGTGAATTCTTGAAAAGGTTAGCATAATTTTATGGTTGGTGAATATTTTACTTCTATGATATTTTGTCGTCCCTCGTCCGAGCAACTATTTAGAAGTTCAATGAGGAAAACTCCTAACGAGTTCGCGCCAGAGTTAGTTTTTCGTTCAAAGAGGGATGTTCCACTCACAATTAAAGTGAAAACTTTTTTCCCCTTATTTCTAACCCTCTTGAGAATTCACTGTCCAAAATTAAAACTTTATGAATTATTTCCATCTAATGGCTATTTTTGTCTAAAGTGACTGGACTATATAAACTCAAACTAGATCCAAGCTATGCGAACTAAATAACTGATTTTTTTCAATTTATGTTCGAAATGCGAACTGAATAATTAGTACAAATTGCATTTACTAGAATTTTGGCGCACTCTGTATATGCGTGTTCTGTAACCAATCGATACGTACCAACTAAGTCGTTACCAACCGTAACGATCTGTATCTGTAGTGGCATTACTGTTTTAATCGTAATTTTATTTTAAACACCTAATAATTGTCAAGTTACGGAGTAAATAATGAAGAAATTCGAGTTTTTAATATAAATATATCATAATGAAATAGTGTAAATGATATTAACTGTAATATAATCCCATTTCCGAATTAAAATGTGGCACGAAGCTAGAAAACAGGAACGCAAAATCCGTGGCATGATGGTGGATTATAGACGAAGAGCGGAACGACGTAGAGATTTCTACGAAAAAATCGTAAGTTATTAGGTAATTCACACTGTTTAGTGAAAACTGCAAGTATAATTTTCAGAAAGCAGATCCGACTCAATTTTTACAATTGCATGGGAGGCAATGTAAGATACATTTAGACCCAGCGGTTGCCTCTGCCGCAGATAGTCCGGCAGCTATGTGTGTATATAAATTTATTTTGGATTTAAAATTTTATTCTATAAGTTGGTGCAAGTTGTGATTTACGGTGTTTTAGGATGCCCTGGCAAGGCCAGGCGGACAATTTAATAGATCGTTTCGATGTTCGCGCACATTTAGATTACATTCCTCCGGTTAAGAAGCAGGACGATGAAGAAACGAATTATGAAGAAAGACAAACAAACTACGAACGTTATAGAATTATTGCTCAAAATTCGTTTCTTTGTATCAGCGAGGAGAAGTTTTTGAAGCAATTGCACATGGAAGAACAATTTGGATATACAGAACCAGAATCGAAAAAGAAAAAGTCTGGAGCGGCCATCGGCTTTAATTATGAAGATGCGACAGGTAAAGTTTCTTTTTTAAACGGTGAGAATTAGTAATTTTTGGGTATTATTTAGCGTATCCCGCTCCGAGCGTAATGGGGAATAATGATGAAAACTCTGATGATAACTCGGATAGTGATCTTGATGTTGATTTGTACATTAATGTGTCAAAAGTTGATCAATATCAAGCGCACGAGTTGAATAAACATGGCTTGAATTTTGGTATGAGTTCCAATGATTTTTATTCGTTTTTAACTGATGATATGGAAGAAGCCGAAAGTAATCGATTAGCAAGAGAGGAAGAGCATGAGAAAGCTTTATTTTCTGGTAGAAAATCAAGAAGGGAGAGAAGGTTTGTCTATGCTTAATTTGGGAATGATGAATTTAATTATTGATTGACAGGGCGCACAGAGAAAAACGTTTAGCAAATAGAATTATAAGTCCTCCTAGTTACGCCGCACGTTCATCTCCAACTTATCCCACGTTTCGTGAAAGTAAATCCGCCTCTAGGTCACCAACGCCGGACAACACAGGAAAAATTACATACATTACATCATTTGGAGGTACAAGATAACCAAGTTTTATATTAAAACTTATTGTGCTTTGTTCTTTATATAATTTATAAGTTTAAATCGTACACTTTCAAATCTAATTTCGTTTAGTTTAAAAAAAAACTATTATAGTTCGAATTTATTAGATGATGATGATGTTCCTACCACAAGTAAACCAAGCTACGCGGACAAAGTAAAACTCGGAAAAAAGGCTAAGAAACGCGATAGTAGCTCAGAAAGGACGTTTTCGGCGGACAAACGGAAACGAAGCTCCAGTATTGATAGATCTTATAGAAGAAAGCGTAGATCTAGAAGTATCGAGTCTAGAAGTTCACGTCACAGACGTAGCAGTAGATCTCGAAGAAGCAGATCCAGGGATAGGTAAATTCTTACAAGTCAGTTATAGAGTTGTCTCAATTTATCTTTAGGTATCGTAAAAGATCACGGTCGAAATCTCGTGATCGTAACAGAAGGTATAAATCGAGAAGGTCAACTTCTTCAAGCACTAGTAGTAGATCGACATCGCGAAGTCGAACACGAAGACGTAGCACTTCTCGCAATAAATACGCCAGTCGTGTTCGTAGTAGTTCGTCTTCGTCATCATCTTCTAGCATAAAATCCTCCCCGATTCCTAGAAGATTTAATAAAAGCAGAAGCGTGTCGGTTAAGAAAGAGTCTCCACCTAAAACAACAGTACAAAGATATTACGGACGCAAAAGGAGCGATCAGAGTTCGTCGTCGGGTTTAGACGATTTAAGTGATTTGGAGAACGGAAACAGTAAACCGGGAAACAGTCCGTAAGTTACGCGTAATTCACATTTGAATTTGGGAAAAAATATTGTTTTAGGGCTCCTATCGAGAATAAGGTCACAAGTTATGGTAATGCAGTCTCAGCCTTCAAAGTCAGTAAGAACCGCCTCTTAACTATTTTATTTTATTAAATATTTCAATTATATTATAATTTAAAATAGAATTCAGTTTACTTTGTTTGTATACATTACACCGAATTCTCTTATAAGCTGCTTAACCAAAAGTTGATATATTTTTTAGAAATCATCAGGGTCTAATTATATACCTTCGGTTACGTTAAATTTGCAAGAAAAGCTGAAAAGAAAACGTCAAGCATTATTAAACAAGCAATGTAACTACTACTATATCGATTCCTCGTTTTATTAAATTTTTTTGTAGTCAAAGCGGATAAACTCGCCGAACAGTTAAAAACCGAAAGAGAAAAACAAGAACAGCAAAATCGCGAGGACGAGTTGCGCGAAATGGCGATCAAGTTGAGGCGCCGGTATTTTTATATTTGCTATTGATGTCGACAATGAAACTAATTTAAATTATTTAAAGGCAAAGAGAGATAAGACACGCGTACGACAGTCATAGTTCTGATAGTTCGTGCGATTCTGAAGATCAAAATAGTAACGCTTCAGCTGGCACCAGAAATCAAAGAAGTAGAAGTGGTAGTCCGAAAGAGAAGAAAGAAGATAGGACGTTGAAATATAGAGAAAAGGATAAAAGAGACAAAGAATATAAGGGATGTACGACCAGAGCGTCCCCGAAACCTTACATAGAGTGCGAGAAACGGCTTTACAAAGACGGTAATGATAGAGAAAGGGAGGTTAAAAAAAGGGACGATCATAGACGAGATTATAGAGATTTACGTCGCGATGATTATAAAGATAGAACTGGTAGGTCTTTGGTCGATTATTAATATTTATATGAGGTAGGTAGGTGTGTGGATAATAATTAAGAATTATGTTTACTTTTGTAAGGATCTACAAAATTATTGTATAATATTTCTGTTTTAAGATTAGTATTAATTAAGTTTACGATTTCAGTCTAGTGTGACATTTAATTAAAGATTTTAAGGAATTTGTATGGTTTTTTTATTAAAATATAATTTTTACGATGGAAAATTGTATTTATCGAGTAGAACGATTTTTATTGATTGAATTGGACATGGTTAAAATTTTATTTATCCACACTGCTCCTTTTCTCCCAGTTATATGAAATTTGTTTTAACAAATTATACATGGTGGGGCACTATCAACCGAATTATTCTGTAGCACTAAAACGACAAATAATGTAGGAAATATTAAGGCATACATATATCGAGATTATTTGAAACCACATTTTCAAAATATTTTCCTTTGTACAGGGTGCTACAGAAACACGTACTATATCAAAGTTGGGTTATTTTAAATGGAACAGCCTGTATTTTTTTCTATTTTTGAATTGTAGAATAAAAAATAATTTATGTTCCTTAACATATATGTTCCTATACCTACTTACTTCCGTTTCTGAGATAAATCGATTTTACCTGATTTGCAGACCCTCCAAAAAATGCAATAACTTCAAGGTAAATAAGAACAAACAACTTTAACTTACACCACCTTACTAAGCGCCTTCAACATCTCTTTTGTAATATTTACTGTTATGTTATGATGTACAGGGTGTTTTAATCCTACTGCATAACACTAACTTGCTTAACTTAAATAGAACACCCTACATTTCTGTAGCCTGTTGAAAGCTGGAACTAATTACCTTTTAGTCGGTATTAGGGTTACCAACCTCTAACTCTAACTGATAGTTTTCGAGATATTTGAAAATTTGATAGTTTAACAATTTACGATGTACTGGAGTCTAAGTTACCTGTAAAATAACAGTAACCGTTATTTGGTACATAAAAAAATCGATCATACTATAAACATCGATAAACTTTAACCTGTTAACTAAGAATGTAATACAAATCGCTCTAATAGTAGTACGATAATTTCGTAAACAATTATTTTTAGAATTTTTTTAACAAAGTTACCAATGTTTACAGTGTCATCGATTTTTGTTGAAACTAATAACGGTTGCTCTTGTTTGTGACACGTGGGCGTGATTCGACTGACTCTTAGAGCCCGGCATAAGTTATGAGCATATTGCTACTAATTTGTTCTGAAAATTTTTTTTTTAAAGTTAATATTTAAAGTTGGCCTATACATTAAAAATATTTGCAAGATAATGTTCATTTTACTAATATCTCAACAGGTAAAATTGCAAATTTTAAAATATCTCAAAAACTATCAGAGTTAGGGGTTGGTAACCCTAATACCGATTGATTCCAACAGGCTACAGAAATATAGGGTGTTTCATTTAAGTTAAGCAAGTTATTTAAGTTTTAAGTCGTTAGCGTTATGCGGTAGTATTTAAAACACTCTGTACATCATAACATAATAGTAAATATTGCAAAACAGATGTACAAGGCTCTTAGTAAGGTGGTGTAAACCAAAGTTGCTTGTTCTTATTTATCTTGAAGTTATTGCATTTTTTTGGATGGTCTGCAAATCAGGTAAAATTGATTTATCTCAGAAACGGATGTAAGTTGGTATAGGGACATATTAAAGAACATACATTATTTTTTATTCTACAATTCAAAAATAAAAAAAAAACACAAGGTGTTTTGATATAGTACGTGTTTCTGTAGCACCCTGAACAAAGGAAAATATTTTGAAAATGTGGTTTTAAATAATCTCGATATATGTATGCCTTAAGATTTTTTACATTATTTGTCGTTTTAGTGCTACAGAATAATTCGTCGATAGTGCTCCACCCTGTAGTAAGGATCAATATCAGAACGAAGTGGCCAATAAAAATCACTCGGTGATTTTAACTAGAAAAACTTAATGATTGTGATCATTTACGTTAGGTTGGCAAACACATTTATCAACAATATTGGTAAAATGTAAAAACCCTGAAACTTTTAACGATAGGAATGATTTATTATCAGTTGGTAACACTGACTAATTTGTTGGCGTGGTACAAAGATTAACGAGTTACAATCAATGGAAGCAAGTTAGTCTTTGGTTCTATTAATCAAGGTATTACACAACAATAAGTACTTTGTTGATACCAAATTAGTTATACGGAAAAATAATAAAATAGATTTAATAATAAATTAAACTTTTGCATTATATTATAGTAACTAATTTATTAACAAACTTGGGGTAGAATATACAATTCTAACATACTAAATAATTAAAAGCTACACACTCTTAAAAAAGAAGTTCTTGGACACTTCCTCGCATACATTGATGATTGATCTGATTAATCTGTTCCTACCAAAAAGAAATAAATAACTGACTTGAATAATGATACATGGTGGCATGGTAACATATAGATATGCAAGAATGAGATAAGTTGTTTGACTTATCCCATTCTTGTATCAAATCGTGTGTTACGGGATAAGTCAAAAGTAGTTTTAGTTCCATGACCTATCCTTGCACCAAATGATAGCCAGTTGCCGTTTTGTTCAAACCGCACAGATAACTTGATTTTGGTAAAAATTGACATACATATTTCCTTTTTGGCACCAACATCCTCACACTATTTACGAATTAATTAATTTTACTTAATTTTTGAATATAGATTTGAAATTGTTTGATTATCGATTGCAAAATGCGCTCTCAAGGTACTGTATTTTCAAAAATTTATCTCAAATGTAAAAGTAATATTTTGGAACCCAAGATTAAAAATGTATATTTGTGTAAAGAAAAATTTAATTGACGATTTTACCAATTTCGGAACATACACGATTCTCAAATGCTTTTACACTCTCGAATGATGCTGTGTCGCAAAAAAAATCATGTCCAATTTAAATAGTATAATGAAAAACAAGTAGGTATGTTTTTCATACCTTTTTTCTCTAAATTGGTTTAATAAATATAGCATTTTCAGTGGTAGTTGAATATTGAGGTTAATAAGATCACAACATGGTAAAGTGACCAATGGCGGATTTAGGCTCTCTGTCCCGATAAAATTTCATTTCTATCCAATAATTACATAATTAACTTTAGATAGGAAAATAATAAATATTTTTGTTAATCCACATCTTATAAATAAGATGAGGAGTTATGGAGACGGTTTCCAAACCAAACATTTTCCAAGAAATTCACCGGACTAATTTAAAAAAAAACTTTATGTATGGGTATTTATAAAATAACGCAGATCTGATAAGATTTTGAGCAAAAAACCATTAAATTACATAGATTTTCGAATACTTGGAAAAATTACAATAATATTTGTTTTACACGTTTTGGTCTAAATAAAAGTTGTTGGTAATTTAATTATACACAATTTTGGTTAATACTATTTTTGATCCAATAAGTAATTACTGAGATATGACAACAATGTGACACTAATTGTTTTAACAATATCTCTACTAATATCAAAAAGTTGTTGGAAATTTTATTGCCTATAACTTTTGTTTGAACTATTTTTTTCTAAACCGCAATTTTTATTTTCTCTTTGTCTAAAATTTCAAGGAAGCGTACGCGCTTTAATATATCGTTACCGAAATTTACAATTCGATTTTTACAAATTTTTTAAAGTTTTTTTTGATCAAAATTATTAAGTTACACTCTGTTTATTTTATGTTTCGAGCAAAATGTTTTATGTCGCCGCACACTTTTGGTACTTTTTTCTGTACGAAACGCTTGATGAATATTAATCAATTTGAAAATTAATTTTCTCTTGTTTTGATCAGTTTTAGCCGTAGGTTTTCGATGTTGTATGTCAATTTTCTTTTCTAAAAGTATCATAATTATAAAGTGTGATATATCGTTGAATTCAAAATGAAGGAGAGCGAATTTACATAATATGGCAAAATATTTTTTTGTGTAGTTGATACAAATAAAGTGGATAAAATTGAATGAAGTCATTAAGCATAGCTAAAAGGTGGCAATTACTGTTCTGTTTTTTGATATTTCTTCAAATAAAGTCAGAAAAAAATAAAAACAGGAATTATAAATTTCAATTTTTTTTTTAATTATGTATCTCAAAAACTAAAAGAGATATTAGGACCATATACACATTTTGTCAAATACGTAACTTTTGTTCCATTAAATCTTCAATCTCTTATCCAAGATCACCAAAGTGGGCACCCTTATCTTTGACACGGTATACACGTAAGATTAATCTTTAAAGGAACAAAAAGTAGACATACAAAAAGTAAAGAGAATTACTTGATAAAGACCAGAATAGATTTATGAAAAAAATTAATATCTTTATATTCACAGATTGAAAACTATAAATTGAAAATTGAATTATATAAAATACCCTATAGACATTTATTTATAAAATCTATATAAACCAATTTTTAAATTGATTATCTTTACTTTTATTTTCCTTTAAAATTTTAGCATTTCAATAATTTTGCCGCTCCTCAAATTACCGGGTCTCACGGGCCTAGGCGTAAATCTACCACTGAGAGTGTCACAAAGAGTATTTTAATAAAGTATTTTACAATAGGTAAGTTAAATTTTGAGCTTATATTCAAGTGCTACTTATGTTTATATTCTAAGCACGGATGTCTTTTAACATGCCTCGTATGCGACTGAAAAATTTTAACATCTGATATTTGCATTGCAGAACTTTTATAAAGAATAACTTTTTTTCGTAATAGTAATAATAAAAAGTTTCCCATATGGAGCGAACTTAAGTGAATAGATGGTGGTTTGGCTCGATGTTCAGAAAATTGTTTTGTCTAAAAAATAATACACATTATCTAAAAAAAAAAAAAAAAGAATCAAGTTTTCAAATTAAAATATCATTACTCTACATCTTTCATGTTTATCATTATTTTGTTTTGCTATTTCTTTAACCTACTATTTTTGTCGTCATTGTCGTGACTGGTGCTTGGACCGGTCCATTATATGTTGTCATGCAATGGCTGTGCTGTTATATTTTATGTTCTTATTTACCTTCTATAATGTTTACACACTTAATGAATATTATTACATATAAATACTAAGGTTGGTATGTTTAGGTTTTATTGGTTTTTCTAAACCTTGAAGCAAATGACTTGCCAAGACGAACCAATCTACTATTGCACACGGGTTTGTCAGCACAATATACAGGTTTATACTGATTCTCTGGGGCACCACACATAACACTTACATCAACATATACTAAGTGACATAGAAAGAAGAACACCCAGTAATAATGAATTTATTTGAACAATTTTTGGTATACTAGTGTATACGAATTAGATTAGTAAACGATCACAATTTGATAAAAATTAAACTGTTAACTTCTTCAAAAACTTAATAATGTGTTGCTCCACCACGATGTCTTGTGCACTCATTATCACGTCTGGGCATACTTCTAATGAGGTGATCGATTTCTTCTTGAGGTATCTCATCCCATGCTATCTGTAACTGATGCTGCAAAGCCGCTAGAGTTTGTGCAGGGTGAGGTAAATTGAGTAATCTTCTTCCCATAATATCCCAGACGTGCTCGATGGGCGAAAGATCGGGAGATCTTGGTGGCCAAGGCAACAAAGCAATTTGATTGGCCTCAAAATGAGCCAAAGAAACCCTAGCAACATGAGGTCGTGCGTTGTCTTGTTGGAATGTGCTGTTGGGGATGGTCTGAACATAAGGTACAATATGGGGTCTACGACCTCCTGGATGTAGCGCGCAGCGGTCATGTTACCTCTAATGAAGACCAAAGGTGACCTACTTCCAATAGCAATAGCTCCCCATACCATAACTCCAACTGTGTGGTGCACATGCCTATTCACAGAAAATTGGGGATCTTGTCTTTCACCGCGCCGTCTTCTCACCCTTGCACGACCGTCATGCATACCCAAACAGAATCTGGATTCATCACTAAAGACAATTGAATTCCATTCTTGGTCCCAATTTGCCCGTTCTCTACACCACGCTAGACGATAACGTCGATGCTCTGGAGTCAGTGGTAGCACAAAAAGGGGACGGTATGAAAAGAGCCCAAAGGTTCTTATCCGTCTATAAACGGTTCGCATCCCAATCGGTCTTCCATGTTCTTCAAACCACTGGTCCGCAATCGCCCGTGTAGAAGAGAAGCGGTCCCGTAAAGCCAATAGTCTAAGACGGCGATCTTCGCGTTCTGTGGTTCTTCGACGACGTCCTGTACCTCTCGCTCTTCGTGTACGGCCCTCTTGGTTCCATGCCCGAACACAGACTGCCACAGTGTTTAAACTCCGTTGCGTTCTAGCGGCTATATCTCTCATAGACAAACCAGCCTCACGCAATCCCACAATTCTACCCCTATCAAACTCGCTTAATTGCCGAAAATTATGGCGTCTTCGCACTGGAGGCATTGTGATTGAATTAAAGAAGCTCTTTGAAATGCAATTTAAATCGCTTAAATGACAACTGTACTTACAAATGCTTAATTCATTGTTTTAGGGCTACTTAATCGTAAGTGTTTTTGAATGAGGTTAACAAAACAACCGCTAGGGCAATATGGCTGAAAAACTGATCGTTTTTTATCTTAATATAAACAAATATATTCCCAAAAAAAATTTACAAAATATTCATTATTACTGGGTGTTCTTCTTTCTATGTCACTTAGTATACAATAATCAAAATATACCATACGAATAAATAAATAAATCAATAATAAACCAAGTTACAACAGCTAATTAGAACTATGAATATTTTGGAATCTGTAGATAAATATTAATTGTTAAATTTTCAATTTCATTAACTTGCAGTGGACAAATATTTGTGGAATTATTATTGACATTTGAATCTGTATTACAGACATTGCCTCCTGATGCTACAGATTTAGAAGAAGACTGTTGTTTTATTATTCCATATACTTTCACAAAACTTTTGCCGCAATGGATCTTGGGTAGAATTTTGATTTTGGCAGCACACATCTTTCATCGTCGGTGTTGCTTTTTCACCTTCCAGATCTTTTGAGAACCGTAATATCCAGTATGTTCAGTATCACTTTCTAGGTTTTTAAACCCAAAAATTGCGCAATTTTTCTCACCACTCTACTATAATTGTAAGAATCCCAACTCTTTGATTTATGCAGTGCCCACGATATTCCACAAAAAATTATGACTTATTTTTGATAAAAAATCATAAATTTAATTTCTTCCGTCACTTTGATTATTGTGAATACATGATATTCAGTGATTTCTATGTTTTTTATAGAAATTTCATACAGTTCCTCATGGCGGCAGCCTCCAGCCACTTAAATCAAAGAAAACTACCTAAAAATTGACACTATTTTAAAACAAATTGTTAAGAAATATAAAAAAGTAACTTATATCAAAAGATACTCCTTATCGAGAGCAGTTTTGATAAACTTTTAAAGTTTTTCTCGGGTTAGAACTTGTGATTGTTTAGCTTGGTAACCAACTGAATGATATTTTAAAAATTGTTTCAATCCTGCAAATATCGAAATATCAATGTTCTCAAAGACAAGCAGCATTAATTTTACTATCAAATATTAGCTTCACAAAGAAGGACTTCAGGGTTTTGTCGACTAAAAATTCAAAAAAATGTAGTAAAACTATATAATAATAATAATAATAACAAACAAAAAAACAAAAAAAGTAGCATACTATAAATATGAGCCACCACCAGTTCTTGAATCCCTTGTACACACCCTTGTACTCTGATCGATCCATCCTAACTGATAGAACCATCCCTAACAACAGACCGGACATCGTATGGCGCTACAAGGTAAATAACAGAAATACATCATCTCCCCGGAATGTATAAGGCCCAGATGATTCTATATTTGCATATGAACTTCCGAAGTTGCCGATAGGTGGCGATACGTGTTACATTATTATAATATTTTAGTTTCCTGTTATTTTCACACCTAACACTCAATTTAAAATTAAAGATTAATTCAAACAAACTGAATAGTATATCCTAGTAATATTTATACAAATGAAATATTAAAAACTTAAAAAAATCTATTTTTAAATTATTGCGTTGTTCCGTCGTGTGGTAACATTATTTCCGGTATTACAGCGCGCAGCCATCTTTGATGAAATATAATCGATTCTGAATCGATATCCATCACGACACTATAATCGCGATATTCAATCAATGACGAAACCGGAAAGCCAACGCATAACGCCATCTATCGGTGACTGAAGGAAACACTAACACGTATAGAGAATCTACTGCTTGTATCTATGGGACGTTCTACATTCCGGGGAGATGATGTATTTCTGGTACTAGATAACACAACATATAAAATATATTTCGACAGAATGATTATTACAGATAAAACAATACAACACAACAGACCAGACATTACACTCGTAGACAAACATAACAAAACAACATACATAATAGACATACAACACACACAACATGGAAAACCAACACAGAAAAACTTCACAAAGACACAGATCTCTCCATAGAAATAAAACGTCTGTGGAAGATGAACAAAGTAGTCATAGTACCGACAATCCTGTCTTAGCCCAAAATACTACAGGACAGAAAACATATAACATACAAACATAATAAACATAATTTTTAAACGCTAACACACAAACACAAAACACGAATGTCGCAATGTTTTGGTTTTAGCGATTTAGGACTAAAACAAATCGAGATAAAAAAATAATAATAGTTAGTAATAATTACAGGACAAAATTTAATAATAATATTGAACTATTTGTTTATTTTAAACTAATTAACTTAAATTGAATAAAATGATTTCATATTTTAATAATAGTGATATTATTTATTGGCGATTTTACACATTGATGTAATCGGTACCTTAAAGAATAGATTTGTTTCTTTTTTTTCACCAAATCATAGAAATATGCCATTATAGCTTCCTCCTCAATTATTTTCACTTAATGCTGCCGCCTCCATTCTTGAATTCTTTATTGTAACGCACCTGAGACTTGAAGGTATAATAGGTTTCGCTGTAGCTGCTTTGCTTTTTTCTAAGATTTCGTCAGAATTCTTCATATTTTTAATCACACATATTTACTTTTTTGACTGAACAAAAATTATAAAGTTTTTCTTAGCATCCCTAGCAAAACAACCCCGATAATTCACAAAATTATCCATTTTTGTTTGACGCAAATTTGTACCAATACATCTTAATTTTGAGTGAGTTTAAGTATGAAATAAACTATGTTACGTTATTTGTCCGGAACCCGCGGACATTACGTAGTCATTACGCAAACAAATTACTTACTGGTCCGTCATATCCGTTTACTGGACTTTTACCGTAAATAACTATTCTGTGTGCCTTCTATTGCGTTCTAAACAAAAAAAAAATATTTGACATATCCTGACATAACGGAAAAGGCTCTAATGCCTAAAATACAGTTCAGAAATTGGTATTATTTTAGAATCATGGTATTATTTTAAAATAATATTAAATTATTATTTACAGACTAAAAATAAAATAAACGTTGAATCACATGTGATTGATTTTTAACAGCCATGTTTTGTAGAATAACATTTTAAAGACAATTAGTCAGAAATAAGATCTTTTATTTAGGTTAAATTAAATTTCACCTTGCAGAATATTACTACTATTATGAGGTAGATATTTCCTCCTATAATTTATCAGTAATTGATTTTTTCTTCGTTGAGGAGGGGCACCAAAAACCACTATGACGTTTTTCCAGGCAACGTTTCGTGCAGCAATATGTATACTTCTTCAGGCCTTTATCTGTTTTAAAGGTGCACATATTGCTGCACGAAACGTTGCCTGAAAACGTCATAGTGGTTTTTTGGTGCCCCCTCCTCAACGAAGAAAAATCAATTACTGATTATTATTATTATTAATTTTTTTACTCTCTTTCGTAAAAAACTGAGTATGTATAGAACAAATAAACCAATTTGTTCACTATATTTTATATTTAACCGCAAAAAAATTAACTTCGAAATTATAAATTATAATTGTTAATAATTTTTCAATTAATTGATGCTAAGTATTTACAAAAAATTTATCTGCAATTTAGATATATTTGAGTTTTTCTAATTGTTACGTGATTTCTATAAAGGTTAATGCAGCAGTGAAACGCAAGATGACTCTACAATATCATTTCTGTTTGTAAAGTGTTAGAATGAGATAATAGATTTCATTTTAGTAAAATTCATATTCAAAACACAATTTGTTGTAAATTATTAAAAAAAGTCAAAGATGATCTAGTTTGCAATATAGTCAACCATCCTTACGGTTAAGATTAAAAATCTTGCACGATTGGTGACGTAAACATAAAATTTAAATTACGAAAAATAATTTTAAGTTAAAACCGGAGTATGAAAGTAATTTTTTTTACAATAGAATAGAAAAAACTACATCGGTATCCTTTGCAAATGTGCACTGGAATAGAGCAGGTAGGGAGTTCGAGAAGAATGTAATTTTGTTGGGACGAGTCCCTCGGGCTTTTGCGGTCTTCCCTTTTTGCAAACAGTCCGGCATGGTCCATATAAGCTTAGAATGTGATACCTTTTAAGACTTTCCCGCATTAAATCGAAATCACGTTAGATTTTTTAGGGTTTTGGTGTACGTATTAACGAGTAACGTGTGGAATTTACGAATACGCATTAAACTATAGCGCTGTTATAAATAATTTTAGCGCACACGTGGTTTAATGAGACCGAAAAGTTTTTTAAACGCAAAGTATAAATTAATAAAGTAGTTTATTTTATGAGGTGGTTTTTATTTAAGTTATCGAATTACGAACCTCACATTCTGAGGGTAGAAGGCGAGGAAAGGAAAGAGCATGTTTGCGAATGGTGCTGTCAAGGAGCTCTATGACTCTCTAGAGGCCTGAAGGTCCTGCTCCGTAGTATGGACGAAGCAGGACTAAAAACTTCATCTTACGTTTCTTACTATATCCGCACCTGAGACGTTCACATTTATATGAATAATTGGACAAGTTTCCTGCTTAAACTTCCGCACTTTAAGAAGGTTTAATACTACTCAGTGTTTGTATAGTTCGCGTGTAAATATTCTAATATTGATATCTCGTAGTGTAAAGGGCGTTTTATAAATTGAGCTTTCTGTTGTCAGTTTCTGATATAAGAAACAAATAGCTGCAGTCCCTGCGTCCCAGCACAATATCAACCCCGTGCCGCTGCGGCCCATTCAATTATAGGTCCTGTCTTTTCCGATCGGAACCAACTTGTTATCAATACGGTTTATTGTTTACGTTATGGTAAAATATTAAACCATATTTCATACGATGAGAGGAGAAGAACAAAACAAAATTCACACACATTAGTATATACGGTGTGAATTTTTATTCTCTTGAATTACGTTGTATTATAATTAGGGGTGTAAAAAACACTACTGCAAACATTATGGCGTCGTAAACTTTACAACTTCTTTTTTTTTGTAGCTTTAAATTACGTAAACTCGTTGAGACCTAGTTCATAAAAAACATTATCTGTTATCGATCTGAACTTTACAATCGTATATTTTGCTTTAAAATTGTTGTGTTCTCTATCTATCATTTCGAGTCTTAATCAGCATGGGTCTCAAATTGTAAAAAAAGATTATTGCTTGAATATTTATGTTTTAACGCCGATGCAAAATATGCTTAAAAATGGAAAAAGAACGTATAAAAATGCCTTTAACAATGTACTAACCAGATTTAATGATTGCAGACAATATTTATAAAAATATCTAAATCCAAAACGTTTATGTTGTTGTTAATTACTGTTATTAATTGAAATACTTCTTAGATCTGATATGTACGGCAGACTGCACATTAGAAAACAAAAGATTGATTTGGAATGTGGACTAACAACTCTTATGACTAAACTAGGGTGGACTTTTTGTGGCGAATTTTAATGTCAACATTTCAGTGCGGAAGAATTTATTGAAGTTGCAAGGATTCAGAATATAGTCATTATATCGCCCAACGACCTGTCATAAAACAAAGCAATTTGAAGCTGCCATTGTTAAACGAATGCCTAGAAACCGGTCAAAATCTTATTGAACTCATCTCGGAGGTCCAGTTTCAGCGTGAAAGCCACTGGATTTGTCTCAGGCAATAAGGCTATTTAAATGATAGAAGTAGATTCACGTGATAGTGATTCCGGTTGAGGGGATAATGGAACTTCTACAATGCTGCCTCAGGAACTCATATTTCCAATTAAAGGACGAATTCTTTGCACGAGACGACGGTCTTCCTATGGGTTCGTCTCTCTCACCGGTGATCGCCAACATCTACATGAACTGGTTCGAGGTCCAAGCAGTGGAAAAAGCAAGATTTAAACCAAAATTATGGCTCAGATATGTAGACGATACGTTCATAATTTGGAACCATAGCGACCGTCAGCTAGACCTTTTTCTACACCACTTGAACAACATCAAACCATCCATCCAATTCACCATGGAGAAAGAAAGGGAATACTCACTATCATTCTTGGACGTCCTCGCAAAAGAAACAATGAGGATATTGTGACATCAGTTTACAGAAAGCGAACTCATGCCGGCCAATATCTGAATTACGACTCCAATCACAAACAACAAAGAAATGGATTATTAAATCTTTAATTGACAGAGCTCACAGACTATGTAATACAGAGGTAGGACTACAAGTTGAAATCAATAACATCAGAAGAGACCTTAAACAAAATTGTTACCCGAAACGAGTAGTAAAAACTGTTCTACAACTCTCTAAGAACCAACCAGCTATGACCGAAGAGAAACCCAAAACACTACTCAGCATTGCATATGTCAAAGGATTATCTGAGAAAATAAAACGGATAGGAAGAAATTATGACATTAACACGATATTCAGATCATTAAGAACTATTGGTAGCATGATCTCCAAAACTAAACCAGACAACAGTCATGACTCTAAGAATTACATCTACGAAGTCCCATGTGAATGCGGCCAGTCATACGTAGGGGAAACTAAAAGACCCTTAAATAACAGGTTGAAGGAACATAAAACCTATACGCAGAGAGGAGAGACTTTGAAATCCGGCATTGCCCATCACTCCTGGGAAAAACATTACAAAATGAAATGGTCGGAGGCAAGAATTATACACCGAGAAGAGCACTAGTACAAAAAAAATTTAAAGAAGCAGCGTTTATCGAAAACAACAAGAATGTCTTTAGTCAACCCAGCGTAGAGATTAACAATGTGTGGAAACCCTTAATTGGACGCCTGACTAATCTTAGTCTACGGTAACGTCCCCTTCATTAACTTTGTACACTTGATTGCTTCACTAACTTTGTATTAGTATATAAGTTACAGTAGTCTTTAAGTTTGTTAGTATTCACCTGAAAACGATTGCAGATTCAATAGCAATCGAAACGTTGTATCCAGAATAGTGTTATATTTCAAGTGATTTCTTACCCATTCTTTGGTAAAGAGACGAACCATGACAGACTTGATTGAATATGGACATGTTCGACTCTCCTTTGGAGCTACGTAAAACCCTTGCCTTTAAATGTAAGGCTGCAAAATACTAAAACTAGTTGCAAAACGTAAAAGATCTCAATAAGAGTTAAATTTTGTGTATGTGGCAATCTAACACGTATCATTTATATTTGTTTGGATTAATAAAAAAAGAAAGACGTGTTATCGTTGTGAAAACTTATTACCAAAATAAAGAAAGTTGTGCCTACACTGTTCGCAAACTTTAATTTTAACTTTAACGCGGTGCATTTTTTTCTTTGGGGTTTTTTCAAGTCTCGAGTTTATGTGAATAAACCAGAAACAACTCCTGGTCGAGACCCAACGCGTTATCAGTGAGATACATATTATCAGTGGAATACACCTTGCCAAAGTCAAAAAATTATCAAAAATTTCATTAAAAGAGTAATGGTCTGACATTAAAACCATGGGGGGCATTTAGCGGTTATTTTATTCCATACATATTCGGAACATGTCTTCTCTATAATGCAATATGAATATGATAACTTACTTAAATAATACGTGTTTTTTTTAAATACCCTTAGTTTTATCCTTAGGCTTAGTACAATGGTGCAAAACACTTACATTAAAGTTGAAATGAAACGTTGCCAAATGATTAGAAGAAAAAATTTTAAAATCAGTTTACACAAGTTGCTTGCTTAGAAAAGATCAGAATTTTGCGATTAGCGACAGCAGAAATCGTTGATAGAGAAAAATGAAGCTTTCAAACATTTGCAGATGCATGTCCTTCCCTTATCAGCTATGACGCTTTTGAGAGTTAAAGCAAATTATTCTGAAATATCAATCCAACAACTGGCGGGGAAAGCTCGTATGGCACTTGTAAAGCAGATAACTACCCTTCGATTGAAGTTACTAGGTTGTTTCATTGATAGTAATTTAGTTAGTTCAGTGAAAAATGCGTTGAAGTTGGAAATCGTGCAGGCATTTTATTGGACGGATTAATGCACAGCCTTTGTAAGGATGAAGATGCTTGCCAGCCCAACTCCTGAAGTCCAGATGGTGGGAGAGACCACCTTGGAAAGCTGAAAATTTGTGACCCATCCGGCTCAGTTTACAAACTAGCGGTGGAAATTGAACATATATGAAGACTATTATAACAAAAGCCTTTACTCAATCAGTCCGAATTTTGAAATAGATACTGCAATTTGTCAGTAATTTAAGAAACAATCGGAGTTTGTGAATCTTCATAAAAGAAGTTAATAAAGGAGGAAATCAAACAAGTCAAAACCAAGTCAGTCATTCACGGAATTGACACAATCAAGGATGCTGCAGGCATGGTTCAAGTCAAGACAATAATCCTAAATAGTATATAATAAATTTGGATTTTCCAGAGTAGAAGAGCAATCAAATCAATTCTCACGCTATTGTTAAAGACTCTTTTCTACCAAGTTAATTATTGCGGAATTAGCGCCCCTTTCTCTTCATTGTATTCAGGATGCAGATGTGTTGGAGGTGATAGGCATTGACTTAGGTGGCTCACTCATTTTGATAAATAGAGTAAAAGCGTGGATTGTAATCTGTACTTGTGCTGTCTATCGCGCAGTTCACCTTCAATTAATTTCAACGTTAAGTACTAGTACTAGAGCTTTTGTCGCTGCATTGAAGAAATTCGTTCTAAAGTTTGGTCGTCCTCAGATTATCCAAAGTGATAATAGAGTGCTTATAATTGCTTTAAGTCATTGAATTGTAACCAAATCTAGAAAAAAGACGGAATATCAGCCATAGAATGGAATCATAATTGTCTGTTAGTTGCCCGGTAAGGCGATTACTGAGAAAGACTAATACCTTGTGTCAAAAAAATGATGAAAATGATGTAACAAGCAGGAACAAGAGCCAGCGTTAGTCGGCAATAAGAATTTTATGAACAGCCGTCCTTTAACGTATGCTTTGGATGATCTAAGGGGTTTGCAGCCACTCACGCCCCAAATGTTTTGGAAAATCCCGGCGGAGATCAAATTCTCCGAAAAGACTTGTTATTGAAGTACTTCCTGGAAAGGATAGAGGCAAAGATAACAACTCAAAATAAGATACTGGCGCGTCTTGTTCAACCACTGTACCCTCTCAAGATGAACAATATCTTCTAAAACAAGGAGAAAATTATTAGTAGATTTAGTAGAGTTACTTTTTAAATTTGTGGGATTATGTTGTAAACCCCATTGCGTTGGTTTCTTATTGTCAAACTAGTTACTTAAATCCGCCTGTATTACATACATCGAAGTTAGATTCAGTTATAATGTCTCGTTGTCAATAAACAATGTAAGAGTGGAGTGACTAATGTAGTAGAAGAAAACAATAAATTTAATATAAAAAATCTTATATTTTACATCTTCAATGTTAACAGTTTTTTTTTTAAATAACCCAAAATTTAATTTAATGTAGCTTATTACAGTGCGATCAAAATCTTAAGACACCAGCGCAGAAACGCATTTTTTTAACTATCTGAAGATGCAGTAATGAAAATGACACAGATATTACGACTTCACGTTCTAAAAATATAGTTTCCAGCTGATCTTTTTGTTTATAATAATCTCTTTGTTTTTACGATGTAGCAAATTCGTTTATTAGTTATTTTACAAAACAGTCTTGTTAATCTATTTACTGTCTGTTCTCTAACAGCAAACACGCACTAACATAACCTAAACTCTTATTTTATTATAAATGTATATTTTTGAGATGGTCTTTACACTCTGACGTCACGTTTTTTGCACAGCTTGGTGTTGACTTTACTCTAATATCATCAGTACCAATTACTCTGGAATAATGCTATAAATAAATTTAGGGTCGTTTCGAATTCAAAAATTTAAATTAAATTTGAATGGTTGTTTATGTTTTTAAAACAAGTTATTGCAAACTAATTAAAGTCATATACAAAGTTTTCCACGTAAGGTAAAGTTTCAAGTTTTTTATCTAGCTAGTCTTTTATAGTGACTATCAACTTTATTATTTTAATCGCAACACCCTATATATTTTTACATATTTTAGAATTTTACAATTTTTGTTTAAAAATTATGCATTGTATCATTCTATTAATTAACTGTTGTGTAAGTAAAATGTGTGTCTTGCGACATCTCGTGTAAACATTGACACGTATGAATAGTATAAACTAAGAAAAATGCCAACAAATAACTGTAACGGCATGTGTGTGTTAAAGTGCAAAGCGCTATCTAAGCGATAGCTTTAATGCTTGTAACACACGTTGCCGATAAAGCCAAGATAACTTGTACAGAAGTTTACACTTTAACACACACATGCCGTTACAGTTAACTGTTGGCATTTTTCTTAGTTTAACTGTTTTGCTTTTTTTTAAAGATCCATATTTGTTTTTGATAAAGCATTAAAACGGTGGTAGAGTTACAAATCTTATTTTAAAAAATACACTAAATACAAGTTGTTCAAAGTTAAACGTATTAAATGTATAAAACTAAAATACTCTATTTTTTTTAAATAGAACATTCTGTATATTTATAAATATTAAAAGAATTACACTACGAGCTGACTTAAATAAGTTTTTCTATATTTCCCCTTAGTAGTTTTCTTGTTATTGCCATTTTAATGAAATCATTATTATTACCTTATTATGAATTGAGGATTTACACGTCTAACAACATTTTTATAATCGAATGAAAATGATTATAAGCTTTGTATCGATTGCATAACCTTCTTTTGCAATATGTAACAATAGTGAAGTGTTTACAATGAAATATTAATTTCATTAAAATGACAATAACAAAGAAAACTATATAGCAATATAACAACCTATACAAAATCAACGTAAAAGCTTTTATTTTAATAATTAAAAATATACATACAGTTCAGAGTAATTTTTGAAACAAAAGTTCATAACAACATCTTGTTAATTAAAATTGAAGCTATTTCTATTTTTTAATAAAAATCGTACCTACATATTAAGAAACAATTAGTGCGCATACGTAAAGAATAGATAGGTGACATCAAATGGGTTTTAAAAAACATATACCTATTGTACAATTCTCCGATCCTTTATAAGCAATACAGAGTGTTTTATTTATTTTGTCTATTTATTTGCCTATCAATTGCAAACCATATTGTGATTTTTTTTTATATTTGCGACATATTTTTTTGTTTGGTAAAGTATGTAAAAGCGTAAAAACATTAATGTTAATTAAAAAAATTAAAAAATTTTTTTTTTGCATTTTTGAATAGATTTTATTTGAGTTCTTATAAATTTTCTAGTTTAATAATGTAATAAAATTTCTAATGTTTATGTTTTTCTTTAGTAGTAAAACGAATTTCAATACATACATATCTATTTGGAAACGCCCTGTATGCTTAACAAATTATTATTCTTTTAAAGTTTACAGTTTAAACAAGTTACCAAAATAAATTGCACCGCTCAAAAATAAAGCTTTTTTTAAGACAAAACAATAAACGTAATAATAAATGCCAAAAGAAAAAACTATGATTAAGAGAATAAAACAAAAAAAATATTACCTAAGGATTATAACAGTTGTTCAGAAGTGGCCACCATTTTTTCAATGCAAAGTAGCAGGATTATTTTTCAATTCCTCAGTTCTTCTCTGTTATTTATGTCAATCTTTAAACATTCCCAAATATTATAATTGACAAGGTTAAAATCGGAGCTCTTCATTTCTTACTATGAGTCAAAAATGTGGTGTAACTCGATCGTGTTGAAAGTACATTCTCCCATTATCAACACCTCTATCATGTATCTTGGTTATAAAGGAATGGAGACTTGTAGAATATATTGTTATGATTGTATTGAGAATTTTTAACCTGACCATAATTGCTCAATTGTTGTCAAATCCAATTTTTTTATATCCCAGCTAGCTCATTTTCAACCATAACACATGATACAAAAATCCCATTCTTTCAAATCTTCTATTCCAAAAAATCCCTTACTTAAATTGTTTAATGTAAATTCGAATGAAATAAAATAAATCTAAATGTCAAACAAAAAATGTCAACTACTATTAATCAATTTTTAAGTTAAGTTTTTGAAAAAAAAACACCAAATAAAAAAAAATTTATCTAAAAATTATATCCTCCTTGTGTCCATCACCTCCGTACTCTTCAAGAAAAAAAAAGGATCAGCCGCCACTTCCTTTCCCCCCCAACTTGGGGTAAGTCTAACTTTCCAAAAAAAAACAACCGTACTTTATTGCTTCTTGCCTCCATTTCCGTAAATCTAAACCGCTTTTCACTTTTCCATCCATCAACCATACCTCTATTTCTTATTCCATCATTTCAACTTTATCACTTAATCAAAAACAGTATTTTTGTTTTAAATTATATCTTTTTATTTCAACTTTATCACTTAATTAAATTAGTACTTTGAATTATTTTTTTATACTTTAACTTGTTTATAATTTTGTTACTAACTAACTCTAAAAATTTATGTAAACCTATTTGATTCCTTAATAATCATCAAACTTCTCCATCTCGCGTGCCATCTAACGTCAATTTTTCCTATCACTTACGCAACCAACGTTACACACAAATGTTGCTGCACAACCTCAATTAACTTTAACAATGGTAAGTTATTATTCTTAAAAATAATTAATTTCATTGAAAAACTAAAATGTAATCTTTAACAGTGCAACGACATTCTCTTAATCTCTAACAATTTTACTAAAATTTTGTTATTCACACATTTTACAGACAATTAGTACAGATAATAATATTCAAACTAGTTATTGATGTAAGCACCAGTGTCTGCCAATACAGTAAATGTAGATACATACATATTCACTTTATGTTGGGGCAATTTGGAACCTTCAAGGCGAATTAGATTTTACGTTTTATTTTCACGAATACTATCTGGGTTGGTTAAACCTACCCAATCTATTTTGATCAGTTTATATACAGGGTATTTCAAAGCTTCGTATTTCTTTTTTTATATTTTTTCGTTTGACCTAATTTAATTCAGTGTAGGGATAACCTTCTGTATTTTCTAACAATATTTTTCAAACATACAATGCGATCGAAAAAAAATACCTTGCTGGTTAAGTTTTTTTTTGCTTGGTTAGACCTTAGATGACTTTATTTATTCTTTTTCCTTCATTTATTTCTTATTACATTCTTTTTGTTTTCCTATTTTTTATTTCCCTGAAATTTTTTAAATAATTTTAGGTGTCTTTTCTATTGCAATTATAATGTCTATTAGAGTTTTCAGCTATTTTGCTTTAAAGGTTGATTTGCTTTGTGTATCTATTATTTCTGGACATTTGTCTTGATAAATTGGTTAAAGCTTTCGCGGCCTGTTTTTGAACTAGTGTTGTCTAGATTTGAGTCTAAAGGCTGTCGTTGATTGGAGTTCCTTCTTAACGTTTTGATAACGCGAGTGGTTAGCTTCTTCAAAGGTTCTTCTATCACCGATGTTGGATGTAGACGTCTACATCCAATATCGAAGATGGAAGGACCTCTGAAGAGGTTTAGCCCCTCTATTGTTTATAATTATATACTTGATTTTGGCCTAGGACGTACGGAAATTGAGTCTATAACGAACCTAACAAATAAACACACACAAATTTTAGATTTTAGTATTTAGATGTTAGATTATCAATAAAAATAGATACGGGAGCGGGTTTATCAATAATTTCAATGGCAACTTACTACTATTTTTCCAGGTGTCCGTGTCAGTTACCAAAGTAGTATTGATTCAGAAAGTGTCTTGACAGCTGATATTCGGATCGGGAGTGTAAAAAAGAAAGGTAATTTTTTAGTGGTAAAATGGGTATTATTAAAAAAATAATGATAGTTTACGGGCACTCAATTGCTTCCTAATTGTCTAAAAGGATGGCGAGTTAAAATTACGTGCTGACTATAAAACGATTGTGAATAAACATCTTGAAAATGTTAACTTCCCTATTCCAAAAGTAGATGAATTGTTTGTAGCTTTGAAAAAACAAAATTAGATTTGAGTCAAGCATATAATCAACTACAAGTTACAGAGGAAACAGGCACATTTTGATTTGGAGTAGACATAAGGAAATTTATGCTATGAATTAAACCGGCTTGTGGATTTTTTTAAGACTATTAAAAACATTACAGGATTGTACAATTTTTGTTATTGATATTTTGGTTACTGGCAGAAACATGGAAAAACATTTAGAAAATCTGAAATGTGTATTTGAACGATTGAAATAGGCAGGTATTCAGTTAAGGAAAGATAAGTGTAATTTTTTTTAAGATGAAATTAATTGTTTAGGATTTAACTCTTGGAATTAAAAAAAATATTAGCAAAGTTCAAGCAGTTGTGAGTGTTCCAAAGCCTAGTAATGTTTCAGAAGTTAAAAACTTTTGTGGTATGGTAAACTATTATAGTAAATGTATTAATGATTTAGCCAGCTTAAGACCAGATTAAGGGTAATATTTTGGTACCCAGAGCTTGATAAGGAAATTATAAAAATCAGTTACAAGTTGTAATGCATGTTTAAAGGTTAAACAAAAACCACCAAATGCAGTTATAAACAGTGGGGAAAATGTTGGAAAGCCTTGGGATCAAACTAGTCAAATCAATCAGTTAAAAATTTTAAAGGACAACGGAACATAACCTTTTACGTTGGGGAGGAGGTATGAGTTAGAGATTATAGAGTGGAAGCGTAGAGTAAGTGAATTTCAGGAAAAATTAGAGAAGCGTTAGGTGAAAGAATTTACCTTCGTTACATTCCTGAGTTGGATATCAACTGGAAGAGACACGTGGATTAAATAATTAAGGAGTTTTTTTCTTAGAATGCGTACTTTGCAGTTCTGGTTGTAATTTTTTTTATTTTTGTGTTTTTTGTATAACGGATTGGTCACTTTTGTTTAATTTATTGTTCACCTATCTGTATCAGTTTTAGTGAGAGGTGTGTAGTATCGTAGCAGTTATTCATCGTTTATGTTTTGGTTATCATGAAATCCTTATAGAAGAAATAAACATTACATATTTTATAAGAATAAAACCATAATGTTTTCTTCATTTACATTCCTTCTTCTTAACAGAAAACTTTAAGAAAAACATCCTTAAGAGGAAAAAATATCACGGTTATCATGAAAGTTATGTGAATAGTTTTTGCACTTGTATTGACTGATAGAAAATAAATGTATGTTCCAAGTTGATTTATTACATTAGTCTTGGTATTGGAAATGTGAACTCTAATAATTCATTAATTATTCTGGATATCTTGAGTTTTCATCTAATACAACTCTTCTCTCCTTAAGGCCCCTGCTATCTCCATGACTAATTTTACATTTAAATAAGCTTCATCTGAAAATTCTTTTAAAAACTTGTATGTACATTCATGAAATTTAAAACTTGGACACCACAATTTCTGTAAACAAAAGTTTACACATTGTGAAGCGGGCTTAAGGGTATCATTTATAATTCTAACAGCAAGTAGTCTCAGCAGGGGTTATCTTATAGAAGAACTGTAGAATGAATCATTACACTAAGCACGTTTTAGAAAATAGGTAATTTACGTTGCTTACTTAATTTTTTTCTTTAAAGAATATATTTGAAGGTATCGCTAATTAAACACCATAGCTCGATTAATTATCGAATCAAAATTTTGTTTAGGAAATGTTTACAAAATAAAATTAGAAATAATTTTGATTTAAAAACGTCTACAAGCAATAACTTTTAAATTAAATCAAAAACTAAACATGGTTATTTGGGTTGACTGATTATTACTTATTTTTAAATAAATCTAACCTACTAATTATTGTAAGTTATTAAAAAAAATCATTAAACTCTCTATTCATAATATTTAGTCCTTACAAAATGTATATTTTATGACGTTTCATTTTTTTCTGTAGTTAATATAAAAAGTGAAAATAAAAACTAAGGCAATTCTTATTGTCAACGTATATATTTAGTTTTTGACAAGAATTTATTACATAATTATAATTAAGATACCAAGTTATAGTTTAAAATTAAATGAAAACGTTTTTTTTTAAATAAAGGTATTACTATATAAATAAATATAAGAAATCAATAATGGGTGTGACCTCCATTATTATTGATACATTCTTGGAGGCGTCTGCTCATTGACGCAATCAAGGTATCAATATAATTAATATTAATCGTTTCCCATGCGGTATCAATGGCTGCAATTAGTGCATTACGGTTTACTGGTATAAAATTTGGCCCTTGTTGTCTTCGGAACAGCAAGTATTCGAGCCCAAACATTTTCGATAATGTTAAAATCTGGGCTTGTATCCAGTTGCGCACAACCTGCGAAGTATAGGGTCATCATATCCCGATAGTTAATTATCGAATGTTCCAAGAAAATATGTGTAAATAGTAAATGGAATCTACTAACGTAACGTTAAGTCGTTAATTATAGTTACATAACTCTCCTTTCATAAGATATAGTTCATATTAATATGCTTATTGTAAAGCTTCGTACACACCTGAACAACAAACCGAGGAACAAACAGAACAACGAACCGAACGGCAATCGGAACATTAATTTGGACGGTGCTACGTACGAATTTTAGAACAGATTCGCAAGTCCTGATTGTTCCACAAACGGTTTGCGGCGTTCCCGCAACTTGTCGGTTTTTTTCTCCGACATCAAAGAAAATGCGCGCGAATGCGTTTGCAGGTTTGGACGAATCTAAACAAAACGGCGAACAAACTTATGCGGGAGAATTAAATTATTTATTTTTGTCCTCCCTTTTGTGGGTTTGTTGTGTTTTAGGTAATATTATGGAGTTGACAGAAGAAAAATGTTTTAAATTAATCAGTGTTTAAGAATGCAAGAAAAAAATGATGTCCCTATTAGCATCATTTGGGCGGGAAATTTCAAAATAAAAAAAACGAAATTAATTATAATTTTTACTCTTCTTTGTGCGTAAAAGGTTGGCACTATCTTCTTGTTTTCCGCAATTTTCTCTTCTCAATAATAAATATATATAAACTGAAAACTACTGAAAATAATTATGGGAACAGCACAAACGTTCCGTTTGTTGTTCGGATTGTGGAAATCATAAAAGATCGTTTGTCGTTCTGTTTGACTTTCGGTTCGTTGTTATGTTTGTTGCTCGGTTTGTTGTTCAGGTGTGTACGAAGCTTTACAACTTAAGCAACAATTTTTGGCGAATAAAGATTAGTTTGTGATGTAATATTAGAAACACAAATTTATATCATATCAAATTTATGACAACTTAAAACCAAGAACGTGTATGTTATTGCTAAGAAATTATTAAGGAAAAAGCGCAATTGCAGTGTAAATATTTATAATTAGATATTTTCGAAAGTTTATAAGTCCTCTATTGTAATCTTAATACTTAAAAGAAAATCCTGTCCATTAGCATTATAAGGAAATGGCTTTTACTTTATGAATAAGTTTCAATAACAATAGAATATCCTTGCTTGTTTAATTTACTTCCTTTGAGTCATATTGCTCTAAGGGTTGTTACATTGGTCATTAGAAGTATGTAATAAATAAACAATTACCTACTGTTTGAGAAGGGGTAGTGTGAACCAATAAATAAAGTAAGAAATGTAAATTTCATTTTAGTTTAAAATTTCAAGTGTTGTGAAAATGCCACCTCATCTCGGTGCTGATTTGAAAGCGCGGATTGTTTCGGAATTAGCGGCGGGCCGTAGCGTGCGTGAAATTTCACGTATGTTAGATATACCAAAAAGCACCGTAGGGCATTACCGAGTAAAATGGAATCTTGAACACACTTTGGAAAGAGCCATCGGAAGTGGTAGACCTAAAGTATCTACACGTGCTCAAGATCTCGAGTTGTTTCATTACGTAACAGAACAACCATTTGCTACATACTCCAGGGCTATAGCAGATACACATTTTCCCGGATGCCGTATAACTGCACAAAAAGATTAAAGGAGATGGGAATAAAGAAGTATAATGCTGCTGCGAAAGAAGTTCTCAGTGACGAAAATATGAGACGTCGTCTGGAATTTGCAAGGCGATATGTGAACGAACCTTTGGAATTTTGGAATCGAGTGATTTTTAGCGACGAAAAAACGTTCAATAGCCGCAACGATGGACCACTAAAAGTTTTTTAGAATGGAAGGAACTCGTTACGAAAATAATCACATATGTCCTAAAAACGAAGTGGTTATTTTTCTGTGAATGTGTGGGGTTGGGTTAGCGCGCGGGGTCCAGGAGTTTGTTGGGCTATCGATGGACGTCTTGATTCTGCTGCGTATTTAGATATTTTGAAAACTATTATGAAACCTTCAGTCGAAGTGTTTTATCCAGACGAAGATTATATTTTCCAACAAGTAAGTATTCTTATTTCACTATACTTTCTCCAAAAATAGTTCGGGATCTGTTGAATTAACATTTTCATAATGTATTTTGTTGTTAAAGGACAACGCCCCTATTCATACTTCGCGGGTTGTGCGCAATTGGATACGAGAAAATAACTTGGAGCTGTTACCCTGGCCAGCAAAAGCCCAGATTTTAACATTATCGAAAATGTTTGGGCTCGAATACTTGCTGTTATCCGAAGACAACAAGGGCCAAATTTTATACCAGTAAACCGTAATGCACTAATTGCAGCCATTGATACCGCATGGGAAACGATTAATATTAATTATATTGATACCTTGATAGCGTCAATGAGCAGACGCCTCCAAGAATGTATCAATAATAATGGAGGTCACACCCATTATTGATTTCTTATATTTATTTATATAGTAATACCTTTATTTAAAAAAAAAGTTTTCATTTAATTTTAAACTATAACTTGGTATCTTAATTATAATTATGTAATAAATTCTTGTCAAAAACTAAATATATACGTTGACAATAAGAATTGCCTTAGTTTTTATTTTCACTTTTATATTAACTACAGAAAAAATGAAACGTCATAAAATATACATTTTGTAAGGACTAAATATTATGAATAGAGAGTTTAATGATTTTTTTTAATAACTTACAATAATTAGTAGGTTAGATTTATTTAAAAATAAGTAATAATCAGTCAACCCAAATAACCATGTTTAGTTTTTGATTTAATTTAAAAGTTATTGCTTGTAGACGTTTTTTAAATCAAAATTATTTCTAATTTTATTTTGTAAACATTTCCTAAACAAAATTTTGATTCGATAATTAATCGAGCTATGGTGTTTAATTAGCGATACCTTCAAATATATTCTTTAAAGAAAAAATTAAGTAAGCAACGTAAATTACCTATTTTCTAAAACGTGCTTAGTGTAATGATTCATTCTACAGTCCTTCTATAAGATAACCCCTGCTGAGACTACCTGCTGTTAGAATTGTAAATGATACCCTTAAGCCCGCTTCACAATGTGCAAACTTTTGTTTACAGAAATTGTGGTGTCCAAGTTTTAAATTTCATGAGTGTACATATTTTCGCTTGTAAATACCTTTGTTTTTTTCGGTCAATATCTAACATTTTTCTTTTAAGAATCGCAATTAATGTTGTGAATTTTGAAATATCGATTCTTTCATTTAAGAAAATTGTGGATTTCAGCTTGGAACCCACAAACTTCCTGGTGATTTAAGCTTTTTATTTCTAGTAGCACCTTTTCCCTGATAAGTTCCAAACTCAAAATCTAAACCATTGACTTGTTGATAATGTCGTTTTTTTATTAGAATAATAACCCGTGATTAAAAATTTTTTTATCAAAGTGGACTATAAAAAAATTCACGTACGTCTACTATAAATGCATAAAACTGGATGTGTTAAAATGAATTCTGTTTGAATTGACAAATGTACAAGCTAAGCTAAGATACACCCGTTATATCTTGCTTTGTCGTTCATGGCAAAGTTTGATGAAAATTTTTTTAAATCATTCGTTATGATTTAATTCCAAAATTTTTGTCTCGTTAATTAGATTTTTGTCGAATCTGTTATTATTTAGTTACACTTAATAAATCCCAGATTAGATGAAAGACTACAACTGTTTCTGCAATGTTTTTCATTTCTCTTAATTATTATTAAAAGTTATCAACTAGGTTGAACTGGATTAAGTCTATCAGATCAAAGATTAACAAATAATACGGTTACTAATGTCTTTAAAAATTTGATAAGACACTATAGTGCATGATAATAATGTGTAACCATTTACTCGAATGTAATTATCTTTATCGCTACACGATACAATACCTTATCATTCCAATTGTTTCTCTTTATTGCTTGCTTACTTTTAGAAAATTTCCATTGATAAAACGATAGGCATTCGCAACTTTATCCAAATTGAGCATTCCTAATAATAACGTAGGTAATGCGTTGTATTTAACATTCCAGCGTCAAATAATTACTATTTATTTTAATATATTGCACAATCAACTCAATTTGTGTTATTATCTACTTAAGTTTGATTAAACATTTTACTACTTCGGTAAGTGATTGCTCTTGAATTTGGGAGATAAAAAATTTGTTTTCAGAATATTTCTAAATGGTACACTATGATGTATTTGGGACCTGGACACAACGTCGAATGGACGCAACACCGAAACTTGAACGTCGAAACGAATAGTTGAACACATCGCCGAAACTGGACATAACGCCGAAATCGGTAATTGAACATATCGTCGAATGTAGACACAACGTCGAAAAGCAAAAACTGACGCCACATTCGACGATATGTCCAATTACTGATTTCGGCGTTATGTCCAGGTTCGGCGATGTGTCCATGACTCATGCATTTATGAAAGCGGCAGGTATTCATTATTAAACTGGTCAACTATATCTATTGATAGGTTATTATAATTATCCGGTATCACTGTAATTTGTCATTATCGTACACACCAAGGTTACACTATATGATAGGAATAACGAGGTACTAAAATGCACTGTAATATGTTTTGTTAACTTTTAATAATTTTTTATTGATTTGGTAAAAAAATATTGCAAACTTATTAAATCGAAGTAAAATTATGTGTCTGTAATTGCCCATCGATGATTTAATTAGTGACGGTAATACATATATTGAATTCTTACAATAGTTTCAATTCGTGTTTTGCCGTATGTAGCTTTTTTTGTATTTATAAGGTAGAATATGCATTACATAATTATTTTTTGTTACTTAAACCACCTAATTTTAATTTACATACAAAAAATTGTTTCTTTTATTTAGAGAAAGAGAGGGCTATGTTAGCAGTATTTCTTAATCATGTTTAATTGGAATCAGTGTTATAGTTTCCATAGTGAACTGTTATAGTTTAAGATAAATTCCTACAAATTAAATAACCAACTTATAAACTAACCAGATTCTAGACTCAAAAAGTATACATTATAACACAAGTTTAAGTGACGTCGAAATAACCAATATCGTAAATTGTATATTAAGTCTTTATATGTAAGTCGCGCGAACAGCCTTGCAACATGTAAACCGATACAATCGTTCTAGATAAGTATTTCACCGATGCTCGTAATATAAAAAAGCGTATCACATTTCAGTAATAAATAATAGAGTAATATACTATCAAATCAGTCTATTATCGTACACAGCATATGCCATACATTCAATCCACATGACATACCTCCTAACCGACAATTGACATGATTGGAAACCAAATAGCCGACACGATAAAAACAGGTTGCTAGCAACGATGCCCTACCATTGAACAACGTCCATTGAACCCACGCCATAGATACCGTAGAGACCGTCACCAACGATGATAGAAGAAAAGCTTGCATCCCGCCCTCTTACTTGGCTAATTATTCCACTATGTAGTAATTCACCGCTTTGGGTCAATGGAAAACGCAACAAAGTCGTTCCATCAATTCCAACAAAGTTTTATACACGTCACGAAGACTCACCTACAGTCACAAAGCTTAGAACGTCCGATTTTGACATCAACTGTTTGACATAAACAAGGCGTGATAAAGAAACAAGTTTTCGCTCCCAATTGTTTTAAAACTGACACCCCTAAATCTTCAAGATGTCACACACAGGCACAAAAGTACAAATGGATCATACCTCGACAAGCATATTATGCCCATTTCCGACGTTCCAGCGTTGTCACATACAGTATACGCCTCTACACAAAATTTTCTTGTAAAGTAACGACAACAAACCTTTGGAACGGCAGCAACTACAACAACTCACAACACAAAAGTATTTGCAACACAGCAACTAACACTGTCCACAGTAACAACGTACAATCAACGCAGCATCCTTCATTTATTTTCTGGAAACCACAAGTTATCAAAAAACTTCGGATTAAGATGATCCCCGCGCATTTTTAACGGTTAAATTGTACATCAACGCATTAAAACATATAAACATCCACGTACATCTATTAGATTGTGCATCTTCATCACTGGTTTGGGAGTACCTGTGGGAGTACATTACAACATAAATTATGCAACGTCGAAATTATTAAGTTAACTAATATTGTATTTTGTATATTAAATATTCTTGCTAGATGTGAACGGACAAACTTGCTCAAGATAGGTATTTCGCCTGCTTACGCAATATAAAACACATAAAAGAATACCCAAAAATAAAGAACAGTATAGTACGCACTCGGTGACATACATTTAGTCCACGTGACATAAAAGGCTAGTGCGCATTAACCATTCCAAAAATATCTAGTTGACTTTGTTAACAAAAATGTGTTTTCATTGTTTACTGTGTGTTAACAGTTAGTAAGTTTGAAGATTGTGCTTTACCATGTTATATACTAGGCAGCTATCTAATGCTAAAATGTTTCAAATTTTACAAAATGTGGTCTAACATTGTGACATCTAAAATTAAATTTGATATCACTAGATATATTTTGTTCCAAGAGCAAAAACCATCTAAATTTACCACAAGTTGTCCAATAGAAGACTTCGGATTTCCCTATCTCGAAAGATTTATCATCGTTGTTGAAAATCTTAAAATAAAAAACAACTAAGACTGAAAATTTATTAAAAATTCATGAGAGATATCAGCAGAAATTTTCGTCTGGTGGTAAAGAATGCACCACATCACATACATTCAGAATGCAGTTTAGTTCAAATTAAGTTATATTACCATAACTACAGTAACTAATAATTCTTGTTTTGTGCCAAAACTTTTGGGACTATACATGCAAACTATACTGAAGTGATGCTTACCAAATAGTTTTTTTCTGTTTAATTTATCTGATTCTATGAATCCCATTAGGGTTGTTTCAAATTAAAACCGCTGGATTGGCTCAAAGTATTAGAAATTTTGTTTAGCAATATAGGATTAAGACATCCTGTGGGTTTTCAAATGACAAAAATGTTAAAGAAATGAACGTAATGATTTTATGGTTTTCTAAACCTTTGTTGTTGACCAAAACCGACGTTAGGAGAGACACTTAGCATATATTTATTTATTACAAGTAGATCGACTTTTAAAAAGAAAGAAGGGTCCGTCAAATTTTTTTCTTACGGCGACCATATACATTGTCCACTCTTGTTTAATTTGACGATCGATGTTTAGTTATATAAGGGTAGTCGACGCCGACTAATGCTCACATTGTTTATAAAGGTCTTCTTTGACATTTATTCAGACTTTTACTATAACTTCCATCACTTTCTTCACAACGGCTATTCTCATAACAACTTCCAACTACCGTTTTAATCACTATAGTCATCTTTTTCGTATGTGCCAGCGACATTTTTCTTACGAAAGTGTATATCGGCGTTTTTTACTATACGGCCAGTTTTTTCATAACGGCCACCATATACTTTTTTCCTACGATCATTCTAATCACAACGACTACCATAGTTTCTTTGGGCACTAAAACCTAAACTATCACTTTCTTCATATCAGCCACCAATCTTTAGTCTTCATACTTCCGTAGTTTTTAATGGCCTTTTCTATTTTTTTTTGAGTTTTCTTTGTACTTGAAGAGACTGTGTGTATTTACAAGTATATTTCAAATATTAAATATTGACAAGTTTTTACTTACATAAGAGTAATCCTTAGTAGCAATATGATATCTTCTAATGTGTCACAATGGCGGTATTAAGAAATTCTGTTGGCCTTAGTGGATATTTTTAAAAACCTGGGTATACACTCGTATAACTAATGTATCCAATATGATCAAAGTAGTCGTTGCTAAAAATGTCTGTGATGGACGCTCTCCGCCCTCTCTGGGTAGAAGTATTGTATCACAATGGCCAGAGTTTGTTGGCCGTTATTAAAATAGTGAGTGTTATGAGAAACATTGGTTTACACGTTGGTGGTCTATATGATCAAGATAATCGTTGTTAAAATGTTTGTGGTGAAAGCTATCAGATTGATCGTTTTTATTGTGCTTGTGTGTCCGTACTTCTCTGTACTATTACTTCTTTTCCATTTCTTATCTTTTTTATTTTCTCTCTACCATATCCTCCTCTTTCATAATATCTCTTCCCATCTTCACCATATTTTATCTTTTTGCGTTTGATCTCTTTCCAACATTCATACAGTATCTTATTTTCTTTCTTGATTTCTGTTACCTTTATACCTCATTGCACTTTTCCCTGTTTGTATCCTTATTTTTTCCAGTTTCAGTCTTTCACTATATATCCTGGTGTTTGCTTCTTTAATTCTAGTGTCCACTTCTACTTGTATCTTTTCCAGTTCTTCCCTTTCTCTCCATCCCACACTCCCAGCTCCATACATCAACACATTTTTCACTATTCCATCAAATATACAGTCTTTTCTAAATATTCTTTTCTTATACTCCATACTTTCATTATTATATTATTTCTTTAATCTGTTTATCATCCTATTATACCGTATATCTTAGGCACTTGTACTTATCCACTATCTCTATCTCTTCCTCTCCCCACTTCCATTCCGTTCTAGTTTTTTAAACTCCATAATTTTTGTTTTTTTACATTTATTTCTAATTTCTTTTTTTCTAAATATCTATTCACCACTTTTCACTCTTATTATTTCTTTCATTTTCTCCTCTGTTTCTGCTAAAACCACCATGTCATTTGCGTAAGCTAGAATCCCCACTTTTTGTCTTTCCATCACTATTCCTCCAACCTGCTGTCTTTTAATTTCTACCTTTAAATCTCTCAAATATAAAAAAAATAAACAAGGGCTCAGTTGACATTTCTGCCTTAACCTTTTTTCTATCCAAATTCTCTTCCCAAAATAAGCGACTGTTTGAAAGTTTGAGTTCTATCGATTTAGGATGGCAAGGCCGGGTTGAAATGCTAATGCAGCGATATGTTTTCCTATCTGGGTAGAAGTGTGACACAGAAAATGATCGATTTGTACCACTTAAAAATTTTATGCTACAACTTTTTTATTTAATTTGTTATCCATGCATTGTGTAATTGCTCCACACTCTAATAAATAAAATTGAGAATTATGTGACGATTTTCAAGCCAAAAACTATAACACTTTTTTATGTACTTAACCTATAACGCTGTTTGTTAATGTAGAATATTTTTAAAAACATTACATTTTTTTTGAAATAAAATTTGTTAATACCTACACAAAAATGTTGATCGGATGCTTAATTGCAGCGTTTTGCTGATTTCACGTGGCCTTTATTTAACCATATCATTGAGAATAATAATTATACAAGTCTGGGAGAAAAGTTGTAGCAGTAACCTTTATCTGAACTAAACGCAATTTTCTGTTTTCTTTTTTTTTGAACAAATTGGAATTCCAGTCTTAAAACGTTGTTAAGAAAAAATGACCGACGGCCTGTGATGGACGCTATCCGCCCACTCTGGGTAAAAGTATTGTATCACAATGACCAGAGTTTGTTGGCCGTTATTAAAATAGTGAGTGTTATGAAGAACATTGGTGTACACGTTGGTGGCTTATATGATCAAGATAATCGTTGTTAAAATGTTTGTGGTGAAAGCTATCAGATTGATCGTTTTTCTTGTGCCCGTGTGTCCGTACCTCTCTGTACTATTACTTCTTCCATGTTTTTTTCTCCATTTCTTATCATCTTTATTTTCTCTCTACCATATCCTCATCTTTCATAATATCTCTTCCCATCTTCACCGTATTTTTTCTTTTTGCGTTTTAATCTCTTTTAACATTCATACAGTATCTTATTTTCTTTCTTGCTTTCTATGTTTCCTTTATACCTCATTGCACTTTTCCCTGATTGTATCCTTATTTTTTCCAGTTTCAGTCTTTCACTATATATCCTGGTGTTTGCTTCTTTAATCCTAGTGTCCACTTCTATTTGTATCCTTTCCAGTTCTTCCCATTCCCTCCATCCCTACACTGCCGCTCCATACATCAACACATTTTTCACTATTCTATCAAATATACATTTTTTTTCTCTAAGTCTTTTCTAAATATTCTTTTTCTTATACTCCATACTTTTATTATTATATTATTTTTTTAATCTGTTCATCATCCTATTATACCGTATATCTTAGGCACTTGTACTTATCCACTATCTCTATCTCTTCCTCTCCCCACTTCCATTCCATTCTAGTTTTTAAACTCCATAATTTTTGTTTTTTCTACATTTCTTTCTCTTATTATTTCTTTCATTTTCTCCTCTGTTTCTGCCAAAACCACCATGTCATCTGCGTAAGCTAGAACCCGCAGTTTTTGTCTTCCCATCCCTATTCCTCCTACCTGCTGCCCTTTAATTTCTTCCTTTAAATCTCTCAAATATAAAAAAAAAAAATAAACAAGGGCTCAGTTAACATTCCTGCCTTATCCTTTTTTCTATCCAAATTCTCTTCCCAAAGTAAGTGATTGTTTGAAAGTTTGAGTTCTATCGATTTAGGATGGCAAGGCCGGGTTGAAATGCTAATGCAGCGATATGGTTTCCTATCTGGGTAGAAGTGTGACACAGAAAATGATTGATTTGTGCCACTTAAACGTTTTATGCTACAACTTTTTTTCAAATAAAATTTGTTAATACCTACACAAAAATATTGATCGGATGCTTAATTGCAGCGTTTCACTGATTTCACGTGGCCTTTATTTAACCATACCATTGAGAATAATAATTATACAAGTCTTTTATGGGAGAAAAGTTGTAGCAGTAACCTTTATCTGAACTAAACGCAATTTTCTTTTTTCTTTTTTTTGAACAAATTGGAATTCCAGTCTTAAAACGTTGTCAAGGAAGAAAGACCGACGGTCTTGAAACACTTTTACACATTTGTTAGTAACGGTACGATGTGCAGATTTGCGTTTCATATTGGCCAAATGTAGTGATGTCAAAAAAAATTTCAATTTATCAGAAAAAGTTCTAATTTATCTTGAATTAGACTGCGTCTACAAATTGATTACTAACGCTTCCATCTTGATGATTTTGATTTTTTTAAGTTGCTTAAAACTTTGCTCTGATGGATTATCTTACGTTAACAACCGAAACGTTGGCAAGTAAGGTTACTATTTTTATGTATTTTTCAAATGTATCGTTTACAATCACTTTCATTTGAGTTCTAAAATACCTGTAAACGTTTTGTTTATTTTTTTAAATTAATTATAAAAGTTGATGTAATACAACTAATAATTTTTAAATTGTATCACAATCTGAGTTTATTTTTTTTTAGTGTGTGAATCACACTAATAATATTCACATAACGTAATATCGATAAAGTTTATTAGAAAATTGCATTGATGCCCATTCACATACAACGTGAAGATGACTATCTTTTAGTGGATTTTATAACGAATTCCAAAACATAATGATTGTCGCAATAAGTATCATAATTGAATCGTTCGATTGCATTTAGGGTTGAATTTTAAAATTGTTCAACTTTATCTATTGTTATCTTGTCGTTGCAATTTACGTAGTAAAAATTAAGTAAGGTTTTACTTGCTTATTAATTGATAGAACACAATTTTTCCCAAGGGATGAAAGAAGCAATAGCATTTTTGACGCTATGAAAATCAATTAAAATGACTGTTTACATCCGTAATCATGAATAAAAATACTTAGTCATGCATTATTATTCAGAGCAGTTTTATAACAACCTAATTGCTTACGAAAAAACCATCAACCGTAAAATTGCGTCAACTAATACAAATAAAAATGAAAATCAATTTCATGTTATCCTCTTCACAGATAACATATCAAAAATATCAATCGGATAATTTCAAAACAATTCTGTAAAGTGCGTTATAAATGATAACAACTAGTATATAAAAGTAACATATTCGGCTTACTTACTAAGTTCATCAAAATGATGATAAAGATAGTGATTGTGGTCGTGTCATTTCTGTTAGCCAACACGCACGCTATAAGAATAAAATCATCAAAAGCGGTAGGAGACTTGAATTGGTGGAAAAATGCCGTCTTTTACCAAATATATCCAAGATCGTTTAAAGATAATAACAACGATGGAATAGGCGATTTACATGGAATTAAAAGTAAACTTCAACATCTGAAGAATGCTGGTGTTACGGCAGCGTGGTTATCTCCTGTTTACGAATCTCCTCAAGTGGATCAAGGCTATGATATAAGCAATTACACAAACATCGACAAGGATTATGGTACTCTCGAAGATTTTAACGATTTAGTAAAAGCTGCACATGATTTAGGGATCAAAGTTGTTATGGACTTTGTTCCCAATCATTCGAGTAATTTACATAAATGGTTTATAGATTCTGAAGCAAGAGTACCTGGTTATGAAGATTACTACATATGGAAAGATGGAAAAAGTGATGGCTCTCCTCCTAACAACTGGGTAAGCGCTTTCACAACACTTATATTTTTAACTGATATATTTTTTTTAGATAAGTGTATTTTCTAACTCTGCTTGGAAATACAGCGAAAAACGAAAACAATATTACCTACATCATTTCACGGTAGAACAACCAGATTTAAATTTAAGCAACCCAAAAGTAGATTTGGCGTTACTGGTACAAATATTTCATTTTATGTATGTATGACTGAGTTTAAATATTTTTAGGATGTCCTGAAATTTTGGTTAGATAGAGGAGTTGATGGTTTCAGAATGGATGCCGTGCCGTATTTATTTGAAGACAAAGAGTGGAGGGATGAACCACTTTCTGGTACAACAAACGATTCTACCAGTCACACTTACTTAAATCATATTTACACACAAGATCTACCTGATACTTTTAAAATGATTTACCGATGGAGAGAGTTTTTAGATAACTACACTAGGGAAAATGGAGGAGACGCGAGGTTTGTTAAAATATCAAACCACACACTTATAAATTTTGGTTTTTAAAGAATTATGATGACTGAAGCGTATACTAACATTATTAATACAATGAAGTACTATGGAAACGGTGACGTAGATGGGGCACATTTTACTTTCAATTTCCAATTCATAACGTACCTTAACAACAAGTCTTCAGCTCACGATATTGTGTTTCAAGTCAATGAATGGTTGCACTACATGCCTTCTAAATACGTTGCAAACTGGGTGGTAAGTACTGGTACCAAAAAAAATTGTTTAGTTTATGTGCACTTAGCTAGGAAATCACGACAACATTCGAGTTGCAACAAAATTTGGTCCTAAAAGAGTGGATGGGATGAATATGTTTACAGCGTTTCTTCCTGGCGTTATGGTTACGTACAATGGAGAAGAAATTGGGCAAGAAAATGGTGAAGTTACATTTGCACAAGGACAAGATCCTAATGCGTGCAATGCACCACCAGAACAATTCGACACCCTTAGTAGAGATTTTGAACGTACGCCTTACCAATGGGATAATTCGACAAATGCCGGTTTTAATGTAGGAGCCGAACCTTGGTTACCCGTTAGTAAAAAATACAAAGAAACAAATTTAGCAGCTCAAAGTGTGGAGGGACTCTTTAGTCATTTCTACCTTTATAAAGAAATTCTAAAAATGCGGTTGATAGACACATTTACAAAAGGGAATTTAACTATTAAGGCGTTGAACAATAACGTAGTTGCTTATACCCGAGCATTAAAAGGCAGTCCTACGTATATTGTTGTCATTAATATATCGGATCAGTGGGAAAAAGTGGATTTGTCGGTTTTCCCAGAGGTTAATAAAACTGCCGCACGAATTGTTATATCAACGCAACCCTCCAAACGTGGCCGGTAAGAACCAAAATTCTAGATTTTGGAATCCGTATATAATGAATTTGTTTTAGGATAATACCGTCAGTCATAGTGAATTTGGTACCGTATGAATCCTTTGTTGCCCAAGTTTAAATATTGACAAAAGAGAACCGAAAATGTTAAGTTGTTTGTAAATACTTGTACTTAATGTTTAATAAACAATTGCACAACATTTTTCACTTTCATAAACTCGATTTAAATGTAAATTAAATTCATTCTTTTTAATTACAATGAAGCGTATAAAGTTACTTATTATCCACTAGAGTCACTTTATTCTACCTGTAAAATAATAAATTTACATTAATACACATTTCTTTGTTTCCTTTGTCACATTTATATTTCATTTCGTTAACGACAAGGTTAAAGTTGGAGTCATTTTCGGAAGGAATCGTTGTCTCCAAAAGTTTTGATAATTTTGTAGATATTTTATTGTAAGGAACAACTAGTACCAGAAGAACCTTGGTTTTTCCTTGCGATATCAGTCATATTAGATATAGAATTTCGATATAACTTTATTTACTATAGCAAAGCTTCTCCACCCACCATGTCTTTTAATTGTTGTAAAGTCAGCACCTTTATTATTCAGTAAAGTTGTTGGCGTGTCTTCATATAATGTTTCTGGATTTACCCAGGAAGCAACTCATAAAGAAACTTTTGACAGCGTGTTGATTTCATAAAATTGTAAATAAAAAAATCTCCACACTCCTTCTTCTATAATTGCGAATTTTGGAGAAATAACTGTTTTGGTAACTGGTATCGAAATAGTCTTTAGCATCACTGATTTTAAAATTCGACAATTCAGAGCAACGATAGCCACCAGACACAAGTATAATATTTAAAAAAATTTTATGTAAAAAGTTAAGAGATACTTATTTCTTTGATTATCAAATATTCTTTATCTCTTGCCTTTGTCAAGAATTCTGCTACTTGTGCTCTTTCCAATACTGCAGCTTTCTTCGCCTAGTAACATTTCGACTCACTCTTCAAATATGCGGTGACCTTTCCATATTTTAAAATATCTATGTTTTTATAGGTCTTTAATGCATATAGTACTTTGACCTTATGGATTTAATTGCATTCTTTATCTTCAAATTTAAGAAATACTATAGTTGGACTTTTATTATTTAAGGTCATTACCCCTTGTTCATTGGACTTTACAGTGAGTTGATGCTTCATTTTCCTCAAGGATTATCCCAGGAACAAAATCGCTTTCTTGAATTTTTCACCAACTTCACAAATTTTTGCATATGAGGGTTGATAAGCAACTAAAATAAATACCGGTCATTCAGCACCTAATAATATTTTTTAATAATTTTCGAGATAACAGCCGCTGTCAGTGTAAAATGTCAAATATTTTTTTTTACGAAATCTGGTTCAAAATTATAGCGATTGTGGACTGCCAGTTCTTATGTAAACACCATATCTCAAAAATCTCTAGCCAGTAATTTAGTAATAATATGCGTTTTCTAAACCTAAAGTTTCTAAACCTTGTTGTAGAATTACTGGCAATATCTCACTTGGGGTTGAGGATTCATATAGTTCAAAAAAGCGATGTATGTGATCCAAGAACTCCGTCAATACCTTTCTCTTTATTTTATTTAAAACAGTGGTTTTTATTTCTCTAGTTTATTACTAATAATAAATTTTAAAAGTGACTGTTCTTTTCAGGGTTTCACTGAACCGTGTGATGTGTATTAAAATTACAAGAAATTAGTGGTTGCATTTTGTTATTCTCACAAAAATTTACATTTTTATTAACGTCTTGTGTCAGTAGTTGTTTTAAATGGTCATGACTTTAAAACTTAATATTAACTATTAACCTTGATTATGACTGCTGTTCCTCCTTTGGAATAATGTAGAAAATGGTCACCTGGGTTGATAATTTTCCAGGTTGTCCAATACGTAGAACTATAGAGATAGATGCATAAGTTGTTGACATTTAGGGTCCTGCACCCCATTTTCAATTATATCCAGGTTTTTATAATAAGCACTGAAGAGTAGGGATTTTTTGAATACATTAATGTTTGTACCCAAAAGCTAAAGATATTAAGTTCCAAAAGAAGAGGTACTCTTAAACTAATAGAAAAAGCGTAGTGAATAAAAGTTTTAGGTTTTAGGTTGCATTCACTTAAAAGAAGACATCAAATCAACTGTGAGAAGTTGGTAGCAGCATACATGGATTTTTATGAAAATCCATTTGTACTTCTTCTTCGTCTTCACACACGAAACGGAACGAAACAAAACGGTTAATAGAAACCCCACAAAAACACAAAAAAAAAAAAAACAAACAAAATGAAGAATAGCACCTTAATAATACGAGAGAAGTTTGTTACTCAAATCCATTATAGTCAGTAGAGCAAAAAGGACAGCATCGGGTGCACATGATACGTATATAAGAAGAAGGTCAAGCGATAGAGAAGTTATCTTGAAGATACTGTCAGGATGAACAACGAAACATTGAACGCAAGTTTTGACACATGGCGAAACTCGGAAAAACTATTGGTGATTGGTAATTTGTACATTATTTACACGATACGCGTGCAATAGTAAGCCGGATCCGTTGCGACGGGCTTGGAACTTGATGGCGCGGTTTACACGATGCATCGGGTTGATTGATGGACTTTACTTATCTTGAGTGATCAGTTGTTTGATCAATGCTTGCCGTACTGGTTTATTTATATGCGTTGAGTACGTCATAATGATGTGATGAGGTTGTTGACATTATTTCCTTGCATGTCAGCACATTTCTGGTTTGCATTACTGGAATGCATTGTGTATTTTGTTTCTTTATTAAATTTTTTAAGAATGCGGAATATTCTTAAAAATTGGAATTTCCTTATGCAGATATTTGAGGGTTACTGCTGGCAATATATGTCGTCATCCAATGGCTGTGTTGTTATATTTTATGTTCTTATTTACCTTCTATAATGTTTACACACTTAATTAATGTTATTACATATGAATACTAAGGTGGGTAAGGGTTGGCATGTTTAGGTTTTTAGTGGTTTTCCTAAACCTTGAAGCAACGAGGATGTATTGATATCTAGTTAGCCTAGACCAGTTCCTTGCATAAACAAAATATTGCGTTACCATAGCAACGAACAATAACTTATTAGAAGTGTCAGTGTAAAGTTTGACGTCAAAAAGTAAACCAGAGTCACGCAATAAATTAAATGAAAAAGATGTCCACCGAAATTGTGAAAATCGAAAATTGGAGTATCGAGCCATCATCAAGTACCTGTATTTAAAAGGGTTAAGAGGTAAGCAGATTTACGAAGATATGCTTAATACCCTTGGTGATCAATGTCCTTCGTATGCGACCGTCAAAATTGGAATGCAAGCTTCAAAAGAGGTAAATTTTCCATTGAAGATGATGACCGATCGGGAAGGCCAGTTTCTGTGTCAGTCCCCGAAAATATCGATGCAGTTCATGACATGATTTTATCAGACCGTCGAATTGGGCTAAAACGGATATCTGAAGCACTGAATATTTCATACGAACGCGTTCATCATATGGTTCACGTCAATTTGGACATGAGAAAATTGCTGCAAAATGGATCCCCAAATGTTTGAATGTTGACCAAAAGCGTGCAAGGGTAGAAGCATCGCGTTCGATCTGTGCTCGATTTGAAAACGATGTAGACTTCTTAAACCGAATTGTTACTATGGATGAGACTTGGGTACATTTCTACGATCCAGAAACAAAGCAACAATCGATGGAATGGCGACACTCTGGTTCTCCAAGACCTAAGAAGTTTCGTGTCCAAAATCTGCTGGAAAAGTTCTTGCTTCAGTTTTTGGGATTGCCATGGAGTAATCATGATTGATTTTTGGATAAGGGTAGAACAATAACTGGAGATTACTATTCGACATTACTGACCACTCTACGGGAAAATATTAAAGAGAAAAGACGCGGAAAGCTATCCAAAGGTGTTTTGTTTTTGCAGGACAACGCCCCTGCACACAAATCTCATGTTGCCATGCAAAAATTCGTGATTTAGGGTTTGAATTACTAGAACACCCCCTTATTCACCCGATTTGGCTCCGTCCGACTATCACCTCTTTCCTCAACTGAAAAAAAGTTTAAAAGGTCGTACATTTTCTTCCAACAAGGAGGTAATAGAAGCTGTGGAGGTCTGGTTTGCAGAGCAAGAAGAAACATTTTTTTGAAAGGTCTAGAGACGTTGCAGGTCTGCTGTAATAAATGTATCCAATTAAGAGGAGAATATGTTGAGTAATAAAATATTTTGACATTGAAATTTTGTTTGGTTCTATAGTAGGCTAAGAATTTTTCAATATATCCTCGTATTCAAATTCAATCCTTCTCTATAAAAAAAAATAAAAAAAAAAAAAAAAAAAAAAAAAAAAAAAAAAAAAAAAAAAAAAAAAAAAAAAAAAAAAAAAAAAAAAAAAAAAAAAAATAATTTTTTTTTTTTTTTTTTTTTTTTTTTTTTTTTTTTTTTTTTTTTTTTATAATTTTTTTTTTTTTTTTTTTTTTTTTTTTTTTTTTTTTTTTTTTTTTTTTTTTTTTTTTTTTTTTTTTTTTTTTATTTTTTTTTTTTTTTTTTTATTTTTTTTTTATTAAAATTTTTTTTATTTTTTTTTTTATAAAAAAAAATTTTTTTTTTAAAATTAATTATAAAAAAATTAATGGTTATTTATTATACAAGTGTGTAAAGTAAGGATTTTATGCACGAGTTGCGGAGTTTAAAACACGAGCCGCAGGTGATTGTTTTAACCGCAAGGAGTGCATAAAAACCTTTCACACACGTGTTTCATGTAATATTTTATCGACGTCAGAACTAATTTTTAGAATCAAGAACAGTTACTACAACAGAAAAACACATGTGGTTTCACATTTTTTATTTCGAGTGTTGATTGTCAGGCATCGTTGGTAACAAAAACCGTTTCAAAGCCATTTAATTTACATTGAACTTTTACACACTAATTAATTAATGTGCTGATTATAAGTTAGACGCAATAAAAATATTTTAAAAATGCCTTTAACACAATAAAAAAAGATACCATGCTACACCAAATTGATCAGAAGAAGCCTTTGTTATTTCGTTTTTTATGGCAGTGTTACTTCAGTTCCATCAACCTTTTTTTTTGAAAATGAGATAATTTTTCCCTTAGTTAATTGTAAACAAGGTCGACAATTTACCTTATAGTCTAAGAACTAATGTCTCAATTTAGTGTCCCCCCTTTATATAACGGAACCTTAGGAGGTGATCTCAACGTTAACGATCACCAATGTTGCTTTTATTCGAATTTATCCAAGAGAATGATTTATACATAAAACGGATTTTTGAAGAAATTTTCAACATGAATGTTGATAGTTAACAGTGTACCATTACTAACGAAAACTTTCGTTTAAGAAAAATTACATATATTTGTATTCTAATGTATGCATTTTATAGTAACCTTATTTTTATGTCACTATTAACAAAATTAACTGTTATGTTCATACAAAAATATCTGGTTCATCCGAGTAGTTGGAGGAATCGTCTCAAGAATACAATCAGCATTTTCTTTTTGTAAAGTGAAACTTATCATCTGCAACAAATATTGTTTAGAACGTGATTCTCCACTAACATGAATTAATCTTCTTTCTAACTCATCAACGAACCCTCTAGCAGCTTCACATAATGTTTCCATCGATTCAATATACAGGGTGGTGCTTTTGAAAACGGGTCATAGGTTAATGGTTTTGGTATCAAAATGAAGCTAAAATTAGTCTGTATAACTGTTGCTATTAGGAGTCAGCTGAATTTCACGTTGTTTTCAAAAATTTGTCAATAAAAATAAAAGTAAGTTCCTACGTTTTGACAATAAGACTGAAAGGAAAGTCATTAATAAAAATAAAAGCTTTATTCCCAAAGAACAACTTCGAATGATATTAGAACTAAATTAAATAGAATGATTAAAATAAATAAACATAAAAAATTACTAATTTTTATTAATGAATTTTCAATTTTCAGCTGATTTCTGATAGCGAGCGCTATGCGCAATAATTTTAGCTGCGTTTTGATACCAAAACCATTTATGTCACTGAAAGGGCGAGCAGTAATTAAAAAAAAACCAGTTCACAATGCTAAATTCTTATGATCCGTTTTCAATGGGGCTATCCAAATTAAATAAGTAAGTTGTAAAATAATGAGCGATAAAAAATTTGTAGCTGATTTCATCTAATTCATATGGCGCATGTGGCGACATCTACGAGTTAACTTAAACCCTCTCACACATTCTTGTTTACCTTTACAAAAACTAGTTCATACCCAATTTTCAAGTCATTATGTAGAAAAGTAGCTGATCTATTAACAAAAATCTATTTTATTTTTTTCGCTTTAACGTCCTGTATCTCAGTAAGGAGCAGACTAAGACCCATTATTGTTAATGAAAATATTATGATTTTGGCCTTCTAAACGTAGATTTACAATTTGCCCCATTACTTGTGAATCACCCTATATAATTTTGAGTAAGTTCCATATACTTATTTAACTTCTTCAACGCTGGTTGTTTGACCACAAGACCTAATACTTTAGCTGCCGTTGCAATGAACGATGCCGGCATCGTATCCACACATGTCACGTTCAAGCAAAACTTTTACGATAACCCCATGGGACAATTGTAACTCCAAGAAGTCTTTCATTATCATTGCAAGTTCCGGTAAGTTTTAATCTTAAAAGGACCTTAGCCTGGCGTAAAATTGCATTTAAAGAGTTATGACTAGACTACTGCCCTCCGCGTTTTTTACAAGATATATATCACATCCTAACGTAAACCAATAGAAATTCGAAAAGTGACATCATCCAATAGTATTCTAATATTTTTAAAAGCGTTTAGCCAAACACCTGAGTCTTTTTGAGGTATAGCGTTAGAACGATTCAATTCAAATTCGTACTACATAATTGTCTTATGAAAACAAAAGTATCTGTACGGAAGGAATTAAAAGAATTCGAATTTTGTAGCTACTCCACAACTCCAGATTTGATTTCTTTTCTTCAATTCTCTACGTCCTCAATCCCATCCAGCTCTTGTTATCAGTTATCCAGGGTAAATCTAAAATAGCACATTGCTCTACTGTTAAGAGTTTATTTTTTTCTACCTATGCCTCAAAAGGTCGCCACATTAATTGAGACTTTGCAAGAAATCAAAAGTTTCAACAAGCATAGAACTGAGTTTGGTCTTAAAATGTGCATCTCACAAATGCTTATGCGCTTCTCAAGTGAATGAGTTTGAAACTCGTTGTTCTAAGGAAAGCAGCCGTTGACCAAAGAATTCAATGCTAAACGATCTGATCGAAGAAGCTCTTACTTCTGTTTAATTATCTGCTATTTTGAAACTTTTTGCATACCACCAAAAGTCCTCTAACTCTAATATACAAGAACAAACAAGTCATGGATGTAAAGAAATTCATGCATTTCTTGACAGAATTGATTCTATTATGAGATTTACCACTAGTGACCTAAGATCCAAACTTTTCTTTACTTAAAGAATTTACATGCTTTTTACGGAAATTAGAAATTAATTAGTTTGAAATTCATTTTAAATAAATGGTACAGTTTCTGCACTAACTTTCTTGCATTTACACATTTTTAATTAATGTATTGACATATACTAATTTCAATTTCACTTTGAAGAAAAATTTAACCTGCAGTTATTTAATCAAAAATTTTTCCACAATTATCTCGAAACAACCAATACTGTCGTATCGTAGACGACATAATTGATTGACTACGTACCAATTTTACTATAAATTCTTCAACTCAATTTCGAGTAAACAAAATTAATTAATCAAATTTAGAAGTTTAAAAGACTAAGAAGTTCATGGTATTTGTAGCGCAGTTTATTGTACCGGTGTTCCATTAAGAAAGATAGCTGGCTATATCTCAGAAACTAATACTAGTACAATTTTTTTTTTTTTAAAAGTGACCATTGGGAACTGCTGGAAATTATTTTCAAGTACGTAGATTGAACGAAAAAACTAGAAATATCTCCCCGAAATAATCGAGTAACGTATGCCAATAGATAACACTGTTTTAATCCTTAATATTTTCTGAACAAAAAAAACTTTCTATAAAAATTTTCTCACATGTCCAATAAAGTTTTGGGGAAAGCTTATACTTAAATTCTGAAAAATGCACATATTGGATGAATCAATTTTACTAAACTTAGGTTCATTTGATAGACTTATTTATAATTATTTTTTAGCTCTGCAAAGCAATACTGCAATACTGGATACTTTTTACGAACACTGGTAGAGGGCGTTAGGTTAACAACGAACATGTTTTGCCAAATGTTTGAAACAATTTAAATACAACGGTTTATACTTTTTGACATATTTGGATAGAGTGAAAAAAGTCCAAAAAACTGGAGCAAATCTCTACTTGATTTGATTTTTTTAAACCGGAAATATTTAGGACTATCATTTTAAACACATTGTTCCAACCATTCCCTAGTCGACAAAGCAGTTACTTTCACTTCCGCTCTAGAAATGCTGCAAATAGCGTCCGTTATGCGCTAATTAATATCTTATCTTGTAAAGTCTGTATACTATTGGCGCGGAGTAATAAATCATAATTGCTTGAAACCATTCTTTATTTTCTTGTGAAAACGCTACTTCTACGATTAAGTAAAAACCAATAAATTCTAACCAAAATATCATTGTGCCGCTCTTGCAGCATATCGACCCATCTAGGGTCTGAGAACAATAGTTTAATCTGTGTAAACACGTTGCCATTAGCCCAGGTACTGACAAAACGAGAATCATAGCCGTAGATGTGGGTATTATACCAAGATACAAAATAATGGTATATAATACGTAAGAAGTAAAATTTGTAATGTGATCTACTATACAAATAAAATAAATAACATATAAAATAGATTTTACTATTATAATATATTTACCTACTAAAAATATGATTTTCCAAACGTATCAAGTACACTCATGAAATTTAAAACTTGGACACCACAATTTCTGTAAACAAAAGTTTGCACATTGTGAAGCGGGCTTAAGGGTATCATTTACAATTCTAACAGCAGGTAGTCTCAGCAGGGGTTATCTTATAGAAGGACTGTAGAATGAATCATTACACTAAGCACGTTTTAGAAAATAGGTAATTTACGTTGCTTACTTAATTTTTTCTTTAAAGAATATATTTGAAGGTATCGCTAATTAAACACCATAGCTCGATTAATTATCGAATCTTTTGTTTAGGAAATGTTTACAAAATAAAATTAGAAATAATTTTGATTTAAAAACGTCTACAAGCAATAACTTTTAAATTAAATCAAAAACTAAACATGGTTATTTGGGTTGACTGATTATTACTTATTTTTAAATAAATCTAACCTACTAATTATTGTAAGTTATTAAAAAAAATCATTAAACTCTCTATTCATAATATTTAGTCCTTACAAAATGTATATTTTATGACGTTTCATTTTTTTCTGTAGTTAATATAAAAAGTGAAAATAAAAACTAAGGCAATTCTTATTGTCAACGTATATATTTAGTTTTTTGACAAGAATTTATTACATAATTATAATTAAGATACCAAGTTATAGTTTAAAATTAAATGAAAACTTTTTTTTAAATAAAGGTATTACTATATAAATAAATATAAGAAATCAATAATGGGTGTGACCTCCATTATTATTGATACATTCTTGGAGGCGTCTGCTCATTGACGCTATCAAGGTATCAATATAATTAATATTAATCGTTTCCCATGCGGTATCAATGGCTGCAATTAGTGCATTACGGTTTACTGGTATAAAATTTGGCCCTTGTTGTCTTCGGATAACAGCAAGTATTCGAGCCCAAACATTTTCGATAATGTTAAAATCTGGGCTTTTTGCTGGCCAGGGTAACAGCTCCAAGTTATTTGCTTGTATCCAGTTGCGCACAACCTGCGAAGTATAGGGTCATCATATCCCGATAGTTAATTATCGAATGTTCCAAGTGTAAATATGAATGGAATCTACTAACGTAACGTTAAGTCGTTAATTATAGTTACATAACTCTCCTTTCATAAGATATAGTTCATATTAATATGCTTATTGTAAAGCTTCGTACACACCTGAACAACAAACCGAGGAACAAACAGAACAACGAACCGAACGGCAATCGGAACATTAATTTGGACGGTGCTACGTACGAATTTTAGAACAGATTCGCAAGTCCTGATTGTTCCACGAACGGTTTGCGGCGTTCCCGCAACTTGTCGGTTTTTTCTCCGACATCAAAGAAAATGCGCGCGAATGCGTTTGCAGGTTTGGACGAATCTAAACAAAACGGCGAACAAACTTATGCGGAGAATTAAATTATTTATTTTTTGTCCTCCCTTTTGTGGGTTTGTTGTGTTTTAGGTAATATTATGGAGTTGACAGAAGAAAAATGTTTTAAATTAATCAGTGTTTAAGAATGCAAGAAAAAAATGATGTCCCTATTAGCATCATTTGGGCGGAAATTTCCAAAATTAAAAAAAACAAAGTAAATTATAATTTTTACTCTTCTTTGTGCGTAAAAATTTGGTTGGCACTATCTTCTTGTTTTCCGCAATTTTCTCTTCTCAATAATAAATATATATGAACTGAAAACTACTGAAAATAATTATGGGAACAGCACAAACGTTCCGTTTGTTTTCGGATTGTGGAAATCATAAAAGATCGTTTGTCGTTCTGTTTGACTTTCGGTTCGTTGTTATGTTTGTTGCTCGGTTTGTTGTTCAGGTGTGTACGAAGCTTTACAACTTAAGCAACAATTTTTGGCGAATAAAGATTAGTTTGTGATGTAATATTAGAAACACAAATTTATATCATATCAAATTTATGACAACTTAAAAACCAAGAACGTGTATGTTATTGCTAAGAAATTATTAAGGAAAAGCGCAATTGCAGTGTAAATATTTATAATTAGATATTTTCGAAAGTTTATAAGTCCTCTATTGTAATCTTAATACTTAAAAGAAAATCCTGTCCATTAGCATTATAAGGAAATGGCTTTTACTTTATGAATAAGTTTCAATAACAATAGAATATCCTTGCTTGTTTAATTTACTTCCTTTGAGTCATATTGCTCTAAGGGTTGTTACATTGGTCATTAGAAGTATGTAATAAATAAACAATTACCTACTGTTTGAGAAGGGGTAGTGTGAACCAATAAATAAAATAAGAAATGTAAATTTCATTTTAGTTTAAAATTTCAAGTGTTATTGACTAAATGCCACCTCATCTCGGTGCTGATTTGAGTTGGGTTAGCGCGCGGGGTCCAGGAGTTTGTTGGGCTATCGATGGACGTCTTGATTCTGCTGCGTATTTAGATATTTTGGAAACTATTAGGAAACCTTCAGTCGAATTGTGTTTTATCCAGACGAAGATTATATTTTCCAACAAGTAAGTATTCTTATTTCACTATACTTTCTCCAAAAAATAGTTCAGGATCTGTTGAATTAACATTTTCATAATGTATTTTTTGTTGTTAAAGGACAACGCCCCTATTCATACTTCGCGGGTTGTGCGCAATTGGATACGAAAAATAACTTGGAGCTGTTACCCTGGCCAGCAAAAGCCCAGATTTTAACATTATCGAAAATGTTTGGGCTCGAATACTTGCTGTTATCCGAAGACAACAAGGGCCAAATTTTATACCAGTAAACCGTAATGCACTAATTGCAGCCATTGATACCGCATGGGAAACGATTAATATTAATTATATTGATACCTTGATAGCGTCAATGAGCAGACGCCTCCAAGAATGTATCAATAATAATGGAGGTCACACCCATTATTGATTTCTTATATTTATTTATATAGTAATACCTTTATTTAAAAAAAAGTTTTCATTTAATTTTAAACTATAACTTGGTATCTTAATTATAATTATGTAATAAATTCTTGTCAAAAACTAAATATATACGTTGACAATAAGAATTGCCTTAGTTTTTATTTTCACTTTTTATATTAACTACAGAAAAAATGAAACGTCATAAAATATACATTTTGTAAGGACTAAATATTATGAATAGAAAGTTTAATGATTTTTTTAATAACTTACAATAATTAGTAGGTTAGATTTATTTAAAAATAAGTAATAATCAGTCAACCCAAATAACCATGTTTAGTTTTTGATTTAATTTAAAAGTTATTGCTTGTAGACGTTTTTTAAATCAAAATTATTTCTAATTTTATTTTGTAAACATTTCCTAAACAAAATTTTGATTCGATAATTAATCGAGCTATGGTGTTTAATTAGCGATACCTTCAAATATATTCTTTAAAGAAAAAATTAAGTAAGCAACGTAAATTACCTATTTTCTAAAACGTGCTTAGTGTAATGATTCATTCTACAGTCCTTCTATAAGATAACCCCTGCTGAGACTACCTGCTGTTAGAATTGTAAATAATACCCTTAAGCCCGCTTCACAATGTGCAAACTTTGTTTACAGAAATTGTGGTGTCCAAGTTTTAAATTTCATGAGTGTACATTCACCACTGCGATACGGGAGATTCGATAATTCTGACAGGTTTATTACTCCGCGCCAATAGTATACTGAGTATAGTGGGTATCGTAGTAGAAATCAAGACAGGTTACATCAGAACATCTGCAATAAAAGTGAAGGAGAATTTTTATTTAAATTATGTTAAAAAAGTTTAAATTTGCTCTTAAACAGCATCTTGCAGGCTATGAAAACAGACTACTTTCCAAATCTACCTATCAAGAAATACCCGATCAAGAAACTGACGAACATTTGCAACGTATTGAGCAGAGCAAACATCATGTTAGAAAAACATTGTTCTCCTGGTTTCCAATAGCAAATTTTCTAAAAAATTGGGAATTGTTTTTCCAAAAAATTTAAAATGTTTGCCCTCTAAGAGGTTCATTAAGGAAGGAAGTCTTTATAATTTATGTACCTATAATGTCACAACCAAACGTTTACTCTCCATCTTTCTTGATATTACACCTTCCGCATTCAGCAAAAGTTACATAGTATGTGTACCTATTGATTGTTCAATTTTATGTTTAACATATTTTTTGGGGATCTCCTTGCTTCTAGAATGTGACGCCCCCCCCCCCCCCCAAACCCGTAACTTTTATCAATGTTAAAGTGACAATTACGTTGCGGCATATGCGATTTTTATATATGAATTAAATTGTACTTGAAAGACAACGTTAGCCATATTGTAAATAATGTAGTGTAATATACTCGTGTAAATTTTAAGAAAAATTGTTTTCCGAAAATTATTTTTTCAATTTTACACTCTTAACTTTAAGGGTAGAAAAAAATTACTTTTAAGAGAATTGTTTAAAAAATTAAATATGAAATTTCATCAGAGTCTATACATACGTACATAATTCTTTTTACCAAGCACTTTATCTCTACGTATGCAAAAAATTAAAATTTCAATTACAGATAAAGGATTGTAAGGATTCCTTCAAGTGGAGAGACAAAAGATCACTACTCTGGTTTCAATTTGCCGACATTTCGCACGACTGTTTCAAGGTTTCTAACATTACTTTTAAAAACTAACATTTATAAAGTAGTTTAAAAACGATTAATCAAGTTAATTAATGGCAATCAATACTTTAAAAATAAATAAATAAATATATATTAATAAGATACATATGCACTATAAGAACAATATAATAATACTGGGTTCATTGCGTGTTTTAACAAAAATTTTCGTAAATAACTTAGAAAACTATTTTTGTTTTGTATTGAAAATTCATAAAAAATTAGTAGATTCTTTGTCGAAAAACATTGAGGGTCTTTTATATAAAAAAATTATATGAGGCAACTCCTGCTGCCTGATTACAGACCCTTAAGATAGCGCAAAAAAACAGTTTTTAATTTTTTCTTGAAAACAAAAAATTTTACAAACTTTTTGAACGAACATTTTTTGCTACCAAAGAAGCATTAAATAATTGTTTTTGTAGTATTTTCGTATAGTTTCAAGAAAGAGAAAAAAGCCACCTCTAAATTTTTTTCATTATTTGAAAATTAATTCCAGATAGTTTAATTTTTCTTGAGTTTTTGTAAGGTTAACCATCTTTGAGAAAAAAAATCCATTATCAAATATTCTTAAATGAAGTTAAATCCATATTTTATGTAATAGCTGTTCTAAATAATAAAACAATTCTAACTTATAGTCATCATTGGCTAATACTATTTATTGAAAAACTTACAGTAAATTGTCAAAAATTATGAGCGACTAGTTTCGCCTTAAAAAAATTTGTTAAGCCATTATCAAGCTTTGTAGACAATATAACAGTAATTTAAGGTAATTGATGGATGAAAACGTTTTTATAGAACACGAGACAATTTATGGTGTAAATTCTTGAAGTAAAGTCTTCTACCAAATCAGGTATTTTTTTTTATTTTTTGTTCCTGGATGAACATTATAACTGAATACTTGCACAGTTATATTAAACATGTAATTTAAGGAAATCTATAAGATATTATTAAACAAGTTTTAAGGGTGACCTTATTTGCCTTTTGGAACTATACGAGAATACTACAAAAATATTCATTTAATGCTTTATGAATAACAGGGAATGTCGACTTTTTTGTTTTCAAGAAAAAAATTAAAACAGTTTTTTTGCAATCTTTAAGGAGCTGTAACTAAGCTGGGGTTGCTCATGAGTTTTTTTTTATGCGAAAGATCCACATTATTTTTGACAAAGAATCACCACTTCTATTTTTTCGCATTTGTTTATTTACACCTTGTATATCAAAATAGTTTTAATACTACATTCTTAATAAGTAGGATATAATAACAGTGTACAGGTGCATTAGCTACCGACAAAACGGTGATGAATATTTTAATCAGTTTTTGTAGTCCAGTTATTATGTTTATTCTGGATCAATGCAGCTTTCATTGAACTTTGACCCAACAAGTTCCACTTTTCATCTTATTATGTTACGCTCGCTAAACTAGTTTTTTAAAACACTTAGTACAAAAAGCTTCCAAGTTTTTTGTATTACAATACAAAATTAAATAGTTATTTGTGTATCAAAAAAGCAGTAAATTTAATTAATTAATTAAAATAATATTAGTATTAATTAAAGGAAAGTTGTTCTGGTGACACATTTGTTAATAATGGTGACACTTTTCGAAAAAAAAACCTTGATACCGGACAAGTACACCTTTTTTTAACCATTATAATAAAAATTAAATTTTACAAATTTCCTCTTCTAATAAATGTTCAACATAAAAAGCATTGTGATTTCACCCCAAATACATCTATTGTGGACCAGGTCAGCTTCTGGTAACCTTTGACCCGACACGTTCCACTTTTGATCTTAATAACGTGTAAAATTACTAGTCGTACAACAGGTTCCACCTGATCAAAAAATTATTGTGTTTAGACGTTATACAACGGATAGAGGAAACTATCAGTGTTGTAATAAATGCGAAAAACAAAGTACAGTCGAGCAAAATAATTCCAAGATTTGATTAACACTTAGATAAAGTTAAGAAAATAGGGTTTTGTTATTTTTTAAATATTTCCAATTGATGGATTATTTTGCTGGTAGAGATTGTCCACGGACCTTTCTAATTAGATACAGGGTGCAGTGTCTAAAATGGAGGGTTACCTAGCGAGGTTGGAACGGTGAACAACCAGCTTTAGTTAGCACATGTAATGCATATTAAAGCTGCGAAATCGCAGTTGGATAAACCCTCCATTTTAGATACTATATATAATGCATAAAGTTACATTAGAATTTTCCAAGAAATCCAAATTTGGAATAAAAATGGGTGGTTCTACTTAAAAAACAGCTTTGGTATGTCGCACTTTTATGGAACACCCTGTATAAACGAAAATAATTTTAAAATGTAAAACTCATTGATTTTTATTGCAATATTTTTCCTAGATACCCACCTTCCTTTGTACTAATAGGCCAACCTGTATATAATATAGAGAGAAAACATCTTTGCGATTAAGAATTAATTTTACTTTACAATAAAAAAACAACCTTTCTTAGTACAACAAATCATCATTTGTTTTTGTAAATTAGATTGTATGCCATTGATTGAGTTAACAACTAATCATTGTGTTAGTCAAGAAAGTTGATTATACTATTTTATTATCATTTTTATTTCATTCAATAACGTGACGTTTATCAATAGATAAAGTTTTGCCAACATTTTTTAAAAAGTATAAAAAAACTTAAAATTTTCAAACTTAAATTTTTTTGTTTTCGACATCAAATTTATTTAATTTTTTTTTTAAATAATGGGAAAAAGTGGAATCGTTTTTTTACGATTCATGTTTTTGTAAAATTACAAAAATTTTATAACAATTTTCACATTAGGAGACATTTTATTTAAATTTTAAATCACTATTGTTAATTTGAATAAACAAATTTTTATGGTGTACAAAGTCAAACTGTCACTTTTCAAAGATTTTTATTGCCTCTTAAGAAGATTAAGCTTAAAATCATTTTCTTCTAAAATACAGTAGCGTGCTATAGTATTCTACATTACAAGCCACGTAAAACAAATAAATAATATTTGAATTAACTTAAAAATGATCAAATTCTGTTTTCTCTAAATTATTTTCAAAATTCAAAATTTTTCATACTTCAAATTTTGGGTTTGACTTGTTCCCGTCAAATATATTTGATAGTGTGAAACACCATCATTTGTTTTTGCATTGCAGAACCAACACTCATTAAATTAATTTGACAAATGTAAAACATCGCCATTGCCAAACTCTTTTGATCAAATAAAGCAAGAATTTTAAATTTAATTTTAACAATAATAGATGCAAAACGCGCTTTAGAACTGCATTACTATGACAACGCGTTGTTTGTTCAAATGTATAGTTTTTCTCTCAACAATAATGTAACTGGTGAAACGGACGACGTTCTTTTAGTGTATCTTCACTAACTAACAGAAAAATTTAACTCCAATTTTTTGGGATAGAAATGTTCTATGTTAAAAAGCTGTCTGGAGATTTAAAAATGATGAAGTTTGCAAGTTTGTTTTCTTATTACAAACGTTATCAAAAAAGTGTTATTTTAACTTGACATTATTTGTAGATTTCACAAGTTAATTGCCTTTTCAAAATAAAAAAATTAGAGTTAAATTCCGAAGAATGTAAGGGTTTCAACAAAAAAACAAATTAAAATTTTCTTGTTGAAACTTTTGAATTGTTATATATAAAGTGGTTACAATGTTTGAAATTTTTTGTGCTTGCCGGTGTAACGAACTTTTTTTGACGGCGAATGACGTAGAAGAGTAAGTATATTATCGTCACTTTACGAAATACAAATAACTTAATAATAAGGAGATTTACGATCACTTTGTGTTTAGACAGAAAATATTCAGCTTTTCGTCTTCCCTTAATGCTGGCCAGTACACTATGGCGGTGTACCAAAAAAAATTACAATATACTTAGGAATAAAAGAATCTGAATTATACACAGGTCACTCTTTTTGCCGATCAGCAACAACGATGGTTACGGATGCAGGACGAGATATTTTGAAACTCAAACGTGCTGGAGAATGGAAATCTAATGCAATTGCAAAAGGTTATCTGTATAATCCTATCAATATTAACCTGGGGGAATCTGTTAATACATTTGGAATTTTAATAAATAAAAAAAATAAATAAATACAGTTTTAGTTTTTCTACAATTCTGGAGCGTTCTGGTAGAAGTATGTGGTATGATCAATTAAGACTCTATGTACTTGAGTACATGAAAGGTCCAGAATTATGGGGAAACTAAAACTTAAATAAAAATACAAAAAATATTTAATTCTGTTATAAATAAATAAAAAAAAATCCCATACAGATATACTAAAACTAAATGCTAATGCCTCCTTTACAGTTTGCAAATAACGAAATTGCTCCTTGAGGTCTACGTTGGTTTTATCAAATCTTTACCATCTTTGGAGTCCTACGTAAGAGGTTGTCTCTAATTTCTTGTTTTGATGACGTTGACAATTGAAACATTTAAAGATGACTTTTTTACTGTCTTCTTACTATGTATGATCCAATATCATTTGTCATTACAATATTCATAACCAGCATAACAAGAAGTGAGTTAAACATGAATGAGACTTTCCACCAATAGGTAATTTAAGGGAGTAGAATTAAAAACCGAAAGGAGGCACTATCTTTACGCCTTACTTTACGTATCTTTGTCTTCACACGGAGGAGAATGTCTTCACCTTTTATCACTGCCAATCCGCCAGATTACTTATTTTGTAATAAAAGAAATTGTAAACTCATCAGGAGTTTAATCAATCCCTCCAAACAGAGGATGTGGTTGAAATCGCCTTTTCATTTATTTGATTCCAAGAACACTCAAGACAGAGGTGTTTTCTCACAATCTCAACTCCATTTTTGCCTGTTGCATCTTTTCAATTGATTTTAATTTGAACGATGAGAACTCCCTTTCATCCTTCAAGGAAGTAACGCAATTATCCGCACATAAAGCAATTTCAACAAGATGTGAACAGCAACACTCCCATATTTCTTCAAATGATGCTTTATTATTCAAGTAAGAATGAACTGCAGGTCGGACCAAAGACAACTCTTCTATGCCTGTAGACATTCAACTGCTTAGGATTCCCTCTCTTCCACCAAAGAAATCTGAGACAGTCTCTGTTTTTTTGGATGAACAGTTATCATGAGGAATGCTTTTCTTATGTTTGATATTGCACCAATTTAATGCTGACGGAACTGGAGTAAAAGAGAGGGAGTAATCTCCAAGAAACTTTGGCCCTTTTTCAATCAGTTGTTGAGGGATGTTTTTTATTTTGCAAGAGCTCATAAAAGTCAAACTGGTGTAGTGATGATATTCTTGATAACTGCTCCTCTTCATTACGACGATCTCTTCTATAATTTCTTTATCTAACCAAGTCTGGAAAACAGCTTTATAGTCCTCTAGTTTATATACTCTTTGTAATTACACAAATAAAATCTTTCATTGGCTACATAACGGTTAGTGAAAAGGTCCAACATGGTTCCCACCCCAAGGTAACTGAAATTTGTACAAGTTTTTATCATTTACTTGGACTGTCTTTTAATAATGATGTTTTGTCATAAATTCCCTTTTCTCCTTCTGTATCTTTAAGGTAGGATCTTCAATGCTAAGAACATCCAAAGTCAGAGGTTACTAACTTTAAGCTCATAAGGTAAAGGGATGTAGTAAACTGGCTGTCCACCCTACTACCGTTCCTTGTGCCAAGAGTCCATAGCGTAGCTTTACTGATTTTCTTGTCATTAATTGCGAGTAGTAATCACTGCCAATTAGTATTTCCACTGCGAGGGCACTTTTCCGTAGTCTAAAATCCAAACTTGCTGTTGAGCTAATTCTTGTAGTCACGGACCATGGGGGTGCATGTTGTTGGACGGTCCACTGCGACAGTAGTGAGTGAATTCCGTTTTTCAATTTCAGTCAAAGAGAGATGATACTCAACCAGTTGTACTTCCTCCGAAAAACACATGCTAATTATTTTGTTTTCCCACAGTTTATAGTTTCATCTCTTTCGCTAGAAACTCTTCTGTGAACCAGATCGATCACCAGTCGACTTTGATGGAGACAACTGTGACTAGTCTAGAGAAGTACGCAGTTTCCAGGCATATGGCATGTCAAGAAGCGAAATAGTATTTTTTGGATTTAATTGACATTAACTAACTGATTTTTTTCCAGATAACTAGTCGATAATAACCACTAAAATAACTACGATTCCTAACTCAAAGAAAACTGAAGAATTTTGAAAGAGTCTATATGCAATGTTACAAACTACAATTAATATAAGGATAGAAATTAAGGATTAGGTATTCTAGATCTGTAGCCCTCATTAAAAGTAAGTCAACAAGTCAAATAGCGAAGAAATCTAGTGTCTATACAAAGTTGAAGGTAGAGAAACTTTTGAAGTAAGCGGATGATAATAAATGTTTGTTAATGAACGTAAAATTTACCACAAAGTTTGGCGATTTATGTTAAAACTTTCATCAGCTTTTAGGTGTAGGGATTAGCGGGACATTGCCCGAGAAGAAATAACATTTCTGGATGTAAAACACGTAAAAGATATGAAATTATTTTTTCTGTTTGCAATTCCAAACACCAAGACAAATATCAGAAAGATATTTGCTGTATCACGTAGAAATTATGACGGTATAGATTTTTTAAGCGTATTTATAAAGTACAATTCTCTTCGGCCTCCATGCATTGAAGATACAAGATTTTTTATTGGGTATAGTAATGGTCAAAAGACAAGCTGTAGGGATCAACACTATTGTTGCAATGCCAACGAAAATTGCAGAATTTGCAAAATTGTACATTGAAAACTTCGTTGAAAATAAATTAAGAATAGCCTCTAAAATAGTTGGACACCGCAGTCACAGGGTGGTGACAAACTCTTGTTGTCGGCTCTCTGACAGGTTGGAATTGGGAAAGAAGGCACAAGAACAAAATAACTTTTTGGAAATGGTTTTAATTTTGTAGTTAACATATATAAAAAAATAAAGTTGATTCTTTTATTTGTCTTATTTTTCCACTCTAGTTTGGAAAAATCCGACTTTTCCGCATTCAATTGAATGTCGAAAAATCAAACAATTGCTAACCGGATTTTACAAAAACCATTTTAACGTCAAGCGACAGTTCGAATAAATGACGTTTACAATTTATTAAGAAACAAATAATATTTTTAATTCTTTACAAAATCGGAAGTTTCTGATTTGAAAGAATCGTCATTCGAAAAACTGTTTAATCGATAAACTTTAATTGTATTTCAAAACATTGATTATTGAAAATTATCAATTTAAATGTTTTTGAATAATTGCTTTAGAAAATTATTTTATTTTAAATACATGATTTTTAAAAACAAAACCAATATTTAAATTATAAAGTTTTTATTGTGTATATGATTTTTTTAATTTTTAGATAACGTAGGTAGTTTTAAAATATACAACACGACATTGGTGTCTGTACACCTGTAAAAGCACATCTAACATTAAAATCATAGTAAACAACGTGGTAATAAAAGCATCAAAGCAATGCGGTCAAGTTAGTCTCTTTATCCCTAAATTGTCTATTGTGGACCAACACAGCTTCCACTGAACTTTGACCCAACGCGTTCCACTTCTGATCTTAATACGATCATCCATTCATCAAGCCGGTTAATTTTAGGTGTTACATAAACACGTTTTTTACCCTTTATATAGACAAGAACATTTGATGGGTTAAAAAAAGTGATTATACTAACAATAAAATAATATAGAACTCTAGTATGTAGTGATTAATTTTTGATTCGATACTGAGTGTAAAAACATCCTTGTACATTTCCATGTTAGTTAGATAATATGTTGAACAATTACACAATCTAACATTGTAATTAAATCACAGTAGATAAATTTTTAAAATTTTGCTTAGCAATCAGATATGGTTTTTAAATGTAGTTGAATAAGTATTGCAATTAGTAGAATATTGATAATTCATGTTTTGGTTAACTATAATTCTTTTCAAAAAAAATGTAACAGAGGCAAATATAAAATCTCGGAATTTATTCTTAAAGTCTTAACTAACCCTTATTTTGTAATATTTTACTTACTAGTTTTGGGTCATAAATTAGTTATTTTCGTTCATCTACTTAAATCTAGGAAAGAATGTTAGAATCTTACATTATTAAAGTTAAACTGAAAATTATACCTATTAGATTGACATTGAAAATTTTCGCAATAAATATTAATATTAATAATTTAGTAATAATTTCTCAAAATTCTTGACATAAATAACTTTTAGTTTGTCTAAAATACGTTCATTAAATTTGGGTGTTTTAAAGAATGAAATGCATGCATGCTCTTATTAAGAAGTAGGATCTGGAAAATATTTTTCAGGATGTTTTAAATACCGGAGATGTTCTTTAAATGTAGTGTAAAAGATCTAATAGTTTTTAATAGTAATAATCACAATAATTTTAAATTTTAGATGTTCAAGTTCGTTAAATTAACAGATTTCTTTTATTAATGATGAATAAAGTTATTTCGCCATTAATGAATTTTTCAGGATTTTTTTAACAAATTATTATTTGAAGGAGAAGTACTGTTTTATAAGTTCTAATTAATGTATGAAGAAGACGTTGGAATTCTACGATGTCAAATATTCTGCTTATTGTTGTTCATAAACGTTCTTTTTGATAAGAGGAAAATTAAAAAAAAATAATACGATGCTAATAAAAAGATATAGTTTATAACGACAAACGAAGAAAAAAATCAATATTCAATATCTTTCGCTTTTTATTCAGTAGTGAATACTTACCGTTTCTTCAAGCTTTAAATTTTTCCACCAATTAAAACATTAATAAAATTTGACAAAAACTTTCACTTTTATATCTTGTTGTCAGAAATGTCATTCTGTGAATGTGACTAAATTCCAATTCAAAGTAAGTAATAGTAGCGGTGGGCGTGTGTGGGATAATATTATAGAGGTGGCACCTTTTACCAAGACCGTCACATCAAGCGTTATAAACTGGGAATATGGGAATTATTTGTGTAAGAGCATTTGGAAAAGGTTTAGAGCAAAGAAGATACTGTATGAGTGTTGGAAAGAAGTGGAAGTACACAAAATAAAAAAGCGGAAAAAGGAAGAACCAAATATTATGAAAAAGGTGGATATAAAAGAGATACTGTGTTTATGATACAAAGGAAGATGTATAAAAAAGAGCAAAAGCAACAAATATAGAAAAAACGAATTAATAAAAGAAGAAAAATATAAAAAGAAATATAGGCAATTAATAACGAAAAAGGTTTCAAAGTAGATAACAGAAGGAAAAAGTCTGAAAGAAAATAATAGCAAAACTCAAAACAAGAAACGAAGAAAGGATTAATAAAGAGGAGGTGTGCAGATTGTGTGCAGATAAAAGGGAAAACGTAGAACACTAGAAAATAGATGCTGAGAGCTACAACTCTAGAAAACGGAATTGTGGATATTGTTAAAGGAAATGGGAAATGAATACAATAGACTAAGAAAGTGACGGAAAAAAAAAAAAATGGTGAAAAGGAAAATAAATTATTATTTTTAAAATTAAAAGATTTCAATTATTTTGTTAATTTTCAATCAAATAGTTTGAGCAAAATATTTAACCAAACGTAGCGTGACGTTATCATATTTCAAATCTTTAGAAGAGTTTATATTTTCATGAATGCGATCTGAAACTGAGAAGGTTAATTTAAATCTCCTCAAAAACAGATTTAATTTCTGCTGGTAGAAGAGTTTGATGATTTGGTCAAAATTCAGTATAGGGACACTGTCATTTGCAATGTTTTTTTGTAATGTAAAAAAAACTTTATTGTCCTGAGGTCTCAAATTATCGAAAAATATTTTGGGCTCAGTTTGAAGATAAAGTGGGCCTATGTCGCTACTGTTGCGATCATGGTGGCCGAAGTGAATAAAGTGGAAGTGGGTGTCGAATAGGAATAGTTGGCCTTTGTGATTACGATAGCCGTGGTAAAAAGAGTTTGTGATGTGAAAAACATTGTCTTTGCGAATATATACGAAAGTGACGGTTGTGAAAAAGTTGGCTGTTCTAAAAAAAGTGAGAAGAGGGGTGTTGTGAAAAAATGGCCCGTTGTGAACAAACGCCAAAAGATGACCGTTGTGATCAGAGAACCAAATCAAGAAATTGTGAATTGAAACGTCAAGTCATGATTTATAATCCTGTAAATGGAAATTCAGAAGATATCCAATGCTCTATTTGCAATAAATGTTTTGAAATTCGTTCGGGCTTAAATATTAACATTGGAAAAGTCCATCAACAAGCATCTCAATCTACTGCTCAGCCGAGAGAACAATTAGGTCTCCAGTCTCTCTAAATTCAAACTATTTTAAGAACAAAAAAAGTCAAAGATTCATGCTTCTCGCTTTCATTCTGCCTATTATAGTGACATTGAACCTGATTTTCGGAGTTTTGACAAGTTGATTTCTTCACACAAAAACATCTGTAGCTAAGAAATTAACACAAATTATTGAATTTTGTCTGACTATTAATAACTTCATCGAATAGCAAAAACTATTTTTGTTTGCCTACCGGGTTCTACACATTTCTTGCAAATCTTCTTCAAAAGAAAAGTATTTGACTTCAAAAGTAAAAGACAATGTAAAACTGTTATCAACACCAAGATTATTTTTTTAGAACTGTGACAACATGCAAGAATTCACCTAATAAAATTGCTGAGTCTAACTTAGATGTTGGAAATATTAGAGAATCTGTGACAATTTTTTCACCAAATAAAATTTTCTGAAAATTCCCCATAAACTTTAGAAAAACTTAAATAAAAACGTTCTTTACCTTCTAGTGACCTTTGTTTTCTAATTCACCTGAAAGAAGATGACATAGCTCTTTTTATTAGTGAAAATGATGTTTTCCTTGTATCATGTCTTTTCCTAATGGTTCTGTTTTTGGTTTGGATGGATTTAGACCACAACACCTCAAAGATTTAATTAGAATACAAATTGGTAAAGTTGGACAACAATTATTAAAGGAAATTGTGCAACTTCATGCTCTTAGGCAAAGCCTCTTCTAAAATTATACATTTTTATAGAGTCAGTTTTTGTGTATGGTGGAATTAGTTCTATAGCTTTTGGCTGCATTTTTTGACAAGACGTTTTTAAATTAGATTGTTTTAAATAACAAAATAACGCTTTCTAATTATTTTAAACCTATTCAAGTGGGTGTTGGAATAAAACATAATTGTGAAGCAGCTGTTCATACTGTTAGATCTTATCTCTTTAATTATCAATCAGCTGAAATTCTACTCAAATTCGACTTAAAAAACGCCTTCAATTCAATAGAAAGAATACTCTTTTACAAAACTTTAAATCTTTTTCTCCAAAATTAATAAACTTTTTTATGAAAATGTTTTATTACGCTAATGATTTATTCTTCTATAAAGATGTAAACCCTTTGGGGCCGTTAATTTTTTGCCTTACTATTTGTCTCATTATTAAAAACTAAAATCTAAACTCATTGTTTGGTATTTAGATGGATATATGAAACAAGCTTTTAAAAATTAAAAAAGCTAACTGATGACTTATTTTTTTCCATTTTTTCTTGGTACCAATGGTACTATATCTTTAGGTGGTTTAAGTATAAGATATTTCTTTATCTGCTTTTTCCATCATCAATTTTAGTACATCAGATCTTTTTTCTTTTATCATTCCGTCCCGAAAGTTAAATTTAAGTATAAAGTTCACGCTTTAAATATGTCGAACATTGAACATCTTTCCATCGATTTTTCTGAGAAATCAAATTGTCAACGCAGTTGAAATTTTGTAGTAATGCAAAGCAGATTCGAAACGAATCTATTTACATTTACAATCACCTCTTCTTGCTGTCCTGAAAGCCTCTGTAGAAAAACAATGAGGAGCATGGTTACTAACTTTACCTTCTTCAAAAATTGGTACACTTTTAGATAATCAAACACTTCTAATTGTTGTTTGTTTAAGAATAGGATTTCGTATTTCCAAACCACACTTTTGTGTATGCCGCATCCAAGTGGATTTTCTAAGTCATCATGGTCTATCTAGTCAAAAAGTACAAGAAGATTTATTCGCCATAGTGCTGTTAATAACATACTTAAAGGAGCATTTGGTTCTGCTGATTTTTCTTGCCTTCTGGAGTTACTCGGTCTTTCAAGAGAAGATGGAAAACGTCCTGATGGTGTAACTTTAATTTCTTAGAGAAATAGTCGTATACTTGTTTGGTACGTAACTTGTTTTAATACAGTTGCACCTTCTTTTATTTCGAAAAGCTTTACATGAATTTATCGCTTTCGCCGTCGAAACACCACCTTGGAACAAAGAACCAAAGTTTTAGTTAATCGATTATGCTCGCTTATCTATGTGAAAACTGCAATTGTTAATTCAAAACTCTTTCTTCGTCAACAAATTAGCATCGCTATACAGCGTGATAACGTGGCCAGCGTTTTAGGAACAGACCGGTCAAAGAGGACGGATGCCAATTTTATAATGTTATAATATTACAATAATTGTATTTAATATTCATGTATTTTTATGTAATAGGTAATCTGCATTTTAAATTACAAAAATAATATATTAAAAATTTTTTTTTCTTAAATAATTTTTTTTCAATCAGAATGAAAAAAGTAAACTTTAAATCTATGTTATTTTAAGCAATAAATTAATAGAAATCTTATGCGTAATTCTGATAAGATTTTCTTTTTATTTGGAAAAATATTTTAAACAATCATCGCTTACGTAAAGTAATCTTGAATTATCTATATAATACAATACATACAAAAATGTACAGTACCTAGTACATTCAAGTACAAATTTTTGTTTATTTTATACGTACCCTATGGATATTTTTCTATACTTTACCGAGAAAATTCAAGCAATGCCTCGAATTTTAATTTGAAATAACAAAACTTCAGTTTAAGATAACCGGCGTCGGTAAAACGTATTTTTGTTTAATTTTACATTAGGTCAACTTGTTAGAAATCTGATGCATATTTATCAATGTCGAACAATATCTCTAAGCCTTTGCAAGCTGGTCACATAATGTTGCGAAACATTTGATGCAAATTTAACTAATTTGGATCGGATCCGTCAGAAGCGACATTGGACAGCCGGGTCCAAGCTTTCCTCTGAATTTCTCATGAAAATCTGTTAAGCGCATACTACACTATATCATCCATTTCAGGTTATTACTACAAAAAAAAAGTTGCGCAAAATGTGTACGTACAATTAATTTGTGTAATTATTTTAACGCTCGTCTATATTTATGCGAAAATCACCGGTTAATTAACCATGAGTGAATTAAATGTTCTGAGTAAATACGACGTCATTTAAGTGTAAATGTTAATAATGTACGTAATTTTTTTGAATTTGTCCAATACCGAAGTTCGAATTGTAATATCTCCTAAAGGGTAGTTTAGTAAAGGGGCAAGTTGGCCAGAAGGGTAAGGGAAATAGGGTCGGGGTTACATGTATTCCACATCTGCGGTATGCATTATTCATGCCGATCTGGCCGCTGTCCTCTTACTTCGTTAAGCTTTAGCTATCCTTCTTTAGGGTTTCAAGAGCCATTTTAGGTCCGAGCGGTCAAACCTATCGATTATGCCCTCAACCAATCGTTTTCAATTCAGGTATAAAGATGATTTCTAAAAGGACTCATCCCAGCGTTATAATAATTAATTATTTACTCGCATGATTTATAATTTAGTTCGGATTAATTAACTTACTTGTCACTTCAATTTTTAATAAACAAAAATGTTATTAAACAACTATAATATAGGCAGTTGCAATAATTTGCTGATATGGTGCGTTAACATACCTACCATCATACGGATGCTTTTTAGAGTGCAATGAAACTACAAAGTTACTAATAAAAAAAAAAGTAAATAGCAGTCTACTATAAATAAAAAATTGTGGGCGATCGTGGTATTGTATTGGATTATTAATATATATGGGTTTACCCTTTTCTTTGTAAGGAGTATAAAACAGACGACCCACATAATAAGGCGTACTTTCTTGTTAATGGGACATTTTGAATGGCACTATTATGTTCAATGTCAACGTTTAATTTTCATCTATTGTTCAAATACAAAATCTCAAATGTCGTTTCATTAAAAATACCTTGGAAGGTAATTTTGATGCTATGATGACCTTTACGTCACACGCAATTATTTATATTAATTTTATAAAATTATAGTCGCATCACTCGACCATAGAATTACTATTTGATCACTTGATGCTATCTGTTTAAAGATAACACATAAAAAAATATTAATTACTTGTGTAAGAAACGCTGCTATTGGTGATAATGGTTATCAAAGTGCACTATATAAGGAATGGGTAATCAACATCGGCAACAAGTGGCATTAAGATGAAGGTGTTTGTCACATTAGTTTTTATTGTCGGCGCGTATGCCGTAGAAGAGAAAGCCGGAGATCTAGACTGGTGGAAAACCGGTGTATTTTATCAAATATATCCCAGATCGTTTAAAGATAGTAACAACGATGGCATAGGCGATTTGAAAGGGATTACGAGCAAGCTTCAACATCTGAAGGATGCTGGTATTACCGCCGCATGGTTATCGCCAGTTTACGAATCTCCACAAGTGGATCAAGGCTATGATGTAAGCAATTATACAAACATCGACAAGGATTATGGTACTCTCGAAGATTTTGACGAATTGGTAAGAACTGCACATAATTTAGGAATCAAAGTTGTTATGGACTTTGTTCCCAATCATTCGAGCAATAAACATGAATGGTTTATCAAATCTGAAAAACGAGAATCTGGTTATGAAGATTACTACATATGGAAAGATGGAAACACTACTACCTCACCGTCCTCACCTCCTAACAACTGGGTACGTGCTTTCGAAAGACTTAAGTTTTTTACTTACATCTTTTTTATAGATAAGCGTATTCTCTAACTCTGCTTGGAGCTTCAGCGAAACACGACAGCAGTATTACTTACATCATTTTACAGTAGAACAACCAGACCTAAATCTAAAAAACGAAGAGTTACTTTCAGAATTAGAAGTATGACTTTTTCAATTTGTTGAGTACATTACACTGCTAATATTTTTAGAACGTTTTGAAATTCTGGTTAGACCGAGGAGTCGATGGTTTTAGAATGGACGCCGTACCTTATTTAGTGAGAACGCAGAATTTAAAGATGAACCTCTTTCGGGAACAACAAACGATACGACTAGTCACCTTTACTTAAATCATATTTACACTCTAGATCAACCGGAATCATTCAATTTGGTTTACCGATGGAGGAAGTTTTTGGATAATTATACGGCAACCGTCGGTGGTGACGCAAGGTTTGTCAAAAATTTTATCGACTATTTATTTCTAATTTTAAATGTTAAAGAATAATGATGACTGAAGCTTACACAAACATAACAAATACGATGAAATATTACGGAAGTGGCGACATAGATGGGGCACATTTTAGTTTCAATTTTCAATTTCTAAGTTATCTGAATAATGTTTCTTCTGCAAGTGATTTTGCGTTTCGTGTCAACGAGTGGTTGGAATACATGCCTTCAAAATACGTTGCAAATTGGGTGGTAAGTGTATAAATGAAAAGCGGCTTGTTTGGTTTTGAATATGCGGTTTTAGTTGGGAAATCACGATAACAATCGCGTCGCAACTACATTTGGTCCGAAAAGAGTCGACGGAATGAACATATTTACAGCTTTTCTTCCTGGTGTTATGGTTACGTACAATGGAGAAGAAATTGGACAAGAAAACGGTGAAGTTACATTTGAACAAGGACAAGATCCTAATGCGTGCAATGCTGGCAAAGATCAATTTCAAAGTCTTAGCAGAGATTTCGAACGGACTCCATTCCAATGGGACAATTCGACAAATGCTGGTTTTAATGATGGACATGTACCGTGGTTGCCTGTTAGCGAAAAATACAATCAAACAAATTTAAAAGCTCAAAGCGTTCCTGGAATACAAAGTCATTTTCATTTATATCAACAAATTTTGAAACTACGTCAAGAATACACATTTAAAAAAGGAAATTTAAGTATTAAGGCTTTATCGAGTAATGTTGTCGCTTACACTCGCGCATTAGAAGGTGGAACTTCATATATCATTGTTATTAACATATCTGACCAAGAAGAGAAAGTGAATTTAACAGAATTTTCTGTAATTAAGAAAAACGTACGAGTTGTCGCAGCCAGTGTGGAGTCTTCTAAATACGACCGGTAGACAACAACACTCAAGTTTATATTAATAATTATACTTTTATTTCAGAGTGCTATCATCAAACTTATTTACATTGGCACCGTACGAAGCTGTAGTAGCAAAAGCTTTAGCGGTTACCAGCTGGGAGTAGCGACTGGTGGAAACATGCTGTATTTTACCAAATCTACCCACGATCATTTAAAGACGACACAAACGACGGTATAGGAGACATACAAGGCATTATTACAAAACTAGATCATTTAAAAGATGCCGGTGTCACAGCAACTTGGCTTTCGCCAATATACGAATCACCTCAAGTTGATCAAGGTTACGACATCAGTAACTTCACAAATTTAGATTCAGCCTACGGCACTTTTGAAGACTTTGATAATTTAATTCAAAAAGCTCACCAGTTAGGAATTAAAATCATTATGGATTTTGTTCCAAATCATTCCAGCGATCAGCATAGTTGGTTTACAAAATCAGAAAACAAGGAGGAAGGATATGTAGACTTCTACGTGTGGAGGGATGCAAAAAATAACGGTGCACCTAATAACTGGGTAAATTAATTCACACTCTTAAGAAAAAATTGTAACGTTTGCGTTTTTCAGCTCAGTAATTTTAAATACTCCGCCTGGAAATACAGTAACAAACGGAAACAGTATTATCTTCACCAATTTGCAGAACAACAACCGGACTTAAATTACCGAAATCCAGTAGTCGTACAAGAAATGAAGGTATTTATTAACTTAAAATTTACTTTTTGATTAACTCTTAATTATGTTTTAGAATATTTTTGAAGTTTTGGCTAGATCGTGGAGTGGATGGTTTTCGAATGGATGCTGTACCGTATATATTTGAAGACGATCAACTTCTAGACGAACCACTATCAAATCTAGGAGCGTCTCCAGGAGAGTACAAATATTTGAACCATATTTATACTAGCGATCAACCAGAGACTTTTGACATGATTTATCAATGGAGGCAATTTTTGGACGATTACACTGTTGAAAACGGGGGCGATGACAGGTTAGTGAACCTAAAATTAAACCATTGGTTAATTTATTTTTTTCTTCAGAATAATTATGACAGAAGCTTACACTGATATAAACAATACGATGAAGTACTACGGAGATAGTGATAGAAAAGGTGCACATTTTACTTTCAACTTTCAATTGATTACAAAGTTAAATGCCTCATCAAATGCGAATGACATTGTAAACGTTATTAACGAATGGATTAAACACATACCAAAAGAATATATCTCAAATTGGGTGGTAATACAACTCCTTCTCCCCATAGTTGTTATTGTTAAAAATTACTCTCTAGTTAGGTAATCATGACAACCACCGAGTAGCGACACGACTTGGTCCTGAAAACGTCGACGGGTTTAACATGCTTGCAGCAGTTCTACCAGGCATCTTAGTCACATATAACGGAGAAGAAATAGGTCAAGAAAACGGAGAAGTTAGTTGGTTGCAAGGAAAAGATCCTGGTGCATGCAATGGTCCAGAGGAAGATTATAACAAAACTAGTAGAGACTTTGAACGAACTCCTTTCCAATGGGATAACACCACAAACGCCGGATTTAACACTAACGCTGCACCGTGGCTACCCGTCAGTGAAAAATACAAAGAATTAAATTTAAAAATCCAAACTGCGAAAAACAACAGTCACTACGCAATCTACAAGAATTTGATTAGGCTGCGTAAAGAAAACGCCTTTCAAAATGGAGATTTAGAAATATTTTCATCTGAAAACACTGTCGGCGTTGTTCGAAAAAGCACTGACGGTGCCTACGTATTTTTGTTCAATATCGCTGATACCGTCAAAATGTTAACATAACGAGCCGGACTTCGACTGAATTTGTCGAGGTAGTTTTAGCGAGTGAAAATTCTTTACGACTACCAGGGTAAAGTTTAGAATATTGAAAATAATATGATTTTACTAATTAAAATTTCATTTAGAAATCTTTTAAATGTTGGAAATGTATCACTTCAAGCTCACGAAAGCGTTTTGGCTGTAAATATTACTAGAATTATAACCAGCGGTGCCGGTTTTGTTAATTCGTTGTTACTTTTATTAATTTTACCTTTATTTTTATTGTTAAATTAGACACGATGAACTTATAAGTTAATTTATGTATATGATAAAATAAATATTATTAACTAAAATTAAAAACATCTGTTAAATTTGTAAGAAACTTGGTTAGTTAATTTATCAAACTAGTTACCACCAAAATGGTTAAGCATATTTTGTCTAGTTTTGTTGTAAAGTAATATTTGGTTTTCCCATTTTCGTAGGCACTTACAGTTAGTCTAAAGCAGGTGGCGCCTGCTGATCATCTTGATTTTAATATTTTGGTTAGACTATTACCCTTTTTATCAAGGTAAGTAAGAGACAAATTCTTTAAAACTTATCTCCTGAAGATTGAGAACTCGTTCTTTTCAGTTATGTGCAATTACAGGGCAATTGAAGATGTGAGTGATCCATGTAACCCATATATGAAGGTTGTTCGGAAAGTAAGGTTCGATTTCTTATACCATGAAATATTTTTCAATTTTTTTAAATTTTATTTATTACATACATTATTTCCCTTTGAACAATTGTCATGGTTGAAGAAATCGGACTTTACTTTCCGAATAACTCTCGTACAAGAAAATAATTTCCTTTTTCTTCGAGATTAGAAGATGTTAAAACAAAGAATAAATACTATAGACAATTTGAAATATTATTTAAAATTTAATAGAAAGAAAACTAATGTACAAAACAATACACGAAACCAAAACTAAAATAAGAATAGATGAAGAAAAATTGGACGAAAAAATAAATCTGCATATCTTGATAACACGTTAGAAAGCATTGAAGAAGCAAAACGGAAATAACTCAGAAAATCCTACAAAAGAAAAAACGCTAGGCTTAACAAAGAGGTCTTCTAACTTGCAAATATATTTCATCATATGTGTTTAAACACAAAGTATAACTGCAAACAGTGTTCAAACGATAGTACGAGGCGGCACTAGATGTTGCAATTAAGTTATCAGTTGTAGATGATATTCTCTTTAGGTAATAAATCAAAAGCAGCATCTTGTACAATTGTAAACTTACTCCCATTCCTCATAGTCTGAAAAGGACGAAACACTTGTTGAGCGATTCTCGGGTGTTTGTTATACCATACAATCTCTTGCAAATTTAAAGTAGGCAATTCGACATTGTTTTTAAGCCAATGACTATTTGGCCTTAATAATCAAAGAATCGACTTTTGTAATTGCTTACACATATGTCGACAAAACTGTTTTAATTTGTTAATTTTAATACTTTAATTACTTTTCGGTGAAGTAATTTAAAAAAAAAACAACTCCCAAAACTCGTTTAACAAAAGTATACCGGCTGTCAGTAAACATGCAACAACCGATAAATAATTTTCAAATAAAATTTTGAGAATTCTTTAGTTGTGCCACTTGGTATTTTTTACACAAACTATTTCAATTCAAGTAACAACAAAATACAACTCCTCAGGGCTGGAAAATCTATCTTCCAGTACGGGGTTGGCGTTCCCGAGGTACCTGAGCCCGTTGTTCTCTAACGATAAAAGGGTAACTTAAGAACATAAATTTCTTTAGCAATCCTAATATTATGCCCACCGTCGAAAGGATGAATGACCTACGTCAAAAGGTCGCGAACAAAACCCTACATTATGCAAAACCTTTGGTTGTATGTAACCTTTCTATGGTATCTGGGCTTTTCCTAAAGATGACGTTTTTTATTTTTAAGACGTACGTCTAAGATAAAAGATTTAATGACGTTCACCTTTTTAATAACAGGTTTATTTGACAATTTACCAAAAAAAAACCGTAATGGCGGTAAACCAGGAAAAAATTACTACATGCTCCTTGGTCTTCAAGAGAAAAGAAACTAAAGTAAATTCTTTTTTGGTTGAAAAGGTTTTGTCCGATTTATTTGGTAAAGTTTGTATTGTAAGAAATAATGGAGACAAACTTTTAATTAACACTGTAGACGCAAATAAAAATATTTGTTAGAATGGAGGTACAAAACATATTATTTGGGTTAACCTCACTTAGATATATTATTGCGAAGGTTTAAGCACATATTTTTTTTTATAAAACAAATATTTAAATTATTGAAGAATGACAAAATTCAATAACCTTTTAATTATCTCAGGTGTCTTAAGTCCGTTCATTAAAGTTTATTAATTATGAAATAACAAATTTAATTTGCACACAAAATATTGAAAATTTTAGAAAAGAAACTACAATTTTAAATAAACCAGCAAAACTTAATTTTAAGAATAAATCCACAATCGTTACATGTATATTAATATTAGACAAATTTAATATTCTTTATACAAATTGGTTTACTTAAAATAACCAACTTTTTTAGTTGTAGATGAAGTTGTCATTGTTGCGATGCCGTTATGGCTGGTTTTCTTTATCAATTTGCGTCGAGTGCACTGGTATTTATTTATCGAAGAAATTTTACTGATCGATTTTGTATTGCTAAATTTAACGGCCAAAGCTTAATGTGCAAATTGCATATTCAAGGAATATGTAACACTAAATTTGACTTTCACCGAATTAACCCGCGTTTATTGTCTATAAACTCACACACAAAGTTACTTGTTTTCTTTCTCAAAAACTAATTCCGATAACACTTGTTTTCACAGAATGTCAATTTTGCATTACCTCTACAAATATAACTTAACAACTAGACATTATTCATTTTACTAATTAAACAAAAAATACTCATTTCTGAACAAACTAAATTGTTTTATTAAAATCAAATATGATTGGTTTTTTTAGAAACTTATTTAAATTTTCATTTACATCTAATGTAAATAGAAACACTTATTTTTTATTAACCATATTTGATTTTAAAAATTGTTTTATTTATTAATTTATTTGGATTCGCAAATATGCATTTTTATCAGATAATCTTTCAAAAACGGTTTTTGTGATGCAACTTATTAGAACTGCTTTTTACTATTCAACAGAAAAACATAAGAGATACGTTGGACAGAAAAACAGAAGAAGAGATATAGGGCATTAGTCGAATTAAGACTTACACAAATATTTCCATTTTCTCTAGGGACGTCTCATGCACTTATAACTTCTGAACCACCGCCCTGATTGTAAATTCTTTTCATAAGATACATTCGACCAGTACAAAAGCTCCCGTTTGGTTTGGTGGCAGTCATACCCCGCAATCTAACAGTATTCTTTGTTACGTTTCGCATGTTTTCTCTTTTCCATCCCAATATCCCAAATTCTTTTTCTTATCACTTTCATCTTCAAGTCATCTACGTAATTTGCATCATTTTATGATAAAACACGTTCCACAAGAGCGATCCTAAAACCGACCCTTGAGGAACTCCTGCCATGACGTTTATTTTTGTTCTTATCTCTATAGACCTGTCGTTGAGGTAACTGACAATGCTCGACCATAGCTACAATTTTCCTGCCATCTCCATCTATCTAATAATTTTCATTTTATAGTCGTTTCTAACAATTTTCTTAGCACTGGAATGAGGCATTTTGGCTTAAAAATACGCACTAGTTAAGTTTAATTAAAGTTATAACAAGATCAGCTCTTGAAAAAAATTGAGAAACCTCTTCCTAACACTGAAAGGCGTCATATTTCCTAAAACCGCCATACACTATGTTACGTTTATGAGGTGTTGGAACTAGAGCCAATCTTCCAGTTTAGGAAAGGGGCGCTTTTATGGCATTGATTGAAGCACTAGTGCAAGACGTCGCTAACAACCCAATATGCATCACAGAATTTCTAGAATGGTTAAGATACATTAATAAATTGTTTCCCATAATCTATCTTTACTTAATTTGTTTCCTCCAGTTGTTCCTAATAATTTTCTTTGACGCATACCGGTCTACAAATCTTTCCAGTCCGTTATAGTTTTATAAGGTTTTGAGTTAGACAGCATTATCAAACTTTTTGTTACATTTGAAATTTCTTGAGTCCGTTTTCATCATGCGCATCTTATTTTTGAAGCTTAAACCTATCAAACTTTAACTTTTTATTACCTTTTTGTAATTTTGTACCCTTTACCCCACATCTCTATCTTGTTGTTTTAACAATTTTTTGTTTACTTACTGTAATGTCTTTCCTTTTCCTTTTTTTTATATTTTTTCATGGTCTCTTTCCTATTCTCTATTCAAGACTAGTCTTAAATGCTACCTTTTCTTTCCGTACTCATAACACTTTCTCTTAGTCTCTACACACTCTTTTCTAAGTTAGGCTAACTTTACCCATCAACCAATAATTACGACTCATTTCCTCTCTTTTCTTAGGCTTTTTTAAACGCACTTTTGTTCCATATTATCAATTAATTAATTCTGTATTTTTTTAAAAAAATGTCTACATTTTTGTGATCTTTCGCAGTGACATTCATTTTTTTATGTGCTTTGCTCAAACACTTACACAAAAGTTGTACATAATTATTCTTGTGAAAGGTCCTAGAGTGAAGGGACAAAAATTAAATACCACTCATTATGATTTCACTTGCCGACCTTTCGCCCGACTATGCGGGCTTTTTTAAGGCTTTCTAAAATTAGAGCGTGACACTCACTATAATTTTGTGAGCCTTCTGAAATAGTCTACATAGGTCGGATAAAAGCAATGGCAAATTAAACTAGGGTAGTAGTCTTTAACTTACTGGGTCCCTCCCGCTAGGAGATCTCACAAGGATAATTATCTTGGTGTTCTCCTTAACTTATTATCTCTATTTAGTTGAAAAACGAACATTAAAAAATTAATCTTTGCATTTTATAACATTTTTATGCTACTTAACTTTTTATTAATCATTAATCGGGGCAGTAGACCATCTCATCGAGTTGTGTAAACGACTAGAAAAATAAATTACAAATTTAAAAGATATAATAACCCACCTTTCAATTCTTTAGTTTTGGTTGAACCTGATGTGGTCGATCAGCCTACCAATATTCTTTGAAATTCTTGTCATTAAGGTCACAGTTTTTATGATAGGTAAATATTTCCTCCCCTATAAGTTTTTTAAAGTCTGCCCAGAAAAAAAAATAAATAATTTTTTAATATTTTATAAGTGGTATAAGGGTTTTAATGGATTTATTATAAATAGTTAATTGTGGTGTAAGGGGCGAAGGGGAGGTGTTTGAGGCCGGGAGGAAGGAATGCGGTGTGCGGAGTAAGCGAGGCAGAATCAGGACGAGGGCCTAAAACAGCTTTACGACCGAGCTGCATACATAATTTTACACGTTTCATTATTTTCGTATACAAAAAGTAAAACATTTACAAATTGCGTTAATCTACTGTATTATTACCATCATAGGTGCCTTACATAATTTTTCATTTGTCACTCACAGTGACTGTCATATTGTAAAATTGCAAGCATCAAATTATTATTTAACAAAAACATGGAAGATTTTTCGATATCTTGTACGCCACCAGAAGTGGTCGCTAGTCGTGCTTCCTTTGAGGAGGTCAAAAATCGCTGAAAATTTCTAAAAAACTTACAATGATTATATTAAGTGGTGTCTCGGAAAAAGGCAAAACATCAAAAAATGTGCTTCTAGCATATTTATTTGAGAAGTCAGAAGTATTTAAATCATCAACACCTTGGTCGATTTATTCAATGTTGAAGGCCGCTATCTCAATTAATGAAAATCTAGAAATAAGCAATTTCAAAAAGTAACTGTATTCCTAAAAGAAATTGGGACGGATACAAACCTAAAAATTAAAAATTTTAACAAGGGGACAAATTTTAAAATTTATTATAGAATCTCCAAATAATAGATTTTTAATGATGAAAGTAAGTAAATTGTTTTGATTAATAATATTATACCTAACATAATATAAAAAATTAGGTGGCTTTAATCATTGGAATTGCTGGGACTTGCCGCAGAGAGGAATTGTCGCAGCTATCCATTGACGACATTGACAATTTAGGGTCTGTTTTAATGATTGTGAAGGTCTAGTCTGGCCTATGTTTTGGAAATAAACGACCTTATTTGAATTGCATTCCACATGTTGTTAATCTAAAATACAAGCAGAGTATTAATAATAAATTACACACTTATTTTATGCTTACCCGAAACAAAGATTTCGAAATGTGTTTAGCCTTATAAAAACTGTTTTGTCATACAGGAGTAGGATTACGATGGAAATAATAAAACGGAATGCAAAATCATAGAGAACAAGCGATAACAGGACTAAAATAAGCAAATAGAAAATAAAGGAAGGGAAAAGTAGAAGAAAAATGATTAAGGTTAGGTTAAGGAGATTACACTACTAAAGTTTTAAGAAGGGATGGCTGCATTCATGCAGTGAAATAGAAGCACTGTGAAGTGTGAAGTGCGAATTGCACATAAACGTTTACAGAATACAGTTTTTTTAACAAGCGTATCAATCATTACAATATTGTTAAAGTTGATTACAGAATAGTCAATACAATATACACCAATAATGGCGATTTGGTTGCATCCAGCAATACATTAGATCAATTTTAACGATTTAAAAACCAAAAGCCCACGGGCGCAAAATTAACACTTTTAAGCCCGCGGGCAAAATGTTCTACTTTACGCCCAAAAATGGGGTTAAAAAGTTAATTTTACGCTTATCGTGTAAAAAAAAATTTTAAAACTTTTTGAATAAAAAAAAAAGGTTAGAAATCTAGTTTTAGGAGAGAACGCTTACGGGGTTGTTGAGGAAAAGTTTTGTGTTTTCGGGGTTGTTCCGAGTACGTTTTTCCTTCCCGGGTTGACTGCTGGACGTTTCTCATACATAGTTGTTATTTTGAAAAGAAGAATCACTAAGGTTTGAACTTCTCCACAACTCCTACTAAAAACTGTTATTCCCTTTTGGGTTGGAAAAAAAACAAAGGATACAAAATGGTGGTTAAAATACCAAGGAATCCAAAACAAAAAAAAAATTAAAAAGGGAAACAAAAAAAAAAAAAAGAAAAAAAAAAAAGAAAGCAATAAAATTGAAAGCAAATGCGGCCCAACCACACCTTCAGCTGCAACCGTCGGGGAACAGGCCACCTAGAATAAGGGGAAAACCAAAAACACCAAAGGCGGACAACCCCAAAGGCAATTTGCCAACACCTGAGGGCCCTTTGTGGGTGGATGCGCCCCCCCCGTGGAAGAGTTGCCCCGTCCGGGCCTGGAATGCACAAAACCTATGGAAAAAAACTTCAAACTTTTCGTAAAAAAAAAGGAGATTTTGTAAGAAAAAAAGGAGTATAAGGAAGTAACTTTGGTAGAAAAATTTAATTCCCTTAGCCAACCAATCCACGACAAACGTAACAACAAAAAACAAACATACAAAACACAAGGAACAGGGAAAAAACAAAAAAAAGGAAGAAAGAAACCAAAAGAACAAAAATTCTTTCCCAAGAAAAGTAAATTTCAACGAAAAGGAAATTGCTACCACCAAGGGAAGGCAAAAAGGGGTTGAAAAATTAAAAAGAAAATCTTTCGGGAAGAATACCAACAAAAACCACAAAAACCAACCGAAAAGCAACTCCAATGCCGGGCCCGATACCGACGTCACCTGGCCCCATGGCAAAGCAGCACCAACCCATTTACTAAACCCCCCCAACACACAGCAAAAAAGAAAAAATCAAGGTTGGAAAAGAAAGAGAAAAAAAGGCCACCCTTCCGGGCAGGAAAAAAGAGAAAAAGAAGGGAAAAACAAGGCTAGGGTAATAAAATAAAAAAAGAAAAAACCCAACAAAAGCCACACACAAACAACACACCACCATCCACAACAAAAACGGAAAAAAACAAAAACATAAATACAAAGGACAAACAAGGATCCAGGAGGAGGACAAAAAGAAAAAAAACCCCAACACCCCCAAAAAACCAAAAAAAAAAAAGGCAAAAAAAAAAAAAAAGGAAGGACCCCCCCCCGCAAAGAATTCAAAAAGAGAAGGAACAGGTCACCACCTACGCTCGTTTGCCATTCATTGCTGGAGTAACTGACAAATTAAGAAAATCATTGGAGAAGAAGAATATCGGTGTCAGGTTTGGAACGGTTAGAAAAATCCAGCAACTACTACCTTCTAATAAAGATAACCTGCCGAAACTCTCAACAAAAGGGTCTACCAAATTGATTGTTCATGTGGAAAGGTCTACATTGGTCAAACCGGACGCAACATAAAATGTAGATTAAAAGAACATCACCAAGACGCCAAGTCCAGAGCGGTAGATAAATCAGCAATCGCAGAACATCTACACGAAAAAGGAAAACACATCATCAACTTCGAGGAAGCTAAAGTTCTATCAAGGACTAACAACTACTATCCAAGGATAATCAGAGAATCTCTAGAAATTATGAAAAATAAAAATAACTTCAATCGAGAAGATGGTTACCGATTAAGCAACACGTGGAAACTAACTCTTCACAAAAAAACAAAAGAAAACAAATGTCACCACAAAATTAGTCGACACCAAACAGAAGATCAACCAACCATCGAAAACCAACCACCCGTCACTGATCGACATCAACCAACCGTAGCGGAACATAGGTATATAACGAGGAGCAGAAGACAACAACATCAGTCTTTATAGAAACTTCTGAAGAAGCTAACAGCATAGTTTAGCGAAACGTCAAGCAGAAACGTAGGAAGCTGAAGGATAAACACGGCTCAACCCGAAAGATAATAATCTTATTTATGAATAGCTCCTAATCCGTTAACAATGCGACGTACCTGTTCTTGGGTCTAAACTAAAGATCATAGACGGTCATGGGTTTTGCTTACAAAAAAAAAATTACGATTGCGTTTTATTGTGTTTTATTGAAAGTAATTTTAAACATATCATTGTAATTATAAAACATCGTTTGTTAGAAACCATTTTATAGAGTTTAGAAAATTTAAGGTATAATAAAATATAGCAAGAACAAACTAAATTTATAGGAAAAATAATAAATATATAATTTTAAAATACAGTTATTCTGAAAATTCATCTGTTTCTTCAGAAGAAGTATCATTTGACCCTATTGAAATTACAATAGGCTCTATAGTAACTTCTATCAAATTGTCAAGTTCCCACATTTTTTGTTCCTCTTTCATTACGTGTATTTTTTCCATTTTTCCACAGTCACATCACTTAAAAGTCATTAAAAGTTGTCGAACGTCACTTAATTTAAACGTGGTATTATTTTCGCTTCTGCACCCTTCACCTGCGCCCATATTAATTCTATAGGGTTTAATTCACAATGGTATAGCGGTAAGCGTGAACAAAAATATCACGTTTTGCTGCCATTTCGTCAACTGCATATCTTTTAAACTTGTCCTAACACTTTGTACTAGACTTAGTAGTTCCTTTTTTACCATATCATTTTGAAAGCAATATTTTTTGAGGAAAGCCATTCCATTATAACGTGTTTTTTCCAGGAAGTTGTAGGTAAACGTTCGATTTGTCTGGAATGGTAGCTGGCATTGTCCATAACAATTACGGAACCCTTTGGTATTAAATCTAACATTTGTTCAAAATATTCCTCAAAAACATCCCCATTCATATCCTCGTGGTAATCACCGGTATTTTTCCATTCAAATAGCCATTTACCCATGTTTTTGTCTTAAATAATAAATTTTCTTGCCTTTAGAACGTAATTTAGAAATATTTCGTAGGTAATTTCTTCTCCAACATACAATTTCTTCCTTATCAATGAGAGCTGATTTCCTATTCATTTTTTCCCATGAAAAATTCAATTCGTGCAAAACTTGTCACAACATTGTTCTACTTAAATTGGGTATACCCTGTTCCTTTTTCACAACTGACACAATTTTTTCTTAATGTGGGTATTTCTTTTTAAAATAAAACCGAATGCACTATTCTTCTAATTGTACTTTCACATATTCGGGTATTTCAGTTTTTTTCTACCATGAGATAAACTAGGCTCACGCACAGAAACTTTGTCTTCACGCAAAAGTTTGAATATTGTTGTTTTTCCAATGTCAGTCATATGTGAACACATATCAACTGTCTCTTGAACTGTTTTCAACGGATTATGGCATTTCAAATAATTGTACACATTGAGCACAATAGTTTTTCGTTGGCAGAAAGCGCAGACCTCTTCACGCGTTTCCTTGGAATAAATTCATTCAATGAAACTCAATACTGCAGCGTAAGTACACCTTATGATATACCGATATGATATGACAATAATCATTAGTTAGGCTATCGTTATAATTACATACCATATTTCTCCCCTAATTATATCATTAAGAACACATTAAATTCTATTAAAGTGTCATTCCAAATACAGTACATACTTTCTAGTTCAATTATTAGTAATTAATTAGTTAAAATTCCTAAAAATGTGATCGATAATGATATTAGCAATTTCTGATAAACAAGGTGATTCACTAGTGATGGCCAAAAATAAACCCACGTATTATTTGATAAAAATTTTAAATTTGGTTTTTATCAGAAAAGCTTCGTTATAAAGTTCAGGGTGGTAAACTTAAAAAAATTAATAATTTTTTAGAATACCTAAAAACTAGTGACTATAATAAACCGAAATGTTTAGACAAACCCATGTGTCAAATTTCAGTTTATTACAGTCAGTAGTTTATACCATTGCATGGAAGTAGGTGGAGGTCAATTTGAACATTTAATAAGATGAAATGTGTCAAAATAATTAATTAATGATGAAAGGTTACACATCTTCTACATTTTTAACCCCCTTTTCGAAAAAGTATCAATACATCGGTACGCCATTGGAATCTGTTAAACATGTTGATTTATTACTTCGCTTCGTTTCTGGACAGACTTAAAAATAATTTGTTTTTTGTTGAGAGTACACCAAAAACCACTAAGTCGTGTATTTTAGGCAACGTTTCGTGCAACAGAATGTGCACTTCTTCATAACCTCTATTTATTAAAAGTCACACCTTTGTTACACAATAATTGACAATAACCATCTTCGCGTTACTCATAAAATGATTTTTATTTCTGATATTACTGTTGCTCCAGCTTGTTCTACTTTATACATCTCCTTTATTAAACCAGGTTAATATATTACTATTTGGTACAATCGGAAATCTTCCAGGCACGTTTCACTTCCGTTGGGAATGTAGCATTGTAAACTCACTCCATTGGAACAAACTCAAGTCGACGATTCTGCTAAGTTACAAAATAAAAATTGTATTGATTTAGGACCGGAATTAAACTATTGGAACATTTTGATATGAAGAAAAGTTATGGCCGGAAATGCAACGTATAGATTGGTGTCGTATTTTAAAAATATAATAATTTAACAAAAATTTACTAGCTTTTTTACAACTCCAGTTGTTTCTGCCCATATTTTCGACATTAAAATCTAGCGGTTTTATGTAAAATATTAGACGAGATTACAAATAGAAAATTCAAAAGAACCAATCTCAAATAGGAGTAAATGTTTTCACACTTGTAAACTGACTTAACATTAAATATTACCTGTTAGTATTGTTGTATACTCTTTTCTCGCTATTTTTGCTGTTAAAACGATTTGTGTTTGATGGGGATATTTCAACCGTCTATGATAAAGGAATTAGCTAAAGCTGATAAATTTAATTGGTGTAACTGTTTGTGTTTAAGTCAAAACATTTTTGTAGTTTATTGTCTTCAAGATCAATCGACCTTATGTTAAAACGTCACCATCGGTTCTTATACAATTAGAAATTCTTATCGAGTTCAGATTATGTACTTTAAAAAATCTTAATAGGTTGCGTTTTATCATTTTAAAAACCATTCAAGTAAAATCTTAATGCTTGCAATTCAATCAAAAAAATTAATTTTGCGCAAAACAAGGTTTATCCAGTCAGCTATCAGTTTACAAGATCAAGATGCTCAACCCATTCAGCAGCGGGTTATAGTTTGCCTACCGCTATAGAAATTGTAATTAGTTGATAAATGAATAAGATACTTGAAATGGGAATAATTCGTCCTTCTAACTCTCATTTGGGCCAGTCTGGGTCAGTTGGAAAAGAGATCTGATGCTAGTCATCACCTTCGTTTTGACGGGGCAAGCTTAACGCCGTTACAAAAAACAAGGTATTCTTTGCCATTCGTGTCTGACATTTTTACGAAAAACTACGTTATGCTAAGGTAACTTTTCTCCACTCGATTTTAAGAAAACTTTTGACAATCTAAAAGTGAGGGTCATTGCTTACATTTTTTTTGAACCTGAGCTTCAATATTCAGTTACCGTAAAGAAATGATTTTATTTCGTATGAAGCTAAGTTCTTGATACATTAAAAGGACTCAACCGTATTTACCAACCATTTTGGTCTTTAATATGTATGTGTAAAACTTTTTCCGATATAACTGGAGTTAGCGCTATTATTTGATTTATTAATTTTTTGAACATAATCAATTCAACCCATGGCTACCTCAATAAAAACTTGACTAGCCGATTTGATGTTTACCCTTGTAAAATTAGATTTGTTTAGTCGATAGTTACAAATTTTGTAAGGAGGAAGCAAGTTTTTTCGATTTTTTTATTATAAGTCCAAAAAGGTGTACTACTTTGTTATAAGTTTAATATTTTGTTTCTTGCCACTATTTTTATAATTAATTATAGAAATTTTTACAACTCTGGAATTTTGTAGGTTAACAATTTTAAAAGTAACGGTAATATAATGATGCCTGATAATCAAATCTTTAATGAAGGATATAATAAAACAATCAAACCATTGATTGAAACTGGAACTAACATGTGCCTTCACGCGATTCTTCATCACAATTTTACTTCTCGTTGTAATTGTCGTCATTAGAATCTTCTTCTAGTGAAATAATAAAAGTAAAATATTTTCGAAAGAAATATGCCTCATTTCTTGTATCCATGGTACTTGTCCTCACAATGTCTTCTAAAATTGCTTTGCTTTTCAAATAAAGATTGAGGTTTCGTTACATGTCATGCTAGTTCAATTGGATTGACCTGATAGTAATATGGTAGCAAACAAAAACTTGATGTCCATGTTCTTTCAAAAGTTCGTTAAAATACATAAATTTTGTCACAGTTTTGGCGAAGGAGTTTTATTTGTTGCCAGAGTTTTTGCTTTAAATTTCGATAATGGTTTTTCTGTTTTTTTACCCAGCCAGTTGATCATTTCCTCTTTCCTAGACGAAGCTGTTGGTGACTTGTCTAAAAGCATGGTATAGACCATTGTCAGTTATTACCACGACTTTCCTCCCAGTTTGAGGCAATGTCAGAATAACTTATCCATTTTGAAAGAGCTCCTAAGTCATGGTCTAATAATTCCTGTCGTTGTTTTTTGAATCTTAAAATAAATCACATCCATTTAACCATTGAAGTTCACAACCACCATGCAGTAATGTAAACCGTTTCCCCTCGGTTTTAATTTTTAATAAGTTACGTAACAAAATGGAAAACACCAAAAAACTGCACAAAAATCAGCTGATGATAATAGCTTAGCTAATGAAACACGTGTCCGAGCATAGTTTTTTGTGCAGTTTTCCTTTTGTTACAAAAGACGCTGCAGTTAGAGTTCCATTCCTTTGATTAATAGGTTACATTTTAAATTAGTATCGAGTACCCATCGACAAATTTGAGATCGATTTTAATATATCCAAGTTTCATCTAAGGTCATGAACAAATAATTTAACTTAGAAAAACCAAAATTTGAGATTTTAACATGTTTCTGTTCACAAAATATTTTTCGATTATTTACAATTTTAAACTTGGACCCCATAGATTTTAAAATTCTAATAAAATCGTTTTACTGCCTGTAAATTGTAATAAATTTATTGCTGATTCCAGAAAAGTATTTGTAGTTAAAAACTAGTTCTGTTTGTTCAGTTCACGAACAATTTCGGCAAGATCCCTTTCAAAAAAATAACTCCAGATTTTAGTTTTACCCCTTTTCGGTCTCGTAGTACTTTCTAACCTTTCAGGTATTTTTGTAATTATATAAAAATAAAAGATCTGCTCAACTAAAAATATAAACATGTTACTTACGAAGGTTCAAATTCCTTGTGCCCAAATTAAAAATATCAATTAATCTCATAATTATTGCATCATTATTAAAGTCTTGTCGTCTTGCCTGTATAACATATTAAGACACAGCGTTTTGTTTCCAGAGGCACAACTTTGAGCATTTTATACAAACTGATATTTACACTTTTCATTGACAAATGTCTAAAATTTAGTGATTTGAAGCACCCATACAGTTGGACATATTTAACCACAACAAAAAAATAAATTACGTCCCTGGGTACTACTAATTCCAAAAATTAAAAGCATGACACCCTTTTGTTTTTTTTTAAAGTTGAAACCCATTATAGAAAGTATAAACTTTCAAGACCCCAAATATATTTCTTGTATTATTTTTCTGCCTGCGGTCTAATAAAAATGACTAATTAATTGCAACCTCTATTTAGATAAAGTCACGAGGAGTCTATTTTATTACAACAGTTTTAAGACAAAACACCATCACCTTATAATCACAATTAAAACATGAATCATTTTACCAATGCTTATAGTAGTTTAATTATTTTAATTTCGATTTATTGTTAATATTAGTTGATTGTACTAAAAAATAATTCAAGAATCTTTATTGTTTTTTTTCCATAAACTTAAGGATTAATTTATCCATGTGTAACGCAATACATATGAAATAAATCTCAATTTCAAACATGTCAAACGTAGAATTTGCTCAAGGGACCGAAATGGACACGGTAGTTGTGTATCCTTTGAGAATTAGAAACTTATTATAAAGTTTCTTTGACTGCGCATCCATGTTTTACCCACGAGAATTTTCGAAACACGTCCAACTAGTAGGTTCAAGTAAAATGTAAGAAAATAAACAAACTAAATAAATAACAAAAAAATAAATTGAAGAAAATAACTCATTTTGGTTTTTATAGAGATAACTTTTGTTATATAGCCAATAACGTTGCCCGAGAATCCAGGCAAAGTTCGGCCAGGGTAACTTCCTCCCTCTTCTATTTGTGGAGTCCAGAGCGGCAAACTTCACAAACTTTCGTACATTTGTTATGTCAGTGGACCTTACACAGCTGCTGGATTTATATGCAGAAGCAATACGACGATAAACTTTTTAAAAGTTTAGTTTCACTACGTCAATATATGTTTTAAATGAGATTTTAAATCAAAAGCTTGTTTTTTTTCGGTAAACATAACTTTTTCGTTAAGAACAATACATATAATTCTAAAACTCATGCATGATAAAGTCCTCTCCCTATTTTATAAGCAAATGTGAAAACTATAATGTGAAAAGTATATGTGAAAAGACAAATCCATGTTGTTCCGACTTTTATAGGACATCTGCGATTCTATAGGTATAAACCACGTTGCTTCTGAACGTAAAGACTACTGGACCAATAGCTGTGGAGACTGTAATCTTCCTTCAGATCCCATGTCACTTCTACTACCATCTTCAAAACTACAGTGAAATACTTTTAAGTTGGAAAACTAACTTAACTACTTTCCTCGAATAATTAGCAAGCGCTCAATTTCATACACTTACTAGAGTTTTAATGAATTTATCTCGCTCGATAAATTCTATAAATGCGCAAAAATAATTAACACTTCTCATACAATTACATAAACAAAAAAACTAATAATTACAAATTTTAAACTAAAGAAAAGTTATGAAAAAGTAGAGTAAAAATTCGAAAACCATCTTGTTGTGATAGCACTGTAATCTGGTAACATACACGCCTAGCACATTCCAATATAATGTTATATTCTGATCAAGCAATAAAACTAGATGCCACATCATTGTATGCGCCCTTAGCATGTGAATTAGGGTGTTATGTCCTTTGATTTTACGCGATACACCCTAACTTCTTACCCCGATTCATATACTGACCTTCCAAGAGATGACTGACGTTGATGGGTTATGAATTATGTAACAAGTATTCAAATTTTTCTAGCAAGAAAAAGTAATAGCAGTTTTATTTATAAAAAGAAACCTTATACATTTTCAACGTTTACTACAATAAAAAATATTTACTAAAAAAAAAGAACCATTAAACAAAAGTGTCAGAAACTTTTCATCGTATTGATTTTTCTGCGTAAAGAATATTTATATAATTGAATAAACTTTATGGCAACGTGTAAAAGTATTTTGAAGGCAATTAGAGGGTGAGATATGTTTGCACTGTGGTTCCATTTCACTTAAAGTCCAAGGGAGCTTGAGATTGACGAGTTACATTAGCAAATGGCGGCCCTCTTTCCATTCGTATAGATCTAAGAAGCTTTAACCCACCCTCTTATCGGACAGCTGCTCTGGACAATAAGATTTCTCACTACTACTTACCGCAAATACTAAAAAACATGGATTCGTATTTAGTGCGCAATTGTTGATGTAAAAATAAAAACGTTTTATTAAAAACTAGACAAAATATTTTTTATAAAGTTTAAAGCTAAAAAGTTTGGAATAACTTTTAAGAAAAGCGTTGCAATTAAGTTTAATTTATTATTAACGGAATAAAAGCTGCAGTGTTATTAATAGCTGCAACAAGTGGTATGAATCAATAATTACGAGTCTCTAAATTTGAATTTTATTGGATACTAGGTACTATACAAGTGCATTTTTAAAATTGATTTTATTAAACGACAATTGGGTTGATGAAACTAAAAAAAAATATAAGAAAACAAGTTAAAAAGTTAGAAATTTAATGATAAACCATTTCTTTTAGTCATCAAGGCCTGTCTGAATGTGATTCAGGTTTTATCCACTATATGAAAACATATGACTTTCCGAAAAGCAGATGGCAAAGATTAAAAACATCGGAAATGGGTGCAGTTAAGGTACTTTAATAGAGAAAGAGATACCAGGAAAAACTAGTAAAAATCGATCATATAACACATGTTATGTTCTCATTTCAATTGTCAAGAAACCACAAATAGAAGCACATAATGTAAAACATTTGGATTTAAAAAATGTAGTACTACTCAAAAGAGACTATAGTTAATATTCTAGCAGAGTAGCATGTTCAGCAACATACTATAAAATTTTTTGTTTCTACCTAAAAGAGAAGAGTAAAACATAATATTAAAAAAGACACAAGTTCAGAGAGGCACCAGATCTATTACATTAGATTATACCAGAACAAGATGTAGACGTGTATTAGAAAAAGAATTAAACTGTTCAAAATCCATAAATTGACAACGTGTCCCATATAAAGTTGAAACAAAAGTTACGCGGTTGAGGAACTGCATTTATAGTCTTTGCAGAATTCTAATATTTCTTTTAGTTTTTGAGGTAGTTTAGTTTTATTTTCTCTCAAATTTATTAGAAAAGATATTAAAAAAGAACAGGACATTTTCATTCGTTGCTTATCGAAATCAAAAATACACGCTGCAGATGGTAGGAATACATTCCTTAGATAAAATGTTTCGAATTGTGGCTAACTAGTTGATGCTCTTCGACGCGGTTTGTACATTGGACATTGCTTCAAAAGAACTTGGCCACTTTGAAGAGAAGTTGGCAATGGTTTTTTGTAGCTAAAAACAACATTGAGGATTCGCTTGACAAGAAAAAAAATATCAAAATAAATTCTGGGAGAAAAAGTTGCTGGTTCATCAACGAATAATACAGTTTTTTGTTCCGTCTTGTGAAACAAAACCTTGTAACTTTCAACTCACTTATTGCCACTTTAAATGGAAGAAAGAAAATAATTTTGCATTTAGTTGAAATCCTTCAAAATTGCAAAAGAATATCATTTCCATTTTCATGTATCAAAATATATATGTCATAGTGTTGAGTTAGTCCAACTAACTGGCACCAATAAATACAAAAAACACAAACGGAAGGACCATCAAAAATAAATATCACTGTAGCAAGAAAACTATAGCCGAATACATAAAACACTGGCAAGTGAGGAGCAACCAGAAAGGCATAAAACCAATTGAACACTAAAAGAAAAGTCAAAGTACCTTAAAACTAAACTTACTCGACGTGAAGTCTAACACACAGAACAAAACATGGGAAAGAATGCCATCATTAGAAAAATAACCATAATCTTCAGGACTGGAATTAACAAAGAGATGGTGCAGGTTCGCTGGCTTGGGATTAACCCAGCAAAACTAAGCTGGTGACCTTCGCTTGCAGATGAAACTCGACGGACTTAAAATCTAGGTTGGTGGACAAAAATCGGCTTCAGTAACTCGGTCAAATACCTTGGTATCACATTAAATAAGAGACTGAACATGTAAATTTTGTTGAATGTCGGAGAAGACCCCGACCTAATTGCAAAATGTAAAAATACGCTTTTAGATAGTAGAACTGTTTTGGAAACCGTCTGTTCTCAATCTAAGACGAGTCTTAAATTCGCCAGGGACTCAACCTACTGGAGGTGTTGTCAGTTCAGAATAGGATAGCATAATAATCAGCACTGATTCCGTGTACACACCCCAAATTTTGTCTACCTATCTATCCATAACCTTAAGAAAAACTACAAGAATAACACATAAAGCAAAATAAAACATTACAGGCATTGCAAGAATTTAAAAACACCCAATCAAAACATGTAAAAAATGAGATAAACTAAACAGGCTAAAATTAATTACAACAGATAGAATAGAATACATACAAATATTTCACGCAATCAAATGAATAGAACAGCTTCAGCGTCTATCTGTAACAGAAAAACAATACCAAACTGCACAAAAAACTATCCGTACATGTGTTTTGATATTGTCATCAGTGAACTGACAGCCACCTAATAGCAAAATAAAAATAAAAACAAAAGAAAAAAATAATTGTAGATTGATTTGATTCCCGAGAATATTATTTACTATATAAAAAACAAAACTATGCTGCGCTCAGACAAATTACAATAAGTAAACAAACAAATCTTCACAAAAACTTAACTAGGCACTCCAAGAAAGGAAGTTTCACACAAATCTGTAACATGATGGAAAACATCAAATGCAGATATCACTTTAGAGAACGTAATAAATAAAATGTTTACAACAGTTGTATAGGAATAATATACAGGGTAGCTCAACAGTACGAAGCAATGGATAAAATATAGAAAATATTAAAAAAATGTTCTAATTAAAGTTGTTTGGTAATTTACTTAAATTTTTACAGTAACATTGCTAACTTAAAAAAAATTCTGAACCTCCAAATTTTTTTTTAATTGTAACCCCTTTTTGACCTTAGATGTTTTAGTTTTATTCAATCAAAATTGTTAAAACATTAATGTTGTCAAATTTTTATCTGTGAATAGAAGAAATAATACAAGATAAGCGATAAAACCTTACTCTGATAAAAGAAAGGTAGAATCTGTTATAGACAACTAAAGCAAAACAAGAGATAACGAGTGTTCAAATAAAAAATTGGGCTGAGTAGACCGCGAAATTAAATTGGTTCAATTATTTTTACAATGTAACAAAAACGTTCAGCAAAATAACGTGTGGTGGCCTAAAACAATGTTTAAAACGTGATATAAGTATAACCTAAAGATTAACAGATATTAATGTTTTATTAAATATCTTGAATTCTAACTTTTACTTTGTATCATCTCAGTGTTTTGTTAACATAACACCCTTGGATTATTTTATATGAGATCATTTGAAGTCAGTGGTCTATAAAAATAAGCCAAACATTCTTCATGTTCTTAGAGAAATAATAATTGATAAAATTCACAATGTTCAACACGTTCGGCTGCAAAATGCTATCCAAGCATTCGAAAATCGTTTAAATCACTGTCTTGCGGTTAATGGTGAATATTTTGAACACTTACTTTAGGTACTTTAGTTAACCTTTTAATGTTTTCAACAATTTTGATTAAAAGATTCTCAAAAAAACTTTTATGTAACATACCAAGATTATTACACAGTTTCAACCACAAAACAACTTCTCTCAAAATTTCAGTCTAAAAGGTCGGTTACAATTAAGAAAAGTTTGGTTTTCTTGGAGTTTACGAAGATAAGTTGGCAATGTCATAGTAAAATTTGAAATAAACTATCAAACATCTTTAATTAAAACTATATTTTAATATTTTTCATATTTCAGTCATTATTCCAGACTTTTGAGCAACCCAGTATAGAAAATAACACACCAATACAGTTACCTCAAAATATATTATGTAGTCATATAAAATAGAAAACAAGTAAAAGTAAGGGCTGGGGTACTACAAGGTTCCATCTTAGGACCACTACTCTGCAGTAAAAATAAAATGAAAACATCGAATACGAGGATATATTGAAAAATTCTTAGCTTACTATAGAACCAAACAAAATTTCAATGTCAAAATATTTTATTACTCAACATATTCTCTTCTTAATTGGATACATTTATTACAGCAAACCTGCAACGTCTCTAGATCTTTCAAAAAAAATTTTTCTTCTTGCTCTGCAAACCAGACCTCCACAGCTTCTATTACCTCCTTGTTGGAAGAAAATGTACGACCTTTTAAACTTTTTTCAGTTGAGGAAAGAGGTGATAGTCGGACGGAGCCAAATCGGGTGAATAAGGGGGGTGTTCTAGTAATTCAAACCCTAAATCACGAATTTTTGCATGGCAACATGTGATTTGTGTGCAGGGGCGTTGTCCTGCAAAAACAAAACACCTTTGGATAGCTTTCCGCGTCTTTCTCTAATATTTTCCCGTAGAGTGGTCAGTAATGTCAAAAAATAAATTTTTTTTTTTTTTTTTTTTAAAAAAAAAAAAATAATTATTTTATTTTAATAAAAAAAAAAAAAAAAAAATTTTTTTTTAAAAAAATTTTTTTTTTTTGAAAAAAAAAAGTGTGTCCTTTTTTTATTTTTTGTTTTTTTTTTTTTTTTTTTAAAATTTTCCAAATTTTTATTATAAATAAAAATTTCGTTTAAAAAATTTAAATCGTTTTTCAAACGAGCACAGATCCAAAGCGATGCTTCTACCCTTGCACGCTTTTGGTCAACATTCAAACATTTGGGGATCCATTTTCCAGCAATTTTTCTCATGTCCAAATTGACGTGAACCATATGATGAACAAGTTCGTATGAAATATTCAGTGCTTCAGATATCCGTTTTAGCCCAATTCGACGGTCTGATAAAATCATGTCATGAACTGCATCGATATTTTCGGGGACTGACACAGAAACTGGCTTTCCCGATCGGTCATCATCTTCAATGGAAAATTTACCTCTTTTGAAGCTTGCATTCCAATTTTTGACGGTCGCATACGAAGGACATTGATCACCAAGGGTATTAAGCATATCTTCGTAAATCTGCTTACCTCTTAACCCTTTTAAATACAGGTACTTGATGATGGCTCGATACTCCAATTTTTCGATTTTCTCAATTTCGGTGGACATCTTTTCATTTAATTTATTGCGTGACTCTGGTTTACTTTTTGACGTCAAACTTTACACTGACACTTCTAATAAGTTATTGTTCGTTGCTATGGTAACGCAATATTTTGTTTATGCAAGGAACTGGTCTAGGCTAATTAGATTTCAATACATCCTCGTAAACTACAAAAAAATGAAACAAAAAAAAAACCTAACGGTATACTAACAATGATATTAACCAAAACCAAAAGAAAAATCAAAACATTAAAAATTATAAATAATTAAAAAATGTAGAAACAGTTAACAGAACAATAAAGAAGCATACTTAGTCTAAGTACTCTCAAATCATTAGAGTGTATATAGCACCCGCAGTAATCTTTGTGTTTTGTCTTATAATAATAAAAATAATAATAATAATAATATTTATAATAATAATACATGTACCGTTGTCAAAATACTTCCTAAACATCATCATGAGCCCTGCACTAATGCTTGAGTTCCTAACAACTGGAACTACTTACTTGTTCTATAAAAAAGGAAATCCCAGTGACCCTCGTAATTACAGACTTATAACATGCCTATCTGTTGTATATAAACTTCTCACTGCAATATTGAACAACTTAATTTACCCTCACTGTAAAAAGAACGAAATTTTGTCGCCCCTCCAAAGAGAGGGTGCCCGCGGCTGTAAGGAACTGATACTGATAGACTCACTGATTGCGTAACATGTATATACTAAACAACTCAATATGAACGTGTGCTATATAGATTACGCAAAAGCCTACAATTTGGTGCCTCATACTTGGCTGCGTAAAGTTCTAGAAATCTATAAGATCCACAGCACTATCACACATCTGCTGATACACGCTATGTCTACATGAAATACAGAGCCAATAATGAGCAACAAAGCCCTTAGAAAGGTAAACATCCGCCGAGGTATATTTCAGGGAGACCTGCTATCAGATCCTATCCTTGATGAAACAAGCATGGGATACAGTTTGCACAAAAATGAAGGCATGAAAATAAGTCATATGCTGTACATGGATGACATCAAATTAATAGCAGAATCAATAAAACACCTAAGATCGTTAAACACAACAAAGAGAAGTTCTATCTACCAAAAAAAATAGGAGGAAGGGGATTGGTCAACATTAGCCAGTTATGTAATTCACAGACCCAACAGCTTCATGCATACTTCTTAGCAAATAATGAACCTCTTATAAAAAGATAAAAGATCTCAATATCAATGTAACTCCGATAAAGCTTTCTACAGCAGACACAAAATAAACAAGACATGCCACAACAATGTATAAGAAGCTGGGAAAATAAGTCAATACATGGCAAATATTCAATGCAAATAAAAGCCGATTCTGTGGACTAAAAAACGTCGTATGCATTTCTCAAAAACGGTTGCTTGCACCTTGAAACGGAAGGCTTCATAGTAACATACAGGACAAAATAATACGCACCAGGAATTATGATAAGCATGTACTCAAGAGCTCTGTTATCGACAAGGTCGCAAGTGTGGAACTGTAGGAAAAACTATAGAACACGTGATTGGAAGATGCCCTAATCTTGCGAACGTGGAATACTTAGGAAGACACAACAAAGTTGCAGCAGTGATACATCAATTAATAGCGTATAAAAGTAATCTTATTAACAAAAAGCTGCCCTATTACAAGATAAGCCGGCTGCTGTTTTGGACAATCACGACTTTGTAATGTATTAGGACCGACCTGTAACCACAGATAGACGAACAGACCATAACCGACCAGACATCATCCATATAGACAAAAACGGAAAGAGTGGAATAATAACAGATGCGGCTGTACCGTTAACATACAATCTCACAAGTACAGAAAATAAAAAAGTCTCCAAATACCAAGACCTGAAAATAGAATTGATGAGAATGTGGAAAACTTAAAGAAATAAAGATAGTCCCAATAGTTATGTCGGTCAAGGGGTGGCAACAAAAAGCTACGAAACAATTTGGAGTTCCTACAAATACCGAAAGGGACCTATACTCTACTTCAGGAAGCAGTGATACTAAAAACGTGCCGTATAGTAAAAAAATTCTTAGCTTTAGACTAGTCCAAGCACCAAACTGACAGGAAATAATAAAGTTTATCTCTGTCACTGCTGATGACCTATCAGCAGAATCATCTAGATAAACCTAAAAATAAAGAAGAAAAAAGAAATAATAATAATACAACTCTGACGCTACCTGAATCACATAATTCAAAAACGTATACAAACACCAAGAAACTCATAACAGCAACCTAACCTAACATTAAACCAAAAAATAACAATACACTAAACCCAGCTAACTACAGACCGATAACATGCCTACTAATCCTTTACAAAGTAATTACTTCAACCATTTCACAACTCATCCTAGAACACCTAGATAAACACAACATATTAACATAGGAACAAAAAGGGTGTAAAAAACATAGCCAAGGCTGTAAAGAGCAACTAACGATAGATAACGTAATCCTTCTACAAGCAATACAAAAAAAAACAAAACCTTTTTGTCACATATATTGACTACCAAAAAGCTTTTGACAAAGTACCCCACACTTGGTTATTGCTCGCCTTAAAAATATACCAAATAAACCCAATCATCATACACTTCCTCAAAATGACCATGCAAAGTTGGAGAACAAACATCCATGTCTAAACAGACGCAACTGAGCTTACCACTGACACTATTCCTATTAGACGAGGTATACTTCAGGGCGACGCGTTAAGTGCTCTCTGGTTCTGCATATGTCTCAATCCCATTTTACAAGCTCTCTCGAATACCCAACAGAAATTTAAGCTCAAATACAACCAAAACAACACCTCTTTTATATAGACGACATAAAGCTGTACACATCCACAAAAAACCAAATGAACATAACTTACTTATTAAGATAACAGAAACCATATCGACAAAAAAAAAAAAAAAGACGATGGCATAAGGAGAAAAGGAAAAAGGGGAAAAAATACAAATACCTCGGTTTGAGCAAACAAATCAAACTGAACCACACCACAATAAAGAAAACATTCACACGGGAATACATAAACCGACTCACACATATACTCACAAACAAACTTAACTCCAAAAATCTTACAAAAGCAATAAATACATACGCTATTTCAGCACTCACCTACTCGTTTGGAATTCTTAAATAGACACAAACAAACCTCAAAAATATTAACCAAAAGACAAGAACACTATTGACAAAACACAACATGAACCACACACATTCCTGCGTAGAAAGAATAACTCTACCCAGAGTAGATGGGGGCAGAGGAGTTCTCTACATTTACCAGCTACACGAAACTCAAGTATCAAATTTGAGGAAATACTTTCATAGCAAACAGACTGAAAGCCACCTCCACCTTGCAACAGTTAATGCTGACACAAAATACAGACCTTCAAAACACCGAACTCACCTTAAAAGACCAAAAAGCTACACATGACGAAAAAATACGCACATGGGCAAGCAAAGAGTTGCACGGAAGATACTACAACCAAACTAAAAACGAAGACGCGGACAAAGCGCTATCACAAAAATGGCTCCAAGTAGATAATTTATTTCTTGAAACCGAAGGCTTTATGCAAGCCATACAAGACAACGTCATAAAAACTAAAGCATACACCAAACACATTATAAAAGACCCAACAGTCACAGATAACAAATGCAGAAGATGTTACTCTCACAGGGAAACAATGGAACACATAACCAATGGATGCAACAATCTTGTCCCAAACAAATACCTAGACAGACACAATGCTGCAGCCAAAATAATTCATCAAGAAATCGTACTAAAGTGCTCCTTACTGGATAAGCATACACCCTTCTAGCGTCTTTGAAACTGAGAACTATAAAATATACTGGGATAAAACAATTCAATCTGACAAGACCTTAGCATGTAACAGGCCGGATATCACCTTCACTGACAAAAAGAACAAGCACTCATACCTCACTGCAAAATACTCAGAAAAAATCCAAAAATATATCCCTTTCTCAAGAAAACTTAAAAGAATTTGGAAACAGAACACGGTCACCATAATCCCTCTCATCATATCTTCCACTGGCATAACACACAGAACATCTTACTAAAAAACAAAATTTTCAGCATTTTTCATACAAATACTAGCGTTCCATCTCTTCTATGTTCTTGGTTGTACAGTTCGAACCCAAGATATCGTGTCTTTTTGATTTATTCTTTTATGAAATGTTACCTATTTTTTGCTTATGTTATAAGTTATGCTGCCGAAAACTTAAATTGTTTTTCTATGTGATGGTTTCTTTGAATTAATTAATTAATTGATAGGTAGATTTTTTTTTAATTTTGAAAGAAGAAGCTTCCGGCATTTCATAGTTGCATTTGTTTATTACGTAATTTTCTTCGGGTATGTTCACATCTAATTATAACTTTCAGTAAAAAGCTTGTGTCATCATCTTCAGTTTTGGTTACGTTTATAGTTTCAAGTCCGTATATGCATATTGACTGGTAAGATTAATTTATTTTACACTTTAGTTTATTAATTTATGAGAATGTCTTGGTTTAAGTTAACTCTGTTGATATCTCGAAGCTTTGAAAAAAATCTTAAGTTTGCATTAATTTTTGCAGAACATTCTTGAGTTATTTTAATTTGATCTGTTTTTTGTATTTACAGAATACTTTTTAACTTAAACTTGTTGAAATGTTGAGCATATACATGTTCATTTTACATTTTCTCATTTCCTTCATGAACTATATTAAATTTGTTTGGTAATAAATCAATGTTCTTTTTTTAATTATTATTTCAATATCTGTTTATCTTTTTAATATGATCAGTACTTTCATCAACAATTCATCAAGTTGTTGCGCTAGTTTGTTGCGATGAATCTACGATAAGCGCCTCAAAAATATTTATATAGGTAACAATCGTTTCTAGATTTCTTGATCGAAGGGAGTGTTTTTGATTTTAATTTTTCAGTTTTTTTCAAATACATTCTGGAGGCATGTGGTAATGAATTTTACATTAACGTTTCAAAATATTCTATTTTGCCATTCCACATTTTTTTGGTGATCGGTAAATTTATAAAGTCGGTATTTCGTCGAAGCTTTTGTAATGCTTGACATTTGTTGGTAACAATTATTTCATTTGCTCCTCTTAGTTTTTGAGGAACATTGGGTTTTGCATGTTCATCACCAATACTGACCGTATACTATATGATTTCTACTTGTAGTTTCTTTAGAGCTGTAACGACGTTAAATCATTTTGTAAGACACGTAAATCAAGCTGGTAAATTGTGAACCATAGTGCCTATTTCTTTGTTTTTGTCGAATTTTTGTTTTTGTTGGTTGCCTATTGGACTTCTGCTTGTTTTTACTCGAAACTCATTGATTTTGTATGTTGTTTACTATCAAATATGTAAACATTGAAATTTTGTTACACCACTTTCAGAATTTGGTTTTATAAACCTTGTTGGACTAGGGCTTTTTTGGATTATCTGGTAGTTAAGTAAAACAACCATTCATTGGGGTCTAAAAATCTGGATTTCTTCTTTTCTGCTTTTTTTAGTGAGTGAAATACTTCTGTTAAACTTCAAAATTTTTGGTTTGGCAACTTTTCTTCACAAGGCAATGTATTTTTTTGCTGTATTTACAGTATCACTGTATAGATAACTATATTCAGAAAGTACAACTTCTCCTAAACGTAGAGACAAAGTATTATCACATGGAAATTAAGTTTCTGGAATTAGGAATAAGTTGGTCGACAATACATTTAATCCTTAAGATAAAATTAAAAATATAATTATATGTCAGCAATTACAAAAGCAATAATTTTTTTATTTATATTTATTTATATTACGTGTAATTTACGGGATCTTCAATGATAGTGTGTTGACTACAGAAAATCTTTTAGGTCTATAAAACCCACCAAAAACCTTAACATATAATTTATTAATTAATTATATTGATTAATGGCTATTATTTTACTCATGGGTTAACTTAAATTTAGATTTAGTGTCATGGTAATAACTGTTGTCACAATTGTCTTCTTGGAAATTAACCAAAAATTAACCTTAACCAGGGACTGAAATACTGGCCGTAAGTGTATGTAAAACGTAAGTTTTATTTTTCTCAATCTTAATAGTGGTTACCATTCTCTTCTACACATTCTACACAATCTAGTTTTTGAGCATGCTCTACTGAAATAATGAGGAAAAAACCTCTATCTTAATTTCAAACTATACTGGCGTATATAGAGTAAATCATGATTGCTTATTTTTTGCGTTCTATTCGTCCACAAATGTGAGTCCAAACCCAGTCATATTAAAAATTCAAGGTGTTCAAATATGCCTTATTTCTCTCATATGACAAATTAGTTTTGCATTATAAGCTTTCTTGTTTGGACAACCATCATTTCTTTGTCTGCAAGGAAAAACTTTGATTATCCGCTCAGAAGCACTTGTCATTGAGGCAATGTCTCCATCCTTGCTCTATTACGAGGATATATTGAAAAATTCTTAGCCTACTATAGAACCAAACAAAATTTCAATATCAAAATATTTTATTACTCAACATATTCCCCTATTAATTGGATACATTTATTATAGCAAACCTGCAACGTCTCTAGACCTTTCAAAAAAAATGTTTCTTCTTGCTCTGCAAACCAGACCTCCACAGCTTCTATTACCTCCTTGTTGGAAGAAAATGTACGACCTTTTAAACTTATTTTCAGTTGAGAAAGAGGTGATAGTCGGATGGAGCCAAATCGGGTGAATAAGAGGGGTGTTCTAGTAATTCAAACCCTAAATCATGAATTTTTTGCATGGCAACATGAGATTTGTGTGCAGGGGCGTTGTCCTGCAAAAACAAAACACCTTTGGATAGCTTTCCGCGTCTTTTCTCTTTAATATTTTCCCGTAGAGTGGTCAGTAATGTCGAATAGTAATCTCCAGTTATTGTTCTACCCTTATCCAAAAAATCAATCATGATTACTCCATGGCAATCCCAAAAAACTGAAGCAAGAACTTTTCCAGCAGATTTTTCGACACGAAACTTCTTAGGTCTTGGAGAACCAGAGTGTCGCCATTCCATCGATTGTTGCTTTGTTTCTGGATCGTAGAAATGTACCCAAGTCTTATCCACAGTAACAATTCGGTTTAAGAAGTCTACATCGTTTTCAAATCGAGCACAGATCAAACGCGATGCTTCTACCCTTGCACACTTTTGGTCAACATTCAAACATTTGGGGATCCATTTTGCAGCAATATTTCTCATGTCCAAATTGACGTGAACCATATGATGAACGCGTTCGTATGAAATATTCAGTGCTTCAGATATCCGTTTTAGCCCAATTCGACGGTCTGATAAAATCATGTCATGAACTGCATCGATATTTTCGGGGACTGACACAGAAACTGGCCTTCCCGATCGGTCATCATCTTCAATGGAAAATTTACCTCTTTTGAAGCTTGCATTCCAATTTTTGACGGTCGCATACGAAGGACATTGATCACCAAGGGTATTAAGCATATCTTCGTAAATGTGCTTACCTCTTAACCCTTTTAAATACAGGTACTTGATGATGGCTCGATACTCCAATTTTTCGATTTTCACAATTTCGGTGGACATCTTTTTTCATTTAATTTATTGCGTGACTCTGGTTTACTTTTTTGACGTCAAACTTTACACTGACACTTCTAATAAGTTATTGTTCGATGCTATGGTAACGCAATATTTTGTTTATGCAAGGAACTGGTCTAGGCTAACTAGATATCAATACATCCTCGTACAGTTGTGCTTGCAGGCGGTATCTGATAACCAAGGTTGATTTTGATAACCCTTAGCCACAAACATTCGTTAATGGTTCCTGTGTAAATGATTAATAACACAAACTCGTTAAAGACATAATCAAGAATGTTCAGAAAAATTATTAGCTCAAGCAACTTGATGTGGACTGCTTAGCAAATTGCCAAAGTTTTGAATTTCAAACATTATTTAGTCGGTATAATTGAAATAGCTTGAATGCCAAAAGAAGGAAAATGGCTTAAGGTGACTAATTATGTAACTAAAATAAAAGTTTATAATTTACCTGAACAAGACAACGTTTATGTTTCTGCAAAAATCGAATGTATTGTTTATTATCGTTTTTTGCTGGTTATATTTATTTTTTGCCAGTATTTTGTGCCAAAAACCATATTTTGTAGTGTTTAAGTTTTTTCAATTTTTTTACCACTATTCCTGTGTCGAAAATAATAATTTTAAAAAAGGAGAGTGTTTGTCATACACGAATTATGCTTATACCATCTTGGGATAATCATTAACACAAGTTTATTAATTTATTTCTTTCTCATTGAAAGCTACCTATTCCTTTTTTTTTTATTTAAGGATCTTCCCGAAGTAGAGGTAAAAATGAAACTGCATTTTTCAGGAGTAGTGTCCTAAACAAAACATTAGATCAAACATCGGCACTACTCCTAAAAAAGGCAGTTCTTAAATAAAACAGGAATAACATTCAATCAAAACCAGTAACATATTATTTCTTTCTGTTTACGGCATTTATGTTACTTTCATTCAAATATTTATTGACGAAGTAATTGAAAAGTGTTTATCGATTGTTGGCAAATCAGAAAAAAAACAAGGTTTATATAATGCCCATGTTTTAAATGTTATTTCTTTTCAAACTACTTTTTTACCCAATTTTAGTAAAATTTAGAGGTAATTTTTATTTTTCATTGAAATGAACTAGCAGTAATTTATTTTACAAGTATTAATAAGTTATATAAATTTAGTTCGCAATTCTTACCTTTTATTTCAACAAATGAAGTTTACATATTGTATCCTCGTTATTTTCAAATGTTTTTTTTGAAAATAAGTTTCACTTGACTTGAAATACACGATATTAATGCCCAATAGAGAAATCTCTGGGAAACAAATCAACAAATTAATATATAATGCAAAAAATGTGACATCTGATCCCTGAAACATATTTTTGCCATTTAAATATTTTGTTAATTATTATTACATTTAATTAAGTAAAATATGATTTGAATTAAACATAAGTTAATAGAAAGATTACATTCATTATTTTTCCGAAAATGTTTGATAATAAATGTAAAGAACTAAACGAACTGTATCTTCGCATTTACGATACATATAATACACGTTCCATAAAAAATATCAGAGCATTAGTAGTATTCACATGTTCTTGTCATTCTATCCACGAAACGATCATTTCGCTGGATGAAGCGTGGCCATTAAGCAGGGAACCGTCCATCGATTCCTCCAGTTTTCTGAATGTTCTTCGGTACTAACATGTGTTTCGCATACCGGACGTAACTGAAACGCTGTTTGATTTTGTGGACCCTTCTTTTCCTGCAGGAAAAGGAATATTGCGGTAGAAAAAGATGAACAGTTCGACATGTACAAGTTGAATCTGAAGAAATTTAATAATCGATAAGAATGTTTTGCTTTTCCATGATAAATGAGATAAACTAATAGGAATTACTTTAATCATTTATATTTAGTTGTGCAGTAACCATGAAAAATAATTGTAACGAAGAACATTATCGAGGGCGTATTTTAATCAATTCTTAATTATAATTTATGACACTAAGTTGAAGTTTGATAATTAAACGCTAATTCTGATTCTTCATGTACAACCAAGAACTTACTTTTTTGCAGTCGCTGTATAAAAACCATTATTTTGTAAGTTGCTTTGTTTTAGAAAATGACGTTTTGACACTAAACAAATTCGAGTACAAACTGTTTTAACAAAATATTACATTTTTAAAAACATTTTAAGCTTAGTACATATTGTCTATACTCCATTCCTTTACGAAAGAGAGTTTGACAAGTAGAAGTGACGTAATAAAAAATATTACTCGCGCAGAAATAAGAAAGAAGAATTAATATACAGTTCGATGAAAAGTAAAATAAGAAAAAAATATTTAATTATTCATGACACAGCATTGATTTTTTAAAAATTAAATGCTGCCATTTTTGGGCATCAGTTTTTACTCTTTTATGACTGGATTATGAAAGCATGGAATCTTTGTTTGGAATGACATTATTAAAATTACGTTTTAATAAGGTAAACGTACCTCCTCCTACGTAAAGAAAATGTGATAGATGCGTACGCCCATGCAAATCCCAAGCAGACTGACTTCTAACAAATCGGCGATAGGGCAAAATCTCTTAATATTTAAAACTCAAAATCGAATAATACAACATGAACACATCGATACTTATGGCATATTTCACCGTCAATTAAAAATGCGGTTGCGTATATAAATAGATATAATCTGAAGTGTGTTACACGGAATCAGTACTAATTATTGTCCTCCACTTTTCTAAACTTACAGCATCTCCACTAGGTTAAGTTTTCTGAGAAATCTTAGCACTGACCTGTAACCTAGATAAGTAAGCTTGGGGAAACATTTCCTAAAAGAGTTCAATCTTCTAAAAACCGTGGCTTCACATTCCGTAAGAAGGTGAACTAGGGCCTCCTCCGACACGCAACAAAATTTTCATGTGGGCAAGATATCCGCCAAGTTGGCAGTGTCTTGTTAGAAAACCCATCAAAATCCTTAAGTGGTTTCTGCTGACAGCTAACTAATACCGGTGAAGTCACTTAGTAGAGTTTTTCCTTAACCTTGAGTACTTTACGTATTTACAATACCACAGAAGGGTTCTGGATCTAAGAACGGCGCAGCAGCCCTTTTCCAGGCAAGGACATTTGCCTGCTCCTTGCCAGAAATCCTAGAATGTCCTGGGATTTAAGCTAAGGTGACCTTATTCCATGCTTCCAGTTTATTCAGTTTTTTTAAGTTATCACCATCTTTGAGCTGATGACATAGCTGCTCAACGCCGCCCGGCTATAGGACATGATGTAGATATGTCTGCCGACATACCCCCGATTTAGGTTAATCTGCACTCATCGTCCAATTGCATGTACTTTCGCTTGAAAGATATGGCGCCACCCCAGGGGGGTGTTTTAAACCCCTCAAAACAAAAAAACATGCCGCCTAGCACTCAGAAAGTAGTTCAAGGCCGGCTCATATTTCTTTGTTGCTAGGGCCGGCTCAAAGTAAACTTTAAATAAAAAATCCTTGCTTATATCGTCTCTGTGAGAGAAAAGCAGACGAAATCTCCTATTGAGTAAAGTCATGTACAAGTGCCTAAACCTCGGACCATATGCGTGTGCGTAAGTGCCACTCATTACGTTTACGTTTACGTTTTGATTGTGCTAAAACTGTTTACACTCAATAATTTCAATTTGTGTTCTTTCATCAAAACTCTTCATTGTTACATTTTTGTTACACATTGTTCAGTCAGTGAGTTCTTTTTTGCAGAGTATAATATTTTTAACGGTAACAATTAGAAAAATATGAAAATTTAAAAAATATGTTTCTAATGCTATCCTAGAAACAATTATGTATTCATTTCAACACACTGTTATAGAATATTCATATTCTACAACACCTAGTCAAAAACAGTTACACACAAAGAAGATGCATTTTATCCAAACTCAAAATACTAAAATTATAAATACAAAATCATTGCAAGCAATTCAAATTAAGATCAAATCATGGTTCTTCATGACTCAACATCAACACGTGGTACTAATGTTAGCTGTCGTTACACGTCTTTGGTTGCTAAAGTCGTACTCGTCAATTATAACGTCTGCCGGAAGTTCTTGTAGAACAGTGAAGAATTATTTTTCGATTCTAATGCGACATCATCGAGATCATTTCCGTCAAACCAGAAAAAACAGGAACAGTTTCATTATGTGCCTTTCTTGATTTTTTTTGTTTCTATGCTTGAATGGCTTTATTTTCATTGCTTCAAGTCAGTGCTTTTGTTGAGGAAACTAAAAGGTTTTTGGGAAGACTGGAGCTATCAACTCCAGTGCAAAGTCTTTCATATAAAGTCTAACGCGTTTACATTTTATTTCTTCCAAAGAATGTCAGTAAATTCGGTCCTTTCGATAATCTCACGGTAGTATAAAAAGGGGGGTGTGCTGGTATCTTCATTTTTATACATTATACAAAAAAAACAGGGTATATCTTTCCCGAACAGTAAAGTTGAATGACAACATGACTACAATACTTATGTCCCTTGTTCATGACTAATTCCCATTTACTTCATCATTGATGACAAACCTATCACTTCTGAGAATATCTTCAGAAGCACAGTCGAGACATTTTATTTAAAAAATGCCATCCTCTTCAATTACTCCATCCGGAGATGCAGAAAGAATCCATTTTATTGGCTAACAAAGGTTCAACATTCACGAAAAACAACGTTCTACTCTGTGTTGAATATTTGACCCACTATTGTTGTTTCTAGTATCCTCCACTTGTAACCTGCCAATATGGGGTTGTCGTTATATGTCATGAAACCAAGATGAGAATCAGGTCCATAGTCAATCTCTTTCTAGACACTCTCATCTTTTCGGGTAAAAGTATTTTGATGTTTTTATTCATATTCGATTAGAAAAGGGACGGTCAGATCTCAGAGCAAGACCAAAAGTATCTTAATAAGTTCAGTCCCTATTGCAGTTTTTCTAAACTTTTATATTAATTCGTTTGATCTGGTTTGCAATGAGAGGAGTACTACTCTTGACAGTACGAATGGTCACCAAATATGTGAGGAAGAATCGAGAGTTCTTTGTCTTTGTTCTTAGAACCTTTGAAGATCTTTTCCAAATCTGTTTATGTCTTGTTAATCAGAACCTTTAAGATTTAGGTACCCCTACTATTAATAAGAGAATAAATAAACTTGATGTTGAGACCTCGTATGCAGTGATTGGTACAGTCTATTTTCTCAATAATAATTCCGCTAGTATATCAAATATATTGTTAAATTTTAACTAGACATTGCATTTTTGAAAAGAACTAAAGCGTCGGCGTCCCCACAAACATACTTCACAATAAGGCCGTTGTTTTCAATGTTCCACTAATTAAGATGTCACTCTCCATTGCCTGCGTAGTCCCTTTCCTAGAAAATTATAATTCAAATAAATTGATACATTTACTTGCTTTATTGTCTCCTAATATTAGCAGTTTTTACAACAATTTTGCTCTTTTTATTCCCATCAGAAGGAACATTGTTACATACTGCGCAGGTTTTTACTCTAGCCCTAAAATACAAAATTTTATTGGTTCGCTTCCTTATGATGATCCTACACCCACCATCCCCAGCGTTGAAAGAGTGACTGTATGTTCTCTTCACGTAGCCGCCATTTACAACTCCTGTAATAAAGGGACCTTATCTGCTTCAACCACGTCTCCATATTTGTGGCAGATACGCTTTTCCTCTTTGATACTTTGTAACTACAGATATTTGAGAGCCAATAATTTCCTCCACTTTCTGGAACGTTTTCTTATGAATTAAGTCAATTTCAGCCATGTTCATGAGGTAGCAAGTAGCAGTATAGGCAATTCCTTCACACTATGCCTTCAACGCTAGTGCTTGACAAAGTAGAAACTTATGATCTTGTTTCTTATCTTTTCTAATATTTATCTTTTTATGACAGGTTTGTCCAACTGTTGTTTATTATTTTCAACTCAGCGGTCTTGCACTCATTCTTGTGAGCAAGTATTTTCTGGATGACGGTCTGAAGGCAATTGATGTTCACGAAACCCTCTCAGTTGTTCCGGACAAGATTTGCTTTTCTATTTTGCCCTTCCTGACTTGGCTTTTCTCTTTTTCGCTTTCGATTGGTGCATGAAATGTTAGATCCAACCGTTATTCGTACTCCTATCTATAAACAAAAGAAGGAACGCTGATAATGACTTTTTAAGATCCGTTGTATTTGAAGATTACTTAATGTGCTGAGGTGTACGTACATTGCTTATACGCCAATTTGATTTTCTTGTCGACCGTTCACTTCTTTTCAGACAAAACGGCTCTTTCCCCAGTTCTGTACCTCTAGTTCTGACAAGAACAAGAACATTCTTCGCGGAATTTTAAACCTGCAAATACGACCAAATGAATGCCGGTGTGCTAGGCAAATTTTGTAAAGATAAGTAAGTACCCCATCAAAACAACTTTTGCTCATCATCCTATCTTTATAGTCCAGTTGATCACACATGTCCTAACGACTGGGGCATATGATTTTATTGAGGACGGTGAATAAAACGGACACAAGAATTTCAAAAAACTAAAAATACCATCGTAAAACAAACGTTTCCAGAAAAAAAATGCGGATTATTCAATAATTTTCCAAAAAACAAATTATTTAAATTCCAAAATTCATGCACTATGAGGTTAAAGTTGGAAAGTATTTTCCACCTACCTTTTCGCAAAAAGTTAATGATTGTAGATCCTTCCATACATTATTCACTGTCACCATAATGTCATATGACCGATATTCGTACATATGTGAAAAAAATATAGCGACTTCTTTATCAATGTTTTTGTGCTTACGTTTCACTCTTGTTTGCAAAACGTGGACACACTCCAGAACTAGTGTTGTTTTTCCATTACAAAACCTTCCATTGCAACAAATGGTCCAGAAGTTTATAACCACCTGGCTTACTTCAGACAATAAAATAAAAAAGGAAGATATAATTCATCGTTCACATTAATGGTACAATCATTATTCCCAGTTATATTTATTCTCGTTGGTATACCGTAGATAATAGACCTGAGGAAGCTCTTGTGGTAATAATCTCTTTAAAACTTTCTCCTTCTTCGAACATTTTAGCCACTTTTCTCTTTCCTTCCAACCCATCTTCTATATATTTTTTTGTCACAGATGAACTTTTCCATCTTCCTTGTCTTTTAAGAACGGAAAGTTCCGCCCCCTCGCTTGTTAAAAAAGTAGGCAATGTTCGGCGAAAACTGTGCCCGGTGTAGAACTCGAGATTTGCTAATCCTAGAAATTGCGCCCTTTTCTTGGGAACTCCATCAACTGTATGAAGTCCAACGCGCTGAGAAATGCATTTGCCATTACAATACCTTACAATTTGTTGTGACCTAAATCCTTAGGCCGCAAGGGAACGTATTTTCGGAACAGTTCTAACACACTTCTGACCATAAAGACTCTTCTTTTATTTGTTTTGGAGAAAGGAATTGTGATTAGCAGTTGTAGAGAAGTCTCCTCAATGTAATCCAAAGACATTTCAAATATCGCTTTGCGGTGGCATCCACCACAAACACAAAACTGTCAGCAAATATTCAACTTTTTATTTACAATTACTATCTTTGACAAAAGATATTCCTCATCCGACGCCTATTTCACAAATTTTATCACATCTTCTCTTAGCCTGCTGAGTTTGACAACCAACAGAGTGTTTTTTCAGAAAAACTTGAACTTTAAAAAGTCTTGATACATCCACGTTTTCCTAAAATTGTAGCATCGCGTTAACCATCCAAAACTTTGACCAAAGTGAAGAACTAGACAATTTCTTTGACTATAAAAAGACCAATAGATAATAATTCCATCAAAGGAACATTAAACACAACTTACCAGATCAAACAAATATGCTAACATAATTTCCTCATTGACTCCATTTGCCGTTTTCCAGTCACAAAACTGTTTATATTATTTGTCCTATCTTTGTGAAGATTTCGTTGGAATGAGAGAGCTGCTAGCTTGATTAAATTTACGCAAAACATTATCCGGAATTTTGCTGACATTTCGCGTCAGAAATTTCAACAAAACAATGAAAGCAGCAAAGTCATTGACTAGCTTTTCATAAATGATCATATTTATTTTTTTTTGTAATTTTTGTAGCAATTCAATAATTTCAGTATAAAATAAAACGCATTACGACTTGTCTCAAAATTCCAGACACGGCTCCTTCCACGCCTCGTCTGTAAACATTTCTACTCGTTACTGTAAAAGTGAATTTCCCGGAGTTATGACGTAAACTACTATTTTACAATGACATAAAATTTACATTACTCCAAATAAAGTGCTATTATACATTAAACGGACTTTTTGATATGGTAGTTAATTGTACGAACTTTGAAACAAACTCGGCTCAACTTTCGAAGAACTTAATCCTGAAGGGGTGAGAGTAACTACTTTTGCACATAGCTTAAAATGCAATTTGATTAAAAGAGATAAACGGCATTTAAAACATTAGTCAAACATTATCTGTACAGTCCTATAAACAAAAGAAAGTATGAGGCGTATTTTATTGACAGTGTAAGTGCGATACAGTTCTTGCGCCAAGCTTGCACGTAGTAAATAGTTAAGACAATAATAATATTTTAAAGGCGCCTAAGTTTATCTAATGAAAATCTGAATACTGACATAAATTTTATCAACTTGGGCAGGCTTGGGGTCTTAGACGTCTGGAAACATTTTAAAAATTGCTTTTATAAACAAATTAGGAATCTCAATGGCAATGTAGTCGTAGCCAATTTTCCGAATTGGTATCATCTGTGACAGTCCTGTTTAGTTTTTGTTTGGGTAATGGAGTTTGGTCGTGCGTATCTCGTTCCAGTTAAGTACACAATAAATATCGCCGAATGGTCTCGCCCTAACATACATCAGCCGTCATGGGCCCACCGCAACATCTTCGGGTTATTTCCTTTGGGTCGATCGTAATGCTAAGCTGACCCCGTCTTATTATGTAGTTTATGGCCTTGGATTTACTCTAATACTTCAATAAAATACGTTGCAAACGTTATTAGCTTGAAAGTTCCGTTCGCCTTCAGATTGTAACTGTACTGATCCTGTCGTTTTTCACGTTACAAATAACTTTCTAGTTAACCGACAAATAAATAATTCTACCCTTGGGCTATTAATGATTATTTACTAACATACTGCGAATGCTGCAAGCGTCTTTCGGATTTTAACTAACTAATAAAATTATGTATTTTATTTGATGTGTAATTGTTTCGCGAAGCAATAATTAAATGAAAGCTTTAAACTCCGAAAAAATTATTGTCAATTATTTTAATTTTCTAAAATGTTTAAGTACATTATATTTAATTTGACTTTCTGGATTTGCAAATTCAAATTTGGAAGAGTGGCATAGTAGAGAGTTATGGAAAAATTTGGCGCCCAACGTAGTGGGCCATGTATTACTGATACGGCAAGTAAGAGCATTTACTAAATCGCGGTGTACTTATTTTAGAATTTTTGATAATTTCTGGACGTTTCTTTATTGTAGTCATTTTCTTCTATACTGACTTTCTGAATCTCCTCTGTCCCCAAATTTTCACTAGTAGTTTTTTGTTCTTCGTTTGGTGGTACTATTCTATAATTATGTAAGTTTCCTTAATATCTTTTCTCTCCTTAATAGTGTATGTATTGTGTTTTATTGCCTAATTTGCATTATATCGTAATTCAGCTTCAAAATTAACATTTGCAAACCCGTGTATTTTGCAAAGAAGGTTTTCAAAATAAAATACAAAACAAATGAATTTAGCTTGAGGTTTAGGTTCACTGATATAGTAACTGTTTATTTTTTTTAACCAAGATCTTTAATGAATATTATTAAATATTAAAGTTTTAGTTTTGCAAGATTGCAAGACTACGAATAGTACCTACATACACGTGTTTCGTGTTATTGAGGTTTATCAGTGTAGAATATTTCGAAAACAATTCAACAAAAATCACTATAGAAATAGCCACAAACAATACAATTATTGCAGGTGATATCATTCCGCACATTTGTTTTTTAATATATAAGCTTTAGACATCGCGGGCCGATAGCAAAATAATCAAAACCATGGTATAGATAAAAATTGTTATCTTCTTGAAGTTGCTGATGATACGGCTCTTATCTCACACGAACAATATCTTTGGAGTAATTGACCAATTGCAGTTTCTAATCATCGTGGTTCTATAAATTGAGATTGAAGCCGAATTCAGACGAAGCTATTGATATTCTACCAAAAATTGTTCTTCCTCCGTTACATTATCATAATTATTAAACTTACACACTATGTAAAATATCGGAGAATAAAAATGGACAACTCGAACTCGAACTTGCATGCCTCATTTGTTAAACAGCAACCTGTATGCTGGAATTGCTACAAAACCAACATCTAGTTGCGCACATTTATAGCACTATCTGCCGCCCGATTTTAAAATGTGCCGCGCCAATACATCTTAGAGTAAAAATTCTAGTAAAAAGAAGGTAGAAGTTGTGGGAATCTTCTGCCTTAAAAGCATCATAAAATTGAGACATCCTAATAACCCTCTTTACAACCCTTTAAACATCCATCTCTACAAACCTTCTCCATAGAAAAAATATCCACAAAAAATGGAGAGACTAGCAACTAAACTTAAAGAGAAGACGCAGTACTGCTTCCCCCTCTAACTGCAGATCTAGATCTCAGAAATAGAAGAACAAGAACACCCAACACTTTCCCTATGAGTATATCACCATGATTGTGAAATACAACATATGATTATTCCTACACCAATATACAGGGTTTCTATAAATGATTGTCTCATAAGATGAGTGTTGGATAATTTTAAAATGTAAATTTGCAGCTTAAACTAATAGTAAATTAATTTATGCTAATATTATCATGTGTCAGTAATTTTATCGTTCCGTTGTAATTATTGTAATTATTCTTCGTCGTTTATTGTTAATTTTGTACATTTAATTAACAATCATTTATAAAAACCCTATAGTATACAAATATAACAATATGTATATGTTTAATGTATCGGACTGAGGACTTCTATCTATGGCCCTTTGTCATGACGTTCAAAACTTTCTCTTTCTTTCTCTCTAATTTTATTAATCTATTTAAGTAGATAAAGTGGTATTTTAGACAATTCATACCTAAATTTTATTTGTATCTCTGGTATATCAATCACACCTATAATTTTAACTCCATTTTTAAATGCTTTATACAGGGTGTCCGGAAATTATGCGCAAAAACTTCGGGTGCTAATTCTAGAGTAAAAATAAAGGCCACAAGTTTCTATAACATTTTTTCGAAAACTCAATGGAAAACGATCTACAGCACTTTAAAGTTAGGATTTTTAAAACATTTTTTTAAAATTTTTTTTTGTTTCTTAACCGATTAATTTGAAATTTGGCACGCTAATTACTCATGCTCATGCGCATAAACGTGCAAAATTTGACGTTCATCCATCAAGGTTAAAGGGCTGGAACCGCCCCTGTCATGCATTTAATTGATCTAAACTTTTTGGTTTTGACTTTTGCTAATTTTATTCACATGGGATGAAAGATCATTTAAAAACACGCAAAAAAAGGTTTACTTGTTTCACCTTTGTAAATCGAGCCGTTTTCGAGAAAAACGACTTTAAAGTTTGTCTTGCACTAGCATACATGCTATGCGTTCCTATGGGAACAAAAGTCATATTTTCGACAGATTATTAGTAACTTGTTTTAAATAAATTCAGTTGGTGAATTTAAATTTAGTAAAATGGATAACACATATTCCAACAATGAATTAAGGGATATGCACTATTATTACGGTGTAGCTGGTGGGAATGCGTCGGAAGCAAAACGCTTGTATGGTGCAGCATTCACAAATAGAAGGATTCCGCAATCAAGACTATTTAGTACTATCCACACCAGACTAGGAGAATTCGGATCTTTTAAACGGGGACATTCTGACGCAGGTCGACAGAGACGAACCCGAACGCCTCAAGTTGAACGAGGCATATTAGAATACATCGAAAATGATCCTAAACTTAGTGTAAGAAGAATTGGTGCTCAATTGGGCAATATTCCAAAAAGTTCAGTGCACGAGGCATTACAAGAACAGCTCCTTCATCCCTACTATTGCCGAAAAGTTCAGGCCTTGACTCCTCAAGATCCTATGGCTCAAGTGCGCATGTGCAATATGATCCTTGATCTTTACAACGGCGATGAAAACTTTGTAGGGAATTTGCTCTTTGCTGATGAAGCTGGATTTGGACACGATGGCGTAATAAATCTACACAATGAACATTATTGGGCTGATGAAAATCCTTATGCGACAGTGGAACGCAATTTTCAAAACAAATTTTCCATTAATTGTGGGCTGGCATAGTAGGAGATCATTTAATCGGGCCATATTTTTGCAACCTAGGCTGAATAGTGAGGCATACTTAGATTTCTTAAAAATCAGTTGCCTGTTCTGTTGGATAATGTGCCCCTTCACCTTAGAAATTCAATGTGGATGTTACAAGATGGAGCTCCTCCACATTATGGGGTAGTTGTAAGGAATTTTTAAGCGAAACGTTTCCTGACAGGTGGATAGGACGCGGTGGGTATGTAGAATGGGCTCCCAGATCGCTAGACTTAAACCCATTGGACTTTTCCTTTTGAGGCCATTTAAAATCCTTAGTGTATCAGACGCCAGTAAACAGCGTAGAAGAGTTGAGGGAGCGAATTATCGTTAATCCTGAAGCAATTAGACAAAAGAAGAGAATTTTTTTTCAAGTTCGTTGTAATTTTTTGAGAAGACTTAATTTGTGCATTGGGGAAGACGGGAGGCAATTCGAAAATCTATTATAAAAAGTGAAAGGTGCCATTAATATTAAAATGCGAGTTATTCAGGTGCCTAAAAATTATTAAAAATTATTCTTCGTTTTTGATTAAAAATAAATAAATAATTTGTTATTTCAAAATGCCTGTCTTTAATCTCATAGGAGTATAAAACGCTGTATAGCACTTGTTCTCAAGGCACACTTCGTTGAAATGTCAAAAATGAAATAAATCAGTATCATGTATGCTGGTGCAAGACAAACTTTAAAGTCGTTTTTCTCAAAAACGGCTCGATTTACGAAGGTGAAACAAGTAAACCTTTTTGCGTGTTTCTAAGGATCTTTCATCTCATGTAAATGAAATTATCAAAAAGTCAAAAACAAAAAAGTTTCGAGCAATTAAATGCATGACAGGGGCGGTTCCAGCCCTTTAAGCTTGATGGATAAACGTCAAATTTTGCAAATTTATGCGCATGACCATGAGTAATCAGCGTGCCAAATTTCAAATTAATCGGTCCAGAAACAAAAAAATTTAAAAACAAATGTTTTAAAAATTCTAACTTTAAAGTGCTGTAGATCCTTACCCTTGAGTTTTCGAAAAAATGTTATAGAAACTTGTGGCCTTTATTTTTACTCTAGAATTAGCACCCGAAGTTTTTGCGCATAATTTCCGAACACCCTGTATAAACTTATTATTACACAATTCCCCTTTTAAAATTTTATAAAATTTTTGATTTATATCCATTTTTAGATATAAAACATTTTTTTTCTAATTCGATTAATCTTACTTTTTTAAATTTTGGTTTCCATCGATTAATTACTTACTTAAATTACTTTCTTTAATAGTTTTATTTATTTGATTTAATTTTTTTATTTTGTATTTATATTTTTTCAGCATTTATACCCAATTTCTTATACATTGGATTTTTGTTGCTGGATTGTCATCGACTTTGAAGCCTTTATGGTTTCTTCTTTTACCGTTTTCTCTTTGACTTGTGACGATATGTTTTAGTAAGAATTGAGGCTTCTACGACCGGAGTTATTATTAAAACAGAAAAGTGTTCAGTGATTAGACCGTATCAAAAAGATAACTTTAGTTGCCAACGTTTCGTCACCTATCGTAAGAGGATTCATCAGGGCGAGAAACTTGAATCGAACAAACAAAAGCTCAAGATAAACCACTAAAAGTCCGGCAATAAAGTTTTCAACCAAGCTTGATTCTACACTGAAAGAAGTATGAGTGATTAGAGAAATACCTCCGTATTGTATAGAAGAAAAGCAACACGAGTCGTTAACCTTGACGCTGATTGGATAGAAATAGAAGAGGAGGCGGGTTAATAATGAGAATTCACAAAAATCGCGGTTTCAATTGAAGTTGTTAGGATGTATAATAATTTCTATAATCTCTTTCATTTTCCCATTGAAAAAAAATGAAGACAAGAAAGATAAATAGAAGGATTGATAAAACGAAATATAAAACAGAAGGAGGAAAAAACATGAAATAGTAACAGTATATGGAAAAGAAATAGAAAATACCAGAAAAGGTTTAGAGGTGAAGAAAAGCGAGAAAAAATAATAATAGAAAAAGACTTTAATGCGAGAATAGACGCAGAAAGAAGAATGGTGATAAATAGAAAAGTGATTAAGAGTAAATCAGCGAATAAAAAATAAACGGACAAGGAAGAAGTTTTGTAGAGTTTTGTAAAGAAAAATGTTGGACACTAATGAACGGAAATATAGAAAAACGGAGAAAAGGAAAATATATGTACAAGTGAAAGAGGACACTCACTAATAGACTAAGTATCCACTAACTTATAAATGAAAAAATGAGGAGGACATAGAAATGCTAAAATTAGAGATGAGATGGAATTAGATCACCAACCTACTAAGTGATCATGTTAAAAGCAGAACATAAATTTGAGGAATGAAGAAAAGAAAATATGTACCAAAAAATATATAAAAGATATAAAAATATAAAAACATCAGGAGAGGTGGAGAAAGTAACATAGAGAATAGTAACAAAAATATAATAGGTAACAGAAAAAATATCAAAAAAGAAACAAATATAGGGAATAGAAAAGAATGGTAGAATAGGGAGTGTGAGAAAAGAAAAGAAAAATAAGAGAGAAATAGAAAGTAAAAGTAAAATTAAAATGCAAAAAAAATATAAACAAGCGTTTACCCCAGAACTCCACATCGCCCGGATAACCGAAAATAAAATTGCGTTTTAGGTAAAAATTGTTCAAACAAATCCTATAGACAATAAAATTTCCAACAACTTTTTTCCCTCAACTTTTTTGTGAACTTGATATTGTATGGAGATATTGTTACAACAATTTGTGACACGTGATTGATACATCTCAGTAATTAATTATCGGATAAAATTGTGTATAGTTAAATTATAAACAACTTTTATTTGAAACAAAATGTGTAAAATAGTGATAAAATTCCTGAAGAGGTATTTTGAGAAAAAATACAAGCAAATGTAAAGAAAACATAGTAATAAAATTTTAAAAAAGAAAGAAAAGAGGAATAAAAAATGGTGGTTGTGGACCAAAAAAATAGAAAGAGTAAACAAATACAGATATTTAAGCTATAATATCAGATATGACAACAATGATGGTGATCATATAAAATAGTAAAAACAGAAAGGAAATAAAATAGTAAGGCAAATATAGAGAATTGAAAAAATATTTAAAGTAATTTATTTTGACAGGCTAGTAAGAAGTAGGGTGTTACATAAAACGGAAATTTTGGAATGGAAAAAATGGAAAGAACTAGACAGGATATACGAGAAATATTAAAAATAAACATTAGCATTAGAGAAAGAGACACCAGGATTTATAGTAGATGAAGTAATACTGGAAAAAAGTACACTTACAAACAGGAAAAAGAGCGTTAAGATATAAAGAAAGGGTGGAAAGCAAGAAAAACAGTGAGATACTTTATTAATGCTAGAAGAAGTGAAGACACAAAAAATAAGATAGGGAAAGAAGAATACATTATGAAAGATGTAGATGAGATAAAAGGTTAAAAAGAAGTAAGAAATATGGAGAAGATAAAAGAGAGGCAGAGACGCTGTTAGGTGAAAATGTAGAAAGAATACAATGGATAAAGAAAGTGATAGTCAATAGAAAAAGATTGAAGAGAAAAAGTATTAAAGAGAGAGCAGGGGTTAGATATGTGAAAAGAAAAGTTAAATTTGATGTTTGTGTAAAAATCAAAATTTTTGTTATTTTAAAAACACAAATATTATTCATCCATTCAGTCTAGAGGGTGCAAAACAATTTTTTTATAATAATATAAATTAATCAAACATTTTATTTATAATTTTGATGGTAAACATGGAAAATATTCGAACAGAAACTTTTGCGACATTTAGTGTCGACTCATGTACGTAAATGCATTTGTGTCTCAAAAGGACGAAACAGCTGTCGGGTGATTATCAGTGTTTGTTTGCTATTGTACAATCTCTTGCGAATTTACAGCAGGCGAATCAAGATTTTTATTTTTGCTAAAACTTAGTTGACCATAATTATCAACTGATGTAACTGCTTTTACTTCTCTGTCGACAAAGTTGCTTAATAGAAAATTAAATAATTATTCATATCACATTCATATCATTATATATTCAAAAAGTTAAAAATACCTTCATACTATTTAACTTGCACTAAAAATTAGCAGCTTATACGTATATCTCCTTAGATACACTTAACAACGGCACGGCAAATTATTTTTTTCAATAAATAAATTATCTTTAACATTTTAAAAAGCAATTTGTGAGTTTGCAGGGGCAGAAAAAATCGTCATTTTAAAAATTCTACCTCTGACATCAAAAAGATAACTGTTGCATCTACATCAAAAAACAACACTGCTCTGGTGTAAACAAACAATTTTTATAAATTTCCATTTTTTAAATTTTTTTTTCAGATTGTAATATGTTTGCGGTAGTTAAAAACTTACTTTTAAAGTCCCCATAATAGGAGGAGAGGTGCAAGAACGGGTTTACCACTTCACGTGACGCGTGGAAAAATAACAAAAATTGCTTCAATTCAGCATATGAAAAGCTTAAATTCAGAAAAATTCTAATCAATTCAAAGCTTCAAAACTCTAAAAAGGTGAGGTTTGGTAAAATTATGTTAGATAGGTAGTGATTAACTGAATGTATTTAATAAATTATATTTTAAAAAAGACATTTGAAAAATTAAAGTCAAATTCCAAATCAGCTTGCTTCAAAAAAGTGAAGTTTCTATTTACTGTAAATAGGTTGTATTGCGCTTACCTTATGACATTCAATTTCCGAGTCACAAAAAAACCAACATTCATTCACTGAAACGAAGTTTGTAAACTATCTAAAAATATTGTTTAATAAAACAAAATCAGTCAAAAACTATTTCGATGTTTAAAATTTTATGTTTCAAATAACGCTTACTATTTCAAATATATTTTATTGAATTCAGGCATAGCTTAATAGCAAGTACACAGCATAATAAACGTACAGCAGCGCATCATAGTGTTGTCGACAAAAAGTAGGAAAACAATTTAAATAATTAATTATTATTGATTATTTAAAAAGAGAGAGTAGACAAGTATAGATACTTAGGTTACAACATCAGATACGATAACAAAGAAGGAGACCATATAAAAGAGATGAAAATGAAAGGAAATAGAATAGTAGGACAAGTATGGGGGTTAGGGAAAGGATATTTGGTAAAGATATAGAGAAAAGGAGATGGATGTTTGAAAAGTTGGTAAGAAGTGTGGTACTGTATGGAGCGGAGATTTGGGGTTAGAGGGAATGGCAAGAGCTGGAGAAGATACAGGAGAAATACTGGAGGTGGACGTTAGGACTAGAGAAGGAAACACCGGGGTATATAGTGGAAGAAGAGCTAGAAATAAGAAAAATAAGGATACAAGCAGGAAGAATTGCAGTAAGGTATGAAGAAAAATGGGAAGTAGGAAGGAAAATGAAATACTATATAAATGTTGGAAAGAAATCGAGGCACAGAAGGTAAAATATGGGGAAGAAGAAAGAAGAAAATACTATGAAAGAGCGAGAGAAGAAATAAAGAGATTAAGAGAGGAGGGGAGAAAGATGGAGGAGGAAATAATGGCAAGAGATAAAGATACACAGAAGCAGGAAAGAAGGGCAAAAATAAAGGAAGGAAAATATAATGAGAAATACATAAAAATAATGACAGACAAGACACCAAGGTACATAACAGAGGGAAAAGGAATAAATGAAATAAGAATGATTGCAAGGTTCAGAATGGGAAATGAAGAAAATGAAAATAAATATTGGATGAGTGATGAAGAGAGATTATGCAGGTTGTGTGGGGATGAATGGGAAAATATAATACATATGAAAGAGGGATGCAGGGAAACAAGACAAGAGGAAAAGGAATGGAAGTTACTACTAGGAGAGAAAGGGAAGGAAAACAATGGATGAGGGAAGTGTTGGAGAGGAGGAAAGTGATGGAGGAGAGGAAAGAAAAATACTGAAAGCTTAGAGAAGAGAGGGATGGGAGGTTGAAGAGGGAAACAGGAATTAGTTATTCAAAGAGGCGGACTTTAGGATTAGATAATAAAAGACCAGGATACCTAATAATTCAAACAGGAAATAGAGCATTGAAACTGAAGGAAAAGATGGAAAACAGAAAAGAGAAAAGAGAATAAAATGCTGTACATATGTTAGAAAGAGATAGAGGAACAAAAAGTGAAATAAGGTAAAGAAGATAGGAAAGCATATTATCAAAGAGGAGGATACGCAAGAAAAAACAAATAAAAAAAAGCTAAGAGGTGAAAGAAGAAATATGAAAGAAGAGTAAAAAAAGACAAACATAACCAGGTGCAGGAGAGAAGAACGAAGATTAGACAAGGAAGATATAACGACAAATACAACAATTTAATAATGGAAAGAATCAAATATGGATAAAAAGAAAAGATTGTTAAGGTTTTTAGTTAAATTTCGTATTTAGTTTTATGTTTAAAAAGTTTGTGAAAGAACCGAATCACTTTGTTATTTTAAAAAGACAAATAAATTTGATTTGATTTGATTTTGATTATTTAAAAAGAAACGCAGATTGTTAGAATTAAAATTATAATTAAACATGGTTTAAAATTATCTAAGAAATTGGAATTAGTAACTTCAAAGGTACACTGCTGTATGTTTATTATGCTGTGGCAAGTAGGTATAATCGAAACCATTATAAACATAAATCGTTCTGAATTTGAAATTCATGTACAATTTTCAGTATTTTAATGACAGTGCTTTATAAATATAATACAAACTAAATTTCTAGACAAAATTGTGTTACTTATTTTGCATACCAGAATTTTATAAAAACAATTAGTAATAAACACTCCAATTTTCAATCTGAATATGTAATGGATTTAGGAAAACGAATATGATATTTGGTAGAAAATTTTGAAGCTATAAAGTCGTTTCAACTTTAAGTTAGCAATATAAATCTGGACTAGATGTTATTATTTCCGCAAACTTACTAAGAGGGCAGTATAGCATTGTGGCGTCAGAAGCTATCAGGCGTCTCCAAGGCCCTTCTGATTTAAATAAGCCCGGACTCTGTTAGCTCTGGGGAATGGGATTTAGTTTTTGTCACCGACCGAACTCTATATGTCAGTGTCGGCTATCTGCCATGCTAAGATCCTAATTCTATGAGAAATGTGCAATCCCTACGCCCCAAAGCGATTTAAAATTTTTAAATTTTTAATACGAAATATAAAATTTTCTTATTTATTGACTGCATTACATATTCTGTTCAGTTACTTTCACCCAGTTGGACGATCCCTTCGTTGAACCGATGCGAAGAAAATACGAAGGGAATAGGTCCAATATTTCCACTCAAAATACACTGTAATTTACCATATCAAATCCCAGCATAACCAATATGGTTCCAATTCTAAATTTAACAATTTTTGACTGGTATGATCCACTGTTATAAACGAGCTTTTGGGGGAGATCCAAAACAGACGACCGTGTAGTGGACTCGGGAGTGGCCATTTTATATATACGTCTGTATACATAAAACACACCCTCGCCGCATTGTTAGGGTCGACTGGACATACGTAGCTTATTTTCCCTATTTTTCTATTTCCATTCTGCTGACAAAATCACGACTAAAACTCTCGATTCACCACCGCAACTTTCTAAATAAAACTAACATGTGCACGTATGACATCTGTAGCGTATGATTTTAAGGTGAGACACGTTATTCCCTTCTCTTAACCCTTTAACCCCCCACAGTGTCCTAAAATCCCCTCTTGTACGTAATTCTCGACACTCTATTCAGCCGCAAACCCTTCACCGATCCGATTATTTTTTGTAGAAATTTTACCCCTCGAAGGGGTGGTTTGTGTATGAAAAAACTCACACTCGGAATTTTTCAGGTCATCCTTAATGAATAGAAGCTGTATTATGTATGATGAGTTGAGTTTTTCCGTATGTTCATTTTTTAGATTCGCAATAACATATCACTCCCGTTCTCGGTATATTACAATGATTGATTGAGTTCTTATAACAAAGAAAAAACTGCACAATTCTTATACATACATTAAACTAATTTATTACATATTTAAGAGTTAAAAGTGTTTAAATTTGCCATACTAAAATTATCCATTTACATATAAAATATATTTAAATAATTAATTCAAATTTTCGTTGTCTCTATTTAGCACTATGCATTTTAGACCTAAAATCGAAATATTTGAAATACTATTAATATGCGAGATTTTGAGGTTTCAACTTTAACTGAAAAGCGTTGGATAGAAAAGCTTGTTAGAATTTTTTAGAAAGTATATTTAAAGCCTTTTTTTGAACAAAATCTGATAAGTTTTTATAATAGTTTTCTTGTTTGTTTATATAGTTTTATAAGTACGCATATTTGGAACATAACCCTTATGTTTTAGCTGATTATAATTCCATCATTGTGACCACAAAATAGGTTTTTGTACTTTTTCTATTGAAAAATTAGAGAATTTATAGAAATCAAAAATTCCCACAACTTTAAGCTTGAATCTAATTTTTTCTAATGGATAGACAAAGCTTTGGTTTGGCAGTGTGGAGCTTCCATGAAGAAGATGTGTTTGTTGTTACATCTAGGAAAAGAAGGATGGGTGTCAGTTCTAGTAGTAAATTTCCACCCAGTTCCGAGCAAAAAGTAGTAGACAAACACTATCAGCAATTGTCTGAGATTAGTGGTTGAGTGAAGTTGGCTCTACTCACAGAGTGTGTCATCAAACCTTCAATGGAGGAGCAGAATTTGGAGTTGGGTCATGTTGTTAAATTTTGGCTTAAGATAACATACAGCTTAGTGTAACAGTTTGCTTCACTATTTTGTAGTAACACCAATTTGAAGTTCATCATAAAGCATTTTTTACAAGGTTAGGCCTAAAACTGAGCCACACACACACACACACACACAAACTCCCCGCTCTCATAATGTTTACCCATGGTGCTTCATTAAATTTATTGTCAAGGCAATCATAACTTTTTCTGTAGTAGCAGTCTTAGAAAACACCAATAGATTTCTTATGTATTAACTGTTGAGTACTTTTGGCTAAACCTTGTAGTCTCTGCATAAACACTTTTTCATTTTTAAACTTTCCGTGTTAATGTGGCATTTAAGTAATTTCATGACATCATCACCTACTCCGGATGGACCAATAGGTTCTTCTTTAGCAAATGTTGCGGTTCTTATATTCCTCTGATCCTAGACATTTGCCTTCTGGTGTTACTGTTAGTATCGTTACTTACCATCACTAGAAATTTGAGCAAAGCATTCGTTTAATAAACCATTGTCAATTGGAACGGCAAAGTCAATGACTATTGTGATTTTTGCCAACAAAAGTTTCACTGTTAAACACTAAAAGCTTTCAACTAAAAAATTTTTTTTTTAAAATTAACTGTATTTACTAAAAAGTAACTACCATAACATAACCATAGAATTTGATGCCGTTGGAATGTACTAATTCGAAATGACACCGGATTTTCTTTTGCATAAATTGTAATAGTTTCCAGAAAGATAAAGTCGGAGGTGGTAAGTCCGAAAGTATCTAGAATATGTAGAAAAACTATAAAGTATGGTCTTCAAAATTTAGAATGTTAAGGATCTAGTTTTTGATTAATTATTAATTTAGTCAATTGATACATTATCTATTTTGAAGGGATAAGGATTTTGAGATATGGTACTGATATGCAATAGTCTGCACACTTAGTAACTTTTTTTAGCACTCTATTTGTTATGTGTTTGCTAAATTGTTACAATAATCAAAACTGCCAAGGGGACATTATTTACAATTTTTAAAAAGTCGTAATTATTTTGAACAAATTTGTAGTGAAAAAGGAAAGAAAATTAACTATAAACCTTACCTAATTATTCAACTACATTTGTTAAAAATAATTAGAAAATGTAGAACCCTAACTTTCGAGAGTCTAAATTTCCTTCTAGAAAACACAATTTTTATGTTTGTTTAAAAAAATCTTCTGATTTCGTAGCAAGAAATATGTTGAGGAAAAGTTTTAAGTTCCACGTACATTTATAAAATTAGGTAAATTTAGAAAAATGGCAAAATCTTCCACAAAATTCAACCATTCCAAAACTTAGATCTTTTGAAGAATACTAGACCACAGACCAATAATTCACCAAAAATTTCTTATTTTAGTAACGCAGCTTTCTGAACGTATGCATTTAATAAAGGTAGTCAGAAAACTCAAAGACATCGGCCTCACTTCGAGGCGGCATCTACTCCACGATTTAATTTTTTTTTCAATTGTGATTTTAGTTTGGTGAGGTCTAAAAGAATTTTAAACGAGAGATGGATCAAATTGATAACTCACTGGGAATCAAGAGGTAGCAACCGGAAAAGAAGTCAACCACACGTTAAATGTACAGAAGAAATAAAAATACTGGAAGAAAAACTGTTGTGGAAGAAGACATTTTACAAAAGAAAATGAAAAAAAAAGGGTAAAGCTTTTGCCCAAACAATGGGACATAATGGACCCATAATAATAAAAATAATGTAATATAAAATAAATTGTTTTTGTTCAGACCAATCACTAGAAAAAAAAGGCAATTGACAGTGATATGGGACATTTTGTCAGTTTTTGGTTGAGGAGTACCTTAGATTTTATGGTGTAGGTGCTTCTAAACAAATTCTTGCTGGCTATCCAATATCTGAGAAAGTACAATTTAAAATAAAACTAAAAGATTTTCAGCATGAGAAATCTAAATGTAATCACAGTTTTGATGTACATTGTAGAGGGCGCCACCAGCAGCACTTCACATACATTAAAATGTTCATAACTTTTGTGCCCCTTAGTATATTGGATTTTTGTTCGAAGATTTTCATTCCTTGGCGTGATGAGCTCAAAAAAGTATACTTGAAAGATGTCGGTTCCGTCAACCGTTTCCAAGAAAATCGACACTGAATCTTCAGTTGTTATCGAGATACGACATCTTTTTCATTATGAAAAATTCCGAATAACAAAAAATAAAGTATAAATGAATTTTTTGTAAATAAGTAAGATTGAATAAAATTTTGGGATTTGCGAATAACTTAAATATTCATTATACTTTATTTTTGTTATTCGGAATTTTCATAGCAGAATACTAAATTTTGTTGAAATCGTGCTTTTATTAAGGAAATATTACCAAAAAACTTTTCAAAAATTATAACTTTGACACCCTGTAACTTTTTTTGCATGCACATTTGTACTGAGGTAAGTTAGGTTCAATCGAGTTATTTTTAGCCCCAGAATATGTGGTTTAATTTATGACCTCTATATTTGTTACACCCTGTGTATTAATACTAGCACAAGAACTTTTACTTGTGTACTTGTGCTTTATCTCGGGATAGGTACCAACTAAAACCACTTGCAACCATCTGCAGGATATAAACTATAACTGGATTCACGAAGATAAGGTAAAGTCGAACCAACATGGAACCATGATTTTGATGTATACATTTAAAATTATTGTGACAAATTATTATTATTCTACAGCAGAATATTGTGCTCCTGTCTGGTTGAATAGTTATCATACAAAAAAAATAGATGCCCAGTTGAATTGCACTATGCGTATAATTAATGAAACCATTAAATCTACTCCTCTCGATTGGTTTCCTGTTCTTTGTAATATTACTTCATCGAACATTCGACGAAAAGAACTACTTAAGTACGGCTTTTTCTAAAGTTGAAGAGTGGAAAAAATTATGGTCTGGAGTTGATGTTTTCAATAAACATCTTATTGATGATCCAACAATAGAAGTCTCAGACTTTGATCAAAAATGAAAAATTTGGTCAAAGGTCAATCGCATAGAACAGGTCATTTAAAATGCAACTCTATGTTGTTCAAATGGAGTGCTTTTAGTGGTTTTCTTAAACCTTAAAGTAAAGTTTGCCAAGACAAACCAATCCACTATTGCACACAGTTTCGTCACCACACTATACAGGTTTATACTGATCTTCTGGGGCACCATACATAACACATACAACACAATACAATATTTGTATAATATAGCATACGAATAAATAAATAAATAAATTGTGACAGAACAAGGTAAATTATTATAAAACTTTATAGTATAACCTGTAGTACCTAACGGTTACAAAAAGTTTTACAAAAAAAAACGCTAGAAGTATTGCTGTTAAGAAAGAAGCTTGCTTCTCTTAATTAGACAAACTGATTAATGTTATATTACATTTATAATAAATCAAACGTCCAATGGACGACAAGAACTGTAATTCTTCTTATTGAGGGTCATCAATGAAGAGTAGTCATTGAAAAAGCTACAGCCACCATCCTCTCTACAATAAAACCTTATCACCCTTTTGTTAAATAAACAAGCACGTAACTACAAAATTCTTAATGATATGTCGTTTTTTTTCTGAACAATCTAATTCTTCAAAAAACACAAAAAGTCCTTTCTCAAAAATACTCATATCCTCATTAGTGGATGTTAAAACAATTACAGCGAAATTCTCTTCATTTTGTGCGACTCTAAACAAGGAGTGTGTATCTTCCTACACTTCGTTATCCCTCAATTTTTTCTTCCATGATAAGTTTCAGGAATTGGTGTTTCATATTACGAAAAGTGTGACCAAGGTATGCAACATTTATTCTCTTTATTGTAGTGAGAAGTTGCCTATTTATTTCCATTATTTTTAAGACTTTGTCATTGTTTATGTGCGCAGTCCAAGGCACTCTGAAGCATGTTAACTTAAAGGATTTACGTTTCGGTGCCATATAACAATACGGCGTAGACATAGCCAAAATGCTAATAAGAAATACTCTTCGTGTTTGTTCTATTTGGTTTGTTATTTCTATGTTTCTTCAGTTATCCAGTATCTCAAATATTTAAATCGTAGAATTTGTTCAATTGGTTTTCCGTATATAGATTATTTGTTGGGGTCGTAGTTGTTTTACTTATTACTATTACTTTTGTTTTGTCAGTGTTGGCTTTTAACAAAAATTGGTCACCTTCATACGATATTCTATCCATCAGTCTTTTATGACTGTATCGTCCACATAACGTAGACTTAGGACATTTTGTCTATTTATTTTAATATCATCCCCTGAGTCTTGTAAAGCCCGGACAAAAGTAATGTCCAAATATATGTTAAAGAACAGGAGTGACAGTAGGCATGGGGATATTTACTGTATTGTCATTCCCGATCCTGAAAAATGCAGACTGTTTTCATACAGTGTTTTGATGATATTTTGTCTATACCTTTACTTTTGAGGGGTTTAATTAGTTTCTTGTGGTTGACACAGTCCAAAGCTTTTTGATAATCAATGAAGCACATCTATACAATTTTAGGATATCTTCGGTCATTCTTTGATTTTTCTTTCTACCAGTTTGTGGTCCGATAATAAAATTGCCTTTTTAAGATGTCTACAGTTGTTTTCTATATTTGTGCTTTCAGTTGTATTAGATATGTTTTTGATTTTCTAATTTTTCAATTTCTTCATATACGAGGGTAGTCTGAAAAGTTTCCGGCCTAACATAGCTACAAGAATTTGTATCTGAAAATTAATTTTTATTTTTCTACATAGTCTCCTTGTGACTCTATACACTTCTCCCAACAATGCTCTCATCTCTTTAATCCGTCCAAATAGTACTCGACGTTTTTCTCTGCAAAATAATTGTTCACGAAGGTAATTGCCTTTTCATTTAACAAAAATCTTTGTCCTCCGAGCGCAGTTTTTAGTTGAGGGAACAGAAAAAAGTTGCTTGGGGCTAGATCTAGTAAATAAGGTGAATGGTCAAGCAGTTCAGACCGTAATTTATGAATTTTCGCTATGGCAACTATTGAGGTAAAACAGGATTTTCTTTTTCTATAAATGTGGCCGGTTATCCGCAATTTCTGCATTCAGCTTGTCAAGTAATGATGCGTAGTATGCTCCTGTAATGGTTTTCCCTTTTTAAAGATAATCGATTAGGATAACTCCATTACTACCCCAAAATACAGTCGTCACTTTGTTTTTGGATCCGGTTCCCTGTTTGCAGTCCACTGTTTTGACTGTATTTTTTGTTTTAGGCGTATAGTGGTGTATCCAAGTTTTATCTACAGTAATTAATCGGCCCTAAAACTCGAATTTATTGCGCCTAAACTGCGCCAACCGAGCATTGGAAAAGTTCATTCGAACACGTTTTTGGTCTAACGTTAGCAAACGCGGCACCCAACGCGCGGACAGCTTTCTCATGCTTGATTGATTTAATATGTGACAAACACGTTTTTTGGACATTTTCATTGCCTCTGCTATCTCTCTCACTTTAATTCAACAATCGTCTAAAACCATTTGGTAAACTTTAGCGATGTTATCGTCAGTAGTTACAGTTTTTGGACGTCCCGAACGTTCATCATCTCCCAAGCTCTTACGGCCACGTTTAAATTCAGCTGCCCAAAATTTCACAGTGGTACACAGAGTCTAACTCATCTTTAATTTCCGTAGGAGTATTCTCTTTCAAAAACAAATATTTTATGACAGCTCAATACTCGATTTTCTCCATTTTCACAAAAATACTTACATCGACTCACTCAAACGACTGTCAAATAAAAACTGCGTCTAAAATGGCTGAAACTTTGATGTGTTGCTGTCAAAAGATGCACAACTACATTCCCTGACTTTTATTGATGAGTGCTGCCATCTTCATGTTGAGGTCGGAAACTTTTCAGACCGCCCTCGTAGATTCCTTTAGATAATCAATTTTGTTTCACACAATATTGTCTGTGGGAACTGCCAACTATAAAGTCGTGTTGGGAGGAGCTTAAATCAAGTGTTTAAAATTCACAAGTCTTATTCTTGGCAGAACTGGATTACTGTATTACCTCATTCGTTTCGCGTTTCTAATCCATAGTCTCCCACGGTGTTATCAACATGCCCTTGGCCAATCTTGGCATTGATGTTTCCCATAATTATTAAGGTTTTATTCTTTTTAACGGTGTTCTTAAGTGCCGTTAGATCTCTCATTACTGTTATTTGTATGTCTGGCTTCTCTATTTGAATAAGGTTTATGAGATAGGTTCTGATTCTTAGTAGTGCTATTATGTTTGAGTATGATACAAAGTTAATTACTCCTTGATTTACTTTTTGATTAACTAAGAATGCGACTCGACTGTAATAATTAAAAGACTCACTTTCAGAATGGTATAGGGTTGTTTTTTCTGAGATTATTTTTTCTGTCCCTGGCCATCTCACTTGACTGAGTTTTAGCACATCTTCCATTTCTTTGATTACATTGGTCAGTTTACCAAAAATGTATAGATTCTTCACGTTCTAGGTACCAACCCTTAAGAAAGTGTTATATTTGCTTGTATTTGTCTCTTTATTGCAGGGATTTCGCTATATGACGACCTGGGAAGTCCTGTATTTTGATTTTAAATTTCTTCCTTTGCCGTATCTTAGGTTTTAATTCCCGTGATAAGTATCTTGATATAACTATCCGTGCATTGTCATAATTGATTTCTTGTGAGCTAGTGTGGTAATTTTCCCTGGCTTTAGACCGCAGTGTTCCAGCCGTGTAGATCAATCCTGACTATCGTCAGCGAGTTTATGTATTATAAACCTTGGCCTTATGAAAATAGTGATACTGCTGCTGCCCAGCATCATCATCCCCATTCCTGGGTACCCACACTTGGTTAAGCCTAAAGGTCAATTCAAATTACCAGAGTAAGCGTCTTGTGAAAACCAGTTGTATGAACCTCCATCGACTATGCTGTTTGGAGTGACCCTCCATAACAAAAGGTACTCCCTCTCCGACATAACCATATACAACCCCAAAATCAACCAGGTGACAACAACAACTAGGTGCCACTCAGGGATCACTTCTTTTTCGTACATTGTTTAACGTTTATATTTGCAACGATTTTAAATGTTTCCTTTATCTTTAGTCTGAAAGGAAAACAATTGTTTTTTTGTTAGTTCATATTGGGGTGGCCGGTACTAATATACTAAAATTTAAAACATCTAGGGTTTGCATCTTATTGAACTTGTTTGCATAAAAAATGTAAATAAATACACGTTTTCAGTTGCAGAAACTTACACATAATCTTTCGTTACATTAATGTTTGTAATCTGTATTAATTGTCACTGTAACCGTAATTAAAATTGTGACTATTGTCATTTGTACGTTATATCATTAACTTAACAGCCCGTTATGGTTTTAGGAAACAGGAGATTTAGTTAAATTTTAAGCGAAGTGCTGAAATTGTTGAAAGCTTTATGTTAAGTCTAGTTTATTTTGCAAAAAATGTATTTTTGAATTGAATTCGAAACATTATTGATACACATTTTATTACTGTTAACTGTCGCATAGTGCACCGTAGATTAACGGTTATAAATTTTTTCTCACGAAATCTTTACCTGTGCCTTGTACCCTAAAAAAATAAAGTCAACAGTAACCCTTCTTAGAATATTTCTTTATCAATAAACTACCTGAATTTTGCGCAAGTTCTCACCCTATGTAAAATTTCAAATGCCATAACTGTATTTTCTAGCAATTTTCTTTTAGATCGCTTAGTTTATACACTTTTGCAATATATTATTGTTAATCAAGTGGAATAACAAGTTTTGAAGTAATGCAATATTAAGGGTTGGTTTTATGGATTTTTGTTCGATATTTTCTTAATTTGATTTATTTGACATTTGGTAATTTCATTTTCGTTAAAACCGTTTGAGTTTTTATATCGGTGCACTGAATAAATAAGCAAGAGCTTTATATTTATGGGATATTTTTATGATAAAGATGATCAAATATTGCAAAGTCCGCAAGGTAGCCGGTGATCCGAGGGTTTTTAAAGGGAGATATAACGCCTTATAGCTGGGGTGGTCGGGTTGAAGGGGTGACGGACTAGCGACCCTCCGTTATCAGCGGCCGGCCAGCTTCGCGGTATTACCATACCAACCGGGAATAGCCGGGATAACAGAAACACCCCCCGTTCTTTATACTGTCTAGAAAAATCAACCGACCGTGCTAGTTTAATTATATTCAGGGAGATTTTTCTGCACACACATTGAGTACAGTTTAAACAAGAAAAAATGCGAGCATTCGCAAATTAATTTTTGAATCTGCATAAAAATAAAGTAGTTCTTGACTTTATAACTACTAGAGATCGGACATGGATTAGATTAGATTGAAGTATGTTAGGATCGCTTCGATAAAAATCTTTTGTCACTGTTAAAAAGCGCAATTGTGTGTTCACCCACTATCGTATACAATAACCACTTTAACAAATACCGTTTCACCTCAACCGATTAAAAACTATCAATAGAGATTACCTAAACAATCAATTTATATCAATGTCAAAAAGAAAAAAATAAACTGATCGAGTACGTTTTATACATCAATTCCCTATTTCGACCCGTGGTCCCTCCATTATAATACGTGTAAACACTCCGCCCGGAGAATTTACTCAAAAATGTATTTTCAACAAAAAGTAAATATAACAATAGACAGATTACGGATGTCGAAAATGCGTGTTTTGGGGTAAAAAAACGTAATAAGGGTTTAGATTACACCAGATTCACCCCTCGTTTATTTTGTTCTACTTCATAAACTAACAAGTGAACGAATTTAACAGATTTTTAATGAATTGGTAACAATTTAGATGTCAAATTTGCTGAACATTTGTTTACATTCTTTGGTTACATCTTCTTCAACGACTTCGTCAAGGAAATAATTATTTTGTTTTCGAAATAAACTGATGTTTTAACTATCGTTGAATTATGTATAGATAAGAGTTCGACTTGAGAAAGAATAATTACATTTTTCATAACTTGCAACACTTTCAGTATCTTTCAATAAAGAGTTAAAAATAAAATGTTTAACAAAAACTGCAACAACTGCAAGAAAAGTAGCTACATAGAGAAAATAAGTATATATATTTAACCAGTTTAAAACGTCTTGCGACGTTGTCCGATGCCCAACTTCTAACCTCGTCGGTCTTCGCAATCTTCGTCTTTTAGGTTTCTTACGCTCATCACCTTTCTTATTCCCTCACTCCACGATTTCCTCGGTTGTCCTCTCTTTCTTCTCCTTCTTGGAAACCAGTCCATGATCTTCTTTGGCAATCGTTCGCTGTTCATTCTTTTTATGTGCCTATACCAGATTATTTGTTTTTGTTCTATATCTTGAATTATTGTGCCTCAATACCCATCCTTCTTTTTTACCTCATAATTTCTTATTTTATCTCGTCGTGATATTCTTGCAGCTCGTCGCAAAGCTTCCAATTTTCTTTTACTTGCTTCGGTCATCCTCCACGTCTCAGATCCATATAGTAGACCACTTTTTTTTATAGTTTCGTATATCTGTATTTTTCGCTTTTTTTTATTTCCTAGCTCCATTAAGGATTGCAATCATTCTTCGTGCTTGGATATTTCGTGCTTTGATCTCTATTTCATCTGTGCCCTGATTGTCGAATAATATTCCAAGATATTTATACTGGTTATATGCTGTTATAATCCCCTGATTTTCTACTTTAATATCTGTAGTCTCTTCTCCTATACACAAATATTTAGTTTTGTCTAGATTCATATGTAGACGCCACTGTTTATACTCATCTATCAGTTTGCGCGTCATATACTGTAAATCATATTTGTCACCTGCACATAAAACCTAGTCACCTGCAGAGGTCATCGTTTATCTCGATGCCCATTCCTCGACATTTCGTTTTCCATTTTCTTAGAGCATAATGGATATATATTTTAAATAATGTAGGTGAAATACAGCAATCTTGTTTGAGACCTTTGTTAACGAAAAATGGATCGGAGATGTTATTTTCAATTTTTATTGACGCTTGTGGATCTTTGTATAAATCTTGTATAGCTTTTACTAATGTATGATTAATATTCGTATTCTGGAGGACTTCCCATAACTTGACAATAGAAATACTATCGTATGCTTTATGCAAGTCGCTGAACATGATGAGTTGAGATATTAGTGACCATTCTCTTTTCTATTATTTGCTTAATACAGAATACGTTGCCTGTGCAGGATCTACCTGCTCGGAAGAAGCTTTGCTCTTCTTCTTCATCGTTTTTGTATTTTTCTTCTAATAAATTTCTATACCATATACTCTACTAAGGGTGCTAGTTACAGATATCCCACGGTAATTAACACATTCCTGTTTGTTCTCTTTCTTATATATGGAACTGATATACGACAGTTTCCATTCTCTTGGGACATCGTGCCCGTTCATAAATTTTTGGAAGAGATATGTGAGTATATTGAATAATTTCAATGTTTCACATTTTAATAATTTAGCATTTACACTTTCTGGTCCGGGAGATCTACCATTTCTTTCTAGATTTATTGTAATCTCTTCTCCTTCTACTATAATTTGCACCTCCGTATTCTCATATTTGTTTCTCGTTTTGTTAGAAGGCTCTTGTAGTGTTGTATCCATTTATTGACTGGAATTGTTTGTATATTTATATTATTATTTTGCGAGAAAATAAGTAAGCTGACAAAAACTGCTTAAATAGAAGCTTTGGAAAACCAAATCGAACACAGCCTTTCTACTTCTACAATTTATGGTAGGGTAATTCCAGAAGAGAACGACCACCTTTTTTGTTTTGATTGCAGTTTTTTTTACACAATTGCTTTATTTGAATAAAAACTACAAATTAGAAACATTTTAACTAACTCTACTGATGTCTATTACTAAAAGCTTCCGTTCACCGTTCACTACTCTGCTGTTTCGGTTCAGTACCCAATCGTCTCTCTTTTGTGTAATTTTCTCTACAACAAACTCAATGAATTTCTTCCCAGTCTTCGGACGTGTTGCTATCATCTCTCAAAGATACTTCTCCTTCTGATTTGAAAGTACTACTGGATGTTACCTTTTCTTTCAGTAGCCTCTTTCTTGTGCTGTTTATCGTTTAGTTTAATTTTTTTTTCTTAATAGTATCTCTGTGTATTTTGCTAGAAGTAATGTGGTTGGGAGATGTAATGGCTCGAGCAAATGCCCCGCCTCGCTTTTTCACATTAAATACTTTTTGACATTTGTAGGTGTTGGACTTATTACATCTAACAGTTTTCCCGGCGTTATGTTTTTAGGTTAGACCACTTGGAGGTGCTGCTATATTTTTTGCGTTGATAAAAACGCATAAGGATGTACCAAATTGTTGCTAGTTATTTTGTAATTTCCAAAGCGAACATCCTGGCTAATCCGAAAACTTTTGCACATCATTGGTGTCTTCGAATATCATTGCGTCAGATCCAGGAACGTATGAGTTCTCTTTAGTGTCGATGTCGTTTGTAATTAGGAAATAAACAAAAAAGGTTTACATAGCTCAATTATACCTTCTTAAAATAAAAAGCTAACCACATTTTGGCCTAAACTGGGATAACTTCGGGTGAAAAGGGAATAATTCCAGTATCTCGAAAACCAGTATTGTATTTTTGCTGTAGCAGCTTTGTCTCATGATTCTGCCAAAAGTTGACCAAATTGAAGGCTTCCAATGTTTTGTTAATGTGGAATTTCATAAAATGACTACAAAATGCATAATAACATGTTTTAAGTGATTTAAAAACTGCTCCATTAAAAGATTGCAATATGACGTATGTCCATCTAAAATTAGGAAAACTTTTTTCCACGGTTTTATTGGCATAAATTGGTTTTTCAGCGAATACGAACAACAATATGGCATACCTGATAAAAATTTATCATTTTAGATTTTTGTCTTTAAAAATACAATAAGGCTATTACGCTTATTGTTTCCCTTTTCTCTCATGACGTAATTGACGTTACCAATCTTTTGCCTTTTGGTGCTATAACTTACCATGGCTTATTATTGAGCTGCAGGTCCGTTTTGGCAACATTAAATTTATTACCCGGTTTATAAAAGAACTTTTTCTTGGTAAGCATAGTTTATACTAATTCAAAGTATTTGGTTACAGTCTCTCTAGATGCAAGTGGCAATTTATTGATACACCTTCAGCTATACTTGTGCTTAAATCTGATAACAGATAAGAAAAGATGTAACCCGTCGTAAATTGCAATTTTAACTGTTTTGTTAACATTTTTTTTTGTAGACATTCTAAAAAAAGTGCAATAAAAACCAGTTCCACTATTCCGTAGCACTTTGCTCTATCTATCCCAAACTCAGAGATAGATGGACTATTCAAATTTAACTTACAATTGCAATTTATTTGCTTAAAGGTTCAGCTTTGGCTTGGTATCGTTCTGTTGGTAGTACTTTTACTAGTTAGGTTGAGTTGTACGCATTGTTGAAAATAAAATTTTAACCTGATGCCTGAAACCAGAAGGACATAATAGACCAGTCATCATTTATTTAGCCAATATAAAAGATTTCATAAGTAAAATATGTGTCTTACGACATCTTGTGTATAACATGGACACGTGTGAATAGTATAAACTAAGAAAAATGCCAACAGTTAACTGTAACGACTTGTGTGTGTTAAAGTGCAAAGCGCTATCTAAGCGGTAACTTTAAGGCTTAAAGCCAAATATTAACTTGTACAGAAGCACACACGTAACGAAAGAACACCTGATCTTATAAAAGATTTCTTTTCTCGTTTGTTATCAACAATATCAAACGGTGCACAGTTCAAATTTATAAAAAATTTATAACACGCCACATTATCATTATTAGACTCCCCCTGCGTTTAATGATATCTCCTCGATTTCAGAGTTAGAAATTTTAGGCAATCGAAGCTAACAGAAAAGTCGTTGAATAGTTTTCTACACCTAAAAGAAAAGAGAAAATATTCAAACCTAACTTACCTTATGTAGAAATTAAAACGGGTTCTGTAGCTAACTCTTGTTATTTTAGAACTACGGCACAATCATCTTCTTAATCAATTTGTTTCTATTGCCAGACATCAGCAAGAGCTTCACATATTTTACACTGTTACAGTTGGAAGAAACGAGAAATCACTTTAAGAAATTGTCTTGTCTGTACAAATCCTGCTACTATTTATCCGACTAAACAAGCGGCTGCCGTCGTATGCAAGGAAGTTTCGAGTCTTGGATTACATTTTAACGGAATCTGATGTAAATATAAAAGTAGCAAATAGATAAATTAACAATAGCACTGGTATAGCAAGAATTCTTGTAGAACTGGGCGGTAAAGTTTTTAAAATGTTAGTGGTTTCTTCTCTACCACAAATTCTAATTTTAGGGGTAGACTTTTTAAAAAAGGAAAAATGGTACTTTTTGGAACAAAAGATGTTATATCGATAACTTCTGTAGGATGTAAGTTACAAATGAGGAAGAAGTAGTTGATAGGTATAAAATATTGCGAAACGGCTGGATGCACTCACCTAGTTAAGCACGTCATAAACAGTATCTCTAGATGTTCAAAGAATAGTATATTAAAGAACTAGTTTCCGAAGACGCATTTTATAAGACGAGTAAATACGAGTCGCTAAAATGCCTTCTGAAACGAATTCTTTATACTATTTTTTTCTATTTAGGGCTTTTCAGATTGATTTTAAAATAAAATTTCGCGAGTTTTTAAATTTAGGGAATTTTGAAGTGTAATTGCTAAGGTGGCAATATTTACATTAAACTTTGGTTTATATGCTAGTTTAAGTTTAATTAATACATTTATCATATGTTTCATTTAAAAAATGAGTGGAAATAAAAATAAGTAGATAAATAAATCTACTGAACATTAATTACGATTTAAATTAATGCACACCAAAGGTAATGACATCTTGGACGTTATCAGTGTTACCACCGTTCGGAATAAAAATTGTTCTATTTCTATAAAAGAACTCATTTGGTGCTTTTATAACTCTGTAAGCGACCCAAAACAGAAAAACATCAATAAGAGACTTGATTTTTGCCTATTTTATTAATTAAAAAGTGATTCTATGTACAAGTTTTGCAAAGATTTTAGATACCTTATATCAGTGCCACTCTAGGCAAGATAAAGAATTGTTAAGTATTTATCATCAATTGATACCAAGTATTTGCAGGTTTTGATAGATGGAAAGTCTAAGAAATACACTGCTGTTAATGTGGCAGTCTGTTTCACTTTAATCGCATGCCATTTAGACTTTATAATTCCACAACAACTTGGCAACGTTTTGTAGATCAGATCTTTGGAGCAGAATTAGAACCTCATGTTTTAGTTTATTTGGGCAACTGAATAGTTGTAACACATTCCTCTGATGAACATCTTTAAATAATTGATATACTTTTCATGCGCTTAACCTGACTTCGTGTTAGTTGAAACAATGGTTAGTTTTATAGGTTACAATTAACGTATTTAACATGTTGAATTTTGTCTTCACGAAGATGCAGAAAAGGTAGAAGCTATGATTCAACTAAATATAATTTAAATAAAAATAAATCGTAAATTAATTCGTATTATCTCTTGGTACTGTAGATTTTTTACCAGATTATACAAGTTTAAAGGCTTCGATCACTTAATTACCCAAGAAAAGATAAAAATAGAGTGATAGTTGCAAAAAATCGTTTAAGTTTAAAGTTAGTGAGTTGTTCAAATTACGATTTACTTTTGAACTCCATCCATACTGATACTTTTACAACCAACTACTGAGGAGGACGTAACTATTCCAGAACAGAACGAAAATGCTGATCTGTCTTCTGGATGCTGGAAAAAATAAGACCCTATTTGGAAGGAATATATTGCTGTTGTTGCAGATTATTACTTTTACTATGATTATTACAATTTAAACAGCCGACAGGTCGTTTTGTATCGTAAAACTTTAACAGTACGATTACCAAATTGTGCACATGAGAGGAGTAATTTCTGACTTATTGTCATGATCGACGTTACTCATATATGATAAAATTAATTTTACTAATTCATGAAAGTTTTGTTTGATCTTAAACGGTACTTGAATGATTATTGGAAATGTGTCGTTCCCAAGAAATACAAGAAGAAAGTTGTACCTGATGCGCAGGTTCCAGCTTTAATAAGACATATAGAAACATTTAAAATGACAGCAGATCTGCTAAACGTTGTAGTGCGTGTGTTGCTCGTAAAGCCGAGAAACCGGTTGTATAGTTGGATTTTAAGAAGTCATGAGAAATGATCTTGGTTGATTTGATGGGTTTATTGCCGAAGTCTAGCAAAGGCCACCAATACATATTAGTGTTGTTAATTATTTCACTACAGCAACAAAAAATAAGCAGTGGCGTAAGATGGAGAGGCATTATGACACAAATTTGGCAACTGGATAATTCTCATCATTAAAATGTCAGAAATAATAATTGTTACATATCTTTTATTTTTGCAAACATTTTCTTCTATGGGTTTTTGCTTCCAGTACTTATATATAATTTTCAATTCATGTATGAAAAGTAAACCTCCGACAATTTGATATTTTGACAAAACCTTTAACAGACGAAGTGCCAGTATCAAACTATATAGTTTTGCAGAACTTGAATTTGTAAATATTTTTTTTTGTACAGACTTTCTTTTTTGTGTCTTCCGGATTGGCATAATTTTCATCTGCTTGGTGTGACAGTCTTTGTGTGTGCACCATATAACCGAAAAAACAACCTGTCAAGCTTGTACTATTTTTTAAAAAGCACTAGTATTTGAGAAATGTATTTTAACTTTTTTGGAATTGGTTTGTGAACTGTAACAAGCATGACAATTACGTGTAAGTCTCACATCTCTAAAATTTAACAATTTTGTTGCTATATCTCAGTGGTTCTTAATTCAAGATTATTAATTATTTTTTAGAAATGGATTGAATTCATCGAATCGCCACTTAGGTATCGATTGGGTTTTCTTTTTATAAAATCATTCTTAAAACGGAGGTGTAATAAAAACAACTGCATTTTGTAAGTAGTTTTGTGATTTTGTCTATCCCAACATATGGAAACTTTATCAAAGCTCTCATATTTTCTTGTTTTTTTCTTTTTAATCTCTTTTGTAAAATAACTTTTAATGGGATTTATTGAGCAAGTGGTATCATCATGGTATATAAAAAAATCGAACTATTGTCTGACGGTACAAAACGTTATGGCAACTTGTGAGGTTTTCTCAGTAAAGTTTTTGAGGGTTATGATTTCGTATAGTCTGTATGTTTCAGCAACTCCTTAAGAGAGGCATCAAAAATTGCATTTTCTAGAATTTCAAAAAATTCACATGGAAAGACAGTGTTTTTGTTCAAGTTTATAGATACAAACATCTTTTATAGGTCCTCCAAGAAATGCTAGTGTCACGAAAAAGATGATATCAAGAAGGATTGTAACCGTCACTGTGTAAATACTTTCTACTGTCACAGTAGGTTGAGGCTTTGGCATTAACTTTATTTCAGTTTATCTTGCTAGGGTGCCTGCAAGTCTTTTAATTTTATGGCTGATTCTGTCACAGTTTTGAAATTTTTAAACGCGTCAATACCATAATTTTTGTTCAAAATTGAGTGGGTGAGTCTGCATTTTTTTGGACATTGGTTCAAATTTTAAAAAAGTTCTCTTTCTTCAAGTTGATCCTTTTCAGTAAGTAGGAAACCGGGTTGTTGTGACAAAGTGCTGCAGTATCAACTATAGGACCCAAGGTGAGGATAGTTAACCCGTTTTTGCCTGCACATTAATCCAAAATTTTTTATAAATTATTGACCTTTTTTGAAAACAGATTAATAGCTTTTTAGATGAATACCCTTTATTTTGTTAATGGTTTTTGAATAGCTATTTTCCCTTCCGACTTTACAGTAGTAAAACAGTTCCCCAAAGTACATTTTGTATATCCTATGCCTAGGTCTTGGACGTGTTAGAGGTCTTTTCATATTGGTTACGCATATGGTCCGGGTTGTGCTTAATGGCTATTTGAGTACATTTTCCCAGTCAGTAAAAATTATGGAATACAACTTAGGGCAATTTAGAATAATGTAATATTCATGCACGATTTCACTCTCATAACATAAAGAATGCTTTTCTTCAATAATATCTAATAATCTCTAATATATCTAATAATATCTTCTGTTAATTGATTTTAACCATATTCAGCAAACATTTTGCTTAGGAGAAGCCGAATCCTATACAATGTCATCAAAACAAGAGACTCATTTAAGAATGAATTATGAGTAGTTAAGTCATCTTTTACTACGCTTAACTTTAATACATGCACACGTTCCAGATATTAAGTTCAGGTTTATCCATATTTGAGTTTTAACTGTAAGGTTGGCCGTTTAGTATTAGCACTAGAAGATAGAAGGGGTGAGAAAGGGATAAGATCAATTATAAATATTTCTTCAATTTTATTTGCTACTGATTTCATTTTACTTCGTATGGTAGTGAAACCTTTTCTTTTTTTCTTTGCGAATGTGACGGTTTGGTAAAATAATTAAAAATAAAAATTTTCCATTGAGGATTTTATTTCTTTTACTTAGAGAGTGCATTTCTCCTCCTTGCCGTCTTTTTAGTAAAACTCCTTTCTGGGCAATATGAGACCAGCCCTTGGTTTTGCTATATTGTGTGAGCTTAATCGGCATAGTTTGGAATCAAACCACGGTAGTACAAACAGAAGATGGTAAAACAAATGAGATTAAAATTAAACGCGGAGTGAGACAAGGGTGTGTTCTATCGCCACTCCTGTTTAATGTATACTCACAACAAAATGCAGCTTGGGAAGCAACAGAAGGAATAAAAATAAATGGTGAGATCATCAACAACATCCGATACGCTGATGATACTGCGGTGTTGGCTGAAAATATGGAAGACCTACAAAACCTCTTGACAAGAATAAATGAGGAATGTGAGGAAGCAGGACTGAGTATGAATATCAAGAAAACCAAGTTTATGGTCATTAGCAAAGAGCCTGTTGGTCGAGTTCGACTTACAGTAAATAATAAGACAATTGAAAGAGTCTTCAAATACAAGTATCTAGGCTGTTAGATAAACACAGAATTAGATCCGGATGATAAAATAAAAGTAAGAATCAGAACTGCAAGAAACACATTTATAAAATTCAGAAGTATGCTGTGTAATAAAGGCTTAAATCTGTCAATCCGTATAAAATTTGTAAAGTGCTATGTGTGGTCTATTTTATTGTACGGCGTTGAAGCATGGACCCTAAAGAAAGCTATAATGAAGAAAATCAAAGCATTTGAGATGTGGATACTCAGAAGAATGCTGAAGATACCATGGGTAAAAAAAGTAAGCAATATCGAAGTACTACGCAGAATTGGTAGAGAAAGAGAGCTACTGACTACAATCAAAATGAGAAAACGTCATATTTTGGGCATATTCTAAGAAATAGTAAATACGATATACCGCAGCTTATAATCAAAAAAAATTGAGGGAAAGAAAAGTGTTGGTCGAAAACGATTATCGTGGATGAGAAACATCAGAGCGTGGACTAACATGAGCGTTAAGCAACTGTTCCGAGCTGCCATGGATCGTCAACAATTTCACCAGGTGGTCGCCAACCTCTAATTAGAGATGGCATTAAAGAAGTAGTCGGCATAGTGCCTTTACTTAATGGTTGTTCAAAAAAATTCTAAACTTTTCTTTCCACCCAGTTTTCTGAAGCATTTTCCTTCTTTGTACATACAAAAAAACTGAATTTAAATCTCATTTATTTTTTTTTCAATAAATTAATTTCAACGTATTCATAACACAGATTGTCAAGAAAACCAAGGATCCTAGAGATCATCTCCAAAAGAAAACTCATGATACTCAAATAACTTTGAGGGTACATGCAAAGTTTTGTGAACTTGCACGTTTACCTTCATATTCAACTTTGAAAAAACAAGTGGCCGTATTTTCAGAAAACTATGGCCTACAGTTGAGTATTGCACCTGTCTTTGGATGTTTCATCATTAAGAGTGTTTTATAAATTGTGAATCACTCTGTAATATGTAATATCGAATGCATGAAGTTCACAGAAATAATTAAGTCTATTGCATTTGTAGTTTAATTTTTAACCACTTAAACTCAAGCAGCCTTTGAATAGTATTTTGTGACACTAAGTACAAAGTTGTGTTGTCTCTTCTTTTTGGTAATTGTTCTATTAGATTATCTCTCTTATTTTGAGGAAAATTGGAGATAGTAACTATATTTTACAATTCTGTTTACATATAATTTTTTGGTATTAATTTTTTTTATTTTTTAATTGTTTTTCTTAATTTAATTTACACCTCTACACTCTCTAATCATATATATTTTCAATAGTATTTAGAAAACAAATTGAAAGTTATTTTCTTTTTACGAAAAACTAGATTAAAACTAGAAAAAATATTTTACAAAAAAAATTAATATAAAAACCATTTTTAATTTTTTTATTTGTTGGACGGAGAGTGGGTGTAACAAGCAGTAATTTTTTCTGATGTAAATATTTATATTTTTATAAATTTACATAATTATACATATTTTACCTTAAAAATATTAAATTAAGTCTAATAAACTTTAAGAATGTATGTATGTTTTATCTCGGTAGAGAATAGTTTCGATCGTCGAAAAATTTGAACAAATTTTTATTAATGCAGCGTTTCATGCATAAATTCATAAATTACCTATCAGATAGATCAATAAGTTTATAATAAATTTATAAGAATGTTTCGAATACCACTATAAATTTAAATTTATGCTTGGCTATCACCATTCGGGTCCACTCGTCCACCCACCCTACAATATGGCATCGCTTTTGATATGGCGACTCTTACAACCATAAATTCAAAATTGAACCGAATATAATGCAGGGTTTTCGATCTATAACTTTTCAAGTTCGTAAATGCCCATCTGTCTCACTAGCAATCGATGTCCGAATTTAATATAATTTTATTATTCGCAAACGCTTTGTTATTAAATTCGCAGCTTTCGGACGAAAGAAAAATACATGTATAATATTGAGCAAAGGATTAGGCGTACCCAATCTGTCGCGAGCTCTGATGCAAACGGATTCTAAGCCTTCGTAATGCTAGGACACAAGTCCTTTTTTTCCCTTCTAAGTCATGAGTCCTTATTTCAATACCCGTCTCCAGTTCACATCCAAGTATGAAATACGGTTTACTTTTGTTAAATTTTTAATGTTGAAGATGCGATGAGATGACTCGTTGGTTTTCTTGTTTACAGTTTCTGACAGGGTAAATATTTTTCTTAAGAAAGTTCACAACATTATTTTTTTCTATATAAAGATTTTGTCGTAATAAATTTAAGGGCCAGTTATATGTACATATTGATTTGAAATTTCCCCGTCGTTATTTAAGCCACATTTTCATTTACAGTAGGTTTAACAGCTGTGCTGAATGTGTTAGAGCCATATGTAAAATTATTATAATGTGACCGAAATTATGCGAATATAGGGATCGTATACCTGCAAAAAGGTTACGCAATTCGTATGCCAAAGAAGGATTAACTATACCAATTTATACATTATACCTAGACAGGTAATTCTTTAACCAAATGTATTTTTTTACCAACGAATGTATATTTTGACGACTGTGTAATGTGACATTTGAATATTTGAATTTGGGTTAGGTAGGTAGGCCAGTGAGGATACAAAAGGATATATAAAATAAAAGGGAAATGTGATAGGCTTTCTAAATGTACGTTTAAAGTATGGCTAAAATAGACTACGTTATTGAGTTCAAAACTTTCGATTTGTTCCGTTAATATAAAGTATATATTTTTTTTCTTAGCACATTACCCATGCCATTTATATTAACGCCTTATAAAATGCCTTTCAATAATATGTACCATATGTTGGCAGGTAAATTCCGACGTAAGGGTTAGACTTTATTGTATTAAAATAAAACAACCCTTTTAATTTTAACTAAAGGCTTCCGTCCCGGAAGGAAGAAAAGGGCCGCAGGTAGATTTTTGACCTACTATGGACAAATGAAGTTAAAATAATTTCAGTTGGTGTTCAGACATACACTCAGTCATATCTTAAGTCAAAATCTGTTTAAGTTAGAATGGGGTAGCCGTAATAAACTACTCGAGATAACTATTTGAGTGGTGAGTACTTAAGTTGAAAGCATGCGATTAAATTATTGAATGTTACTGTAGTAATTTCACCTATCAAAATATTTGGTTTTAATTAATTATTGAAAAATATCAATGGAAAATAATGGCTAGATTTAATTTCAAAATGTTTGTTTAATTGTAGATATTTTTATACAACAACAACAAAACCTTAGAGCTTAAATTTAAAACATATTTTAAATTTTTCTTAAAATAATGCTCAATTAATAATTTTTATATAATTTAGGTGTATATAGTTTTCATTAGAATAAAAATTTTAAACGTTTTCAAAAACCATTAATTAGGTCTATAATTTAAACAATATTGGCTTTTGTCAATAAATTTTTGGTTTAATTTTTTTAGCGATAAACTTTTAACATGAGCCTTTTTTACAAATTGTACTTAGCGTAAACAAATATTTTTTCCATTTTTAAAGCATTTTTTAATTAAAAAGTGACGGACATTATTGTGACTTTTATTTCTTTTGGCTATTTTGAATGTGAGAATATTGACGAAAGGCAACTGATGTAATTTTTATACACCAATTTTTATTCAAATCATCATGATGTGATCTAGAATATTATTTTGGTAAGAAAATTCAAATTTTGTTTTTGAAAAGCATTTAAAACTAAACCGTTTTACTTTAGACTATAATAGAAATATGGAATAGAATATAATAGAAAAATTCTGAACTTATAGATAAAATTAAACAACAAAAATTTAATTTAATTAATTAAAATTATAGGTTGCACGAACTATTGGCGCAATATTGTAGTAATGTTGGAATTTTGAGAATAAAACCGTGAGAGGTGTAATAGATAACATACACAATTTTTAAAATTTGTTCATAAACAAACTTACGGTAGACCTTAGTGAATTGTTTAAAATTAAATAGAAAAATTTAAATTTAAAAAAATTAAAGAACTCAAGAGGCAAGAAATATAGGCTTATTTTTGGCGGAATATTACACCAATAACGTTCCAAATATGGATTTAGTTAAATTCAGTCAACATAAGATCAACGTAATATGTCTCTAATTAGTTCAATATTGTAATTAATATTGCATAAAAATACATCCACAATTTTTTTTTAAACATTATTTTGTCAACATGACGGGTACCTTTACTAAATACTTAAAATTAAATAACAAATAATTAATTTTAAATAAAGTTTGCTATCACATACCGGAAATCTTATATTTAACCAACATAGAATCAAAATAATTATTTCTAATTAGTCTAATATAGGTTAGGAATAATTAATATTACAAGAATATTAATCCAACTTGTTACAGGTATTCAATAGTTATTTTTAATATTGTCAAAATTGAGTTTTATGTGCTCATAATTCTTTCTGTTTAAAATTTTCAAAATCATTTTATCCTGAAATATACTTTTTGTCTCCGACGAATTCTTCGAAATCAATTTTTTTTCTAATGTAATCAGAACGGGTATTACAGATAATAAGTAAAATTTCTATAATTCGTTTATTACCAAAGTTATGATGGACACCTTAATAACGAAATATTTATATTAAATAATGAATATTTAACTAAAAAGTTAAAGATTTCAGTGGTCAAAATATTAAATCATAGCTAGTAAATATGATTTTTTATTTTATATTGAACCGATATTGATTAAATGTAGTTAATGTTGATTAATATGCACCCAAATAACTGTTTGTTACATTACACCACTAATTATTTTAAACAATGCATTTATCTGTTTGTAATCATTATTTAGGTATTATAGATAATAAACAAATTTTTTAAATTTATTTTGTATACCAAGTCATGACGGATACCTTAATAAAGGATTTCAAATTAAATATCAAACCTTTGATTTAAAAAAAATTAGAAATTTTGGGTACTGTTTTGGGCAATATTCCAACATCGTGTCAATCTTGCTTTTACTATTAAATATCCAACACATAAAAAATAAGTGAATCCTTCTAATATTGGTTAAATATTGCACCAACTTATTGGTGTTTTGTTATTGCTTCATTCGTTGTTTCAAATATTGTCAAACTTAATTAACCTATCTGTATATTTTCTCAATATTTTTTCCCAATTTATCTATGTTCTTTATCAAAGTCGTGATAAATACTTTAATAAAAATTAATTGAAAAATATTAATTAAAAAAAAAGTTTCCAGTAGCTAGAAACATTGATTAATTTAAAAGAGAGTTAAGCGATCCTCCCTAGGCACAATTATTTGGTATTGATTAATGTTTGGCACAATATTGCACGCATGTTTGATTATTTTATATGCAACCAACATAGAATTAACGTAATCCCTCCAACATAGTACATATACCAATATTAGTTAAATATAATTTGTTGTAATATTTTTATTTTATAGGTATATTTATGCATACATAATTTATTTCATAATTAGTCATCGCCAATGATTTGCCACGATATTGTACTATCTAGAAACAATATCAAAACATTAAAATAATTCTTGTTATAAATATGATACCACAATGTTGAAGCAATATTAACAGTCTACATTGAGTCAATTGTATAATATCCACATTGGTGTAGTATTTTTAAAAATTATATAAATGAAACCGTTTTCGCTTAAGGTTATAATAATACGGTACAATTAAATTTGACAAAATTAAAGCAACAACAAATATTGGCTAATGATATGCCTAATATTGTATTAACGTTTCAATTTTGAGTTCTCATGTACAGGTATTATAGGTAACAGACAAAATAGACTTTAGGTTAAAACGTTGGACTCTATAATGATGAGTTTAAAATTATATAACACATTTTAATTTAAAAAATTAAAGAACTCCAGTAGCAAGAAATATTGGCTCATTGTCGACGGAATATTACACTAATGACGTTAACTTGGATTAACTTTTTTATACTCAATCAATATAGGGTCAATGTAATGTTTCTAATTTATCCAATATTGTAATTAATATTGCATAGTCAAATTAGTCCACCTTAAGTTTCCCTAATTACTTTACTATTTTTTTATGAAATACATACAATTTAGTCATCATGACGGGTACGTTAATTTAATATTTAAAATGAATTAACAAATAATTAATTAAAAAAAATCCTTAAGTAACAAAACAATATTAGCTAATGTTTGGTGCGACATTAACCAATGTTTGAAAACAGCTTTTCTGTTTTATATTCAAGCAGTGAGGGATCAATGTAAGGTTTTTAGTTAGTCTAGATAACTAATCACAATTAAATATGTTTAATATTCACAATAATTTTTAATGAACAAATAACAAGCACTATAGATAATTTACTATTTTTTAATTCGTTGCTAAACATAGTCAAGATGAACACTTTTATTAAATATTTGAAATACTAAATAATTACTTCAAAAAGTTCTAATCCTGTTTTACTATTTATATTCCGCTCACATAAAAACATAATGCAAACATTGTGGGTATTATAAATAATTTAAAAATTATTTTTAATTCGTTGATTACCAAATAGTTTAATAAATCATTTCAAATTAAATAAAAAATCTATAATTTAAAATAAATTATAATCCCAACTAGTTAGAATTATTAGATACTGATTTGCGCAATATTGCACCATTGTGTCAATCTTGATTATAATTTTATACATATCTTGATTATAATTTTATACATATATCCTGCATATAAAAAGTTTCTAATTTATTTTTAGATAAAGCCTAACAATATTAATTAACTATATTTAATATTGCACCAATATTGAACCAACTTAAGTTTTGTTATTGCTTCAATCGTTACTTTAAATATTGCCTTATGTTTATCTGATCTTAATTTTTTTTCAATGTAAGCATGACGGGTATTATAGATAACAGTTAAGATTCTTATAGTTTTTGTCAAAGTCGTAATAAATACTTAACTATATAACAAATAATTAATTTAAGAAAATCAGTTTCCACTAGCTCGAAGTATTGAATAATGCCTGACGCAATATTGCACAAATGTTTAAATTTTAGCTTAACTATTATTATATAGAATAACATAATCAAGTATCTGAACCAATGTTAGTTAAATATAGTCTATATAATTATTCATGTATAATTTGTTTCAGGCATATATTTAATCATTGCCAATGACCTGCCTCGATATTGTACTAATTAGAGCCAATAGTGTTTTTTGAAATATGTCCAATTATTGGTGCAACATTGCAGTAATATTAAAATTTGACATTGACTCAATTGTCAAATATCCACATTGATGAAGTATTAAAATATTTTAATGTTCCAATTATAACCGATGTTGAGCAACAACAACTTATAGTCTTACTTTTTTTATAAAAATTGTTGTCGTCAAATTTGAAAGAAATGTAATACATTTTTACAATTATTTTATTTTTTAAGTTCATTTTTTTGCCTTATGAAATATGAATAAAAATATTGCGATATTTTACATTATTTGAAAAACTAGATTTTTCTTTTCTTTTCTTTAGGTTGTACACAACTTTTATTTAAATAAAAAAAAATGATTTCTTTCCTGGTTTGAATCTGTGAATTATATAAATAATCTTATTTTTTTCGATAAAATATCACAGAAAATATTTCTTGTAGAATATTACTTATTGTAAAACCGTTTTTTTAAATAGTTGCAAAAATTCGGTTTTAGTCTCGATTGACAATGCCATGCCATCGCCAATAGTAAACAGCAGATTTTCAGTCACGTTGTTAACCTAATTTAATTAGAATTGGCAATAATTTTTCAATGTGCTCATACAATAAAATTGGTTCTATACCAATTTGAACAAAATCGAAAATATAAAACTTTTTTCGTTGTTTAGACTATTGTCTTACTTTTTATTATTATTATTATTATTATTATTATTATTTTCAAACACCTATTTTCCGAAATTAGTTCTCACCACCGATATTTTTTGTACTGAGAATTTCAACGCATTTTTAACGCACATAAACTAACTATTTTGAAGCATACAATATGTTTAAACATCATATTTCTTTAATTAAGTATTTTAAAATTAATGTTTCTTTTTGAATTTTTTTGTGTGTTTTTATATTTATACGGTGTATAAAATGATTCTAAAAACTTTAGATATGTACTGGTCACAATTTTTCTGGAACGCAATAGAATGCATGTTACTCATCTCTTTTCTTCAGTAGTGTAAATTGATAAACAAGAAATTTCTCTTATTTACGTGCGGTAACGATATAATAGTAATATATTTTATCATTATTATATATTTTCTCTATTTCTTATGTATTTACAATAGCGTGCTATAATGGAATATATCACACTACACAATTGTGTAGTAGTAGCGTATCAGCCGCTCAGAAACAGAAGAATGTATTTTGTATCATAACTTTTATTTTATATTTTATTATTTAACATTTATCAGCAATTTACTCTGAAATTAAAAATAAATATGGATTTGTTCAATATTATAAAAAATAAGTAGAATTTATTGGACTGGCTTATATTTTACGAATGTCGTCGGCTACTGTCAGTTCATAAGTTGGTTCATGAAATTTTATTTTTTAATTCTTGTGCTGCTGCAGTTAACTTTTGAAACTAATTTTGAGTTGTAATTTTGTTTATTAATTAAAAATTAATTTTAATTTAATTTTCGAAATATTTTTAAATCTTGATTTCTTTGATTTTGTTTAACAAAATTGTTCTAAAAAATTATTGATATATTGACTTTAAAAAATATTTTTATTATTTTAACAAAAAACTGTATAATTGTGTTTGTATGGAATACTTTCGTTAACAATTTCGAAGTTCTTTTGATATTTTCCGCGAAAAACAAATTGACACAAAAAACACAAAGATAAAGTGGGCAATTAAAATTATTCATAGTTCCCTAAACATTCTGATAATTTTTAAGTAAATCCAAATCGGAAAAATGATCCAATTCTTTCGATGTGAATGTGAAATGTCAACCGTGCAAGCTTTACATCGCCGCAATTTATCAAGAAGACGTTCTTGCTCGTTCAAAGAAAAGGAAGAGAGCGACTTTCTTTGCATTGACTTTCAGGAAAGTGCGACGATAAATTACCTCGACGAACTAGCCATTAGTCTATTTGCATCGGTTTCGCGTTTTCCTCTCTGTCCGGGTTTCATTGTATTATTCGTATATACGTCAATCGGTAAAATCTGCACAAAGCTTTTACACTAGCAAAATGGCCGCCTAACCACCCCCTATGACTAATTACTGTCCGAGGGTAAGTCACCCTAACCTGCAAATATACTCGACTATTTTTATATTCTGTCGTCGTATCCTACACACACACACACACTTACAAAGAGCGGCCATTTTAAAAATTCAGTTTTCCTTCGATTAAACAATACGATAAAATGCTTAATTAAACCAGAAGATAACAGTTAATTATCTAAAACATATTGTATGGGTAAATTAAATTGTAATCCACCGCAACGAAGGGCTTGAGGAAAATCCAAATTTTTCCAAATTGAAGTATTTTGTCAACGCATTGTTAAATAATAAAGTAGTACATCCGTTTAAACTTTGCTGTTTTTAGCTTTAATGTTTCTACTTTCTTTTGTATCTCAAGTAACGTAAAAGAGAATCGAGTTCTCAAAGGATGTTTTCTTTGTTTTTGTTAATAAGTAGGGTAGGATGCGGGACTGTACAAAGAACGGAAACCCTCATTAAAGTAAAGCAGAATTGATTCGTGTAGCTCTACCTTGGCGATTTTCTCTCATTCCCTAAAAGCTCGGACCCTGCGCGCGCATTTGACCGCTGGACACTGATCAATAATAAGAAGATTGCAAAGTAAGCAAAGTTTCGTTCGTCCCTGTTATAGCCACAAAACAAGAGTTTAGCCATACGGAAGGTCCTATCATTCCTGTACGTAACGAAAACTTTTCAAACCAAAAGCTCAGTGAGCTTACTTTCGCCCTCTGAAAATTGCTGTGTCCATTGTGCATTGTCTATCTCTATTTTCCGCCTGAGCTTGTCTTGTTTGAAATGTTTGTGTAAGATGGGGTGACTCAAAGTTTGCAGGGAAGATGTATAATGCCGATTGAGATGATTAGTTTAATGTATAGACCTGTCTTGTCTACGATAATATTGATTTAGGTTTTACTTGTTGTTTTCGAACTTTGGGCTTTCGTTTACCTAAGCCTCAACTTTAACTAAGCCTCATTGAGATTATTGAATTTACAATTACAATTATTAAATGCAGTCACCGCTTAAACGGTTATTCGGATACAAAACATGATTGATGCTAAGATATTCGTCAAAAAATATATACAATTTAGAAAACATTTTATGTCCGAAGAAAACTATGCATCAAAAATCTTTCACACAAATGTTAGCGATGATCTGTCATTGTAAAATCTCTAATATTTCAATGTCCGCACCGGCGGTTTATTCAATATTTCACTGGTCTACCATAAGGACTCCCTTACATATGTTTATTTGCATATATACTTTCTTTGAGAAAAATATACCCACTCAGCTTTCCACAAAGCGATGCTGCATACATCGTCTGATATTGATGGCCACGAAAGCGTCTGTCAAAATCTGAGAGGTGCATAATATATAAATTTGTATTTGAAATATGTAACTTAAGTATGACACAATTTTTCATTACGAACCAAAACATATACGCGTCATATTTATCAAACGTATAGGTCAATACAATTTTTAGTTTATATCGGATAAGATTTTAGGGAGAAGAAAAATGAACCGCTCATTGATACTTTCAGCTTTAGTGTAGATTCGTCTGACTCAGCACATGTTTCCCTTTAATTTTTTACGCTACATATCTTGCCTATTCGGTGGCGTAAAATTCATGTAAGTAATGGATTTGACGTTTTATTAATATTTAACTATAAAAAATTTATATCCAAAATTTATCGTATCAATTAAATTGTCGCGTACACGAAGCGATTTACTCGAAAGTTTTACGTTAAAAACGTTTAATTTTATTCTGAGGATTTAATTCGTTTTATTAGTTTAAGTAAAAACTACCACTGATAACAAAGGACTGATTAAACCTCTCACAATAGTGGACAAAACGTTGGCAACTAAAATATCTAGTTTGGCAACAGTCAAAAGTTTTGTCCTCAAAATCGTCCTATTAGTTTAATAATTTTTAGAAAGAGATGGGGAGGAGGACTAGTCCAACCCAGACTTGATACCGACAGCCAAGGAAAACGCTCGGAAAAACATGATAACAGTGACATGTGACAGCCTGTCCAAGACTTATGAGTTGTAAAGTCCATTGATTCATCAGATTACTTTATTTTTTTTATTAGATGGCGCATGGCTTAATCAACCGATACTCTTCCAATAACTTATATAATAGTTTCATAAACTTTAATAAATTAAGTCCTTTCATCAGTTACTTGAAAGACAAAAAAATACTAGTTAAGGATAGAACCCTTATTTCGAAAAGAGAACTTACATATTTGATTCACCACACGTTCTTCTGATTTATCAAAGAGTGAAATAGTTGCGAAAAATGTTCGTCAAAATCCAAAATAGCGTATATACATGTTCTCATATTAGCAGTTTTGAAACATCATAATCTGATGAAATGAAATGAAAATGAATGGGGGTAAGTTTTTGTAGATTTTTTTGCGCTAAAAACAAATGTTACTACCTTCAAACTGCTTCAGCCGGTCAAGTTTTTTTTTAAATTATAGCTGAAATGATTATTAGATCAGAATCCAACCAATTGAAGCAAGATCAGGAGAAGATCCGGTCAGTTAAAGGTAGATCAGAAAAAAACGCAACCAATTAAAGTTCACAAGGAATTCATAAAAAGACGTGTTAGAACAATTTTAAGGTCACTTTCCCCTAACTTTCATAGATTATTTTGCAAATTTGTGGTCTGTGGTCTTTTATACAATTTTTGCTTAAAAAATAATGAGTCATTTTATAACCTTCATATTTGTTGTAAGATTTGAAGCTTTCACGGCTGGAGTCATTGTTAAAGTTGAAGTTTCTCGCCCTGATGAAGCCCCATACGGATATGTGGCAAAAGTTGGCAGCTATGGTTATCTTTTGACACGATTCATTCTCCAAAGACGTGTTTGACCATGTTTTGTTGTTTGGTTTGTCGCTTAACTTTAGGTGAACCCTTTGCAAATTTTTTGAAATTACTAACATACTATAACTTATCTGTTTTCTTATACTTAAGAGCGACTTTTAGAAAGACAGAAATATACTTTTGAAAAATATTTTTTTTACAGCCGTCCAGTCCTTAAAAAAAGAGATCGTTGTAGATTCTATGGAAGGTAAAATCTAACGTCAAAAATTCACAGATATGTTCTAAAACAAAAAATAACAATGTGTTGACCATGAAACTCAAACAAAATACGAATAAACTCACTTCGAACAAAACTTTTGCCATAATATACAAAGTGTTTACTAATTGAATGTCAATATTTAAGAGCGCGATTTTTGAGTCATTTTAAGCAGAAAATTTCATATAAACGTATTTACTAAATATCTTCACTTTTGAGGTATAGGGTGGTAAAGTTTTCAAAAATAAATAATTTATTATTAACATCAGTAATGCCACTCTAAATATTTTAATGAAATTTGGCATAGATGTACTGTGTATCAAGATTTCTTTTCCACCAGTGGCATTCGTACGTAATTTGACCTGCCTATTTTGGCAGACAGTGATTTTTCTTAAAATAAAAATATTCTTGAAATTCCCAATCATTTCTTAGCAAATTTGATCCTTTGATTTTTTCAATCGGTTTAAAAATAAAACCGTTTATCTGCATAGTCATTACAATATCGTTAATATGGCAATATTACACGCAAAGAAATACATTTTAATTTTTTACGTAAAGACTGTGGGTCGAACTAAAAAATCAGTAGAGATTTTTTTTACCTCGATGTAGGGTTTTTACCTAAAAAACAAAATCTATTTCTCTGCTTGGTGAACTGATATTGTTATGATCATGCAGTAGTTTAACAATGCAGAATCTTATTTTTCTCTGACTTTCCAGATAATAATAATACCAATAAATATTGCAACTTCTAGTGTCGTCTCGTTCAAAATTGATGTGCTCTTCTGTAGGGAATATAGTTGACAGCGCGCATTTGTACAATAGTGAGTTTACACTCTTACTTCTGACGCGCCCCAAAAGGACGAAACAGCCGTCGAGTGATTCTCGGTGTTTGTTTGTCATTGTACAATCTCTTGCAAACTTACAACAGTTGGCTATAATAATCAAAAGAATCGACTTATGTAACTACTTTGCACATCTGTCGACAAATTAGAATGCTTTTATTTAAAAAAAATTAAAATATATTATGAAAAAACAAAATCAAAATAAAAAGGCCCATTTCAATTTAAGATCATGGTTAACTAATCTTTCACCAAGTTTTGTTGATAAACACCTCGATTTCATTGACTTCCATTCACTTTCCGTAATCTGACTGGGTTTCTCTGATTATCCAAAGAGGGGACACCAGACACCAATGACGAATCTATTACGTGGGTCATCGTTGACATGTTTAGGTTTTTGGTAATTTTTCTAAACCTTGAAGATTTCGCCAGCAGACTATATTTTTCGACGTGTTATGTTTATTAGACTATACAGAAGTATACTGTTTATTTTGAACCCGTTTAAACACTCGATTAATCTTACAAAGTTATTAAATAAATAACTTATGTGGAAGTCAAAATTAAAGGACGAAACGTCATGGATTTCGTTGTTTCTTTGCCACGCCCACCTAGAAAAGGTCCTAACAGACTAAACAAATATTTACAGAAAATCAAGCTTACAAACATAACTTTATGAAATTATTATAAAATTAATTAATTATTTTTGAACTACTTAGTACTTCGTAAATGGTTAGAAAAAAATGGTTTAGACCTTGAAACCATAATATGATTATTCCCAAATTAGAGGAAAGCTGTAGCTGCTAATAACTTTTGTAGATTGACGTTCTAGTTGTTCATCACTGATGAGCCTCAATAAAACGAAGCACGTGTGTTAAGGGCCCATTCGTATTTCTAAAATTGTTTGTCTTGTCAAGTTAAACTAATCGTTTTCTTCAATAAATATTGTAATGTCTTTTATGAGGTGAAGATATGAACATTGAATGTTCTTTGGACAGAAAGAGAATAATATGTTACCAAGGATTGCGGCTGGGATGTGGGTTTATTGATTAAGGACAATGGATTTTATTGTGATTTTATTGTAAAAAAAAATAGTGGGTTGTTGTGGCTTGGTTTCAGTTTAGAATTGGTTTTAATCACTTCTGAGGTGATTGTTAGCGGTAAGTTCTTGTGAGAGGTTACTTAGTGGTTAGTTGAGAAGATTGGTAAATAAATTGGAAATCCTCGTCTATGATTTGGATTTGGATATACAGTCAATGTCCATACGAATGGCGGTAGTCTTATTCGCCTTTTGTAGGTTGAAAATCGTTACTGGGTCTTTAAACATAATTGATTTGATGTTTTCTTCCGAAGAAACGTGGAAATGGCCATTTCTTTTAAGGCGAGAACGTTACTTACCATGGTTTTCAAGTTAGTTTTTGTTAAGCTTGCTGTTAAGGTTTTTAATTGTTTTATCATTTGTCCTGATGAACGTTTTAGAACAATTAAAATTTATATGTCGGTTCGCTTAAATCGAATATATTTGCATGCCATGTAAAACGCAAAACGAAAGAAAATACATTTTTGATGATAATTTGATTTTTTAATGATAAAGTTGAGCTTCTATAACAATGTTATTTTTTTAGTATAATTGCTTATCTACATAGAAGACCTTTATCAAATTCTCACATTAATTGGACTATTAAGAGCTACCTAACTTTTCGAAATCGATAGTTTTCAATTTGTTTATTTTTTTCTTTAAAATAGTTTCAATAAAGTTTCACTATTCAAATGAATCCTTACACACAAAAGACTTGACGCGCTTCGTGAAATGTACGAAGGGTTAGAAATCTTGACCACTAAAGGGTGGTCAGTCAAGCAGACGTATTCTTACTGGTCGCCCTAAGTTACTACCCTAAAACGGAAGTATGACCAGAAGGGACTCCGACACGCGCCTTTAGGGGGATTTAAATAACTCCTTATTATGACGTTTACAACTCGTCCTTTAAGTTCAGTTTTAAACGCGAAACGTTAAAATGAAAATTTTATAACGCCACCCCTACCTACCTATTCCATTGAGAACAAAATTTACGGTACATAAAACTAATTTCAGTTTTATAATAAAAATCAATCGATATTATAAATAAGTGTAGCGGAAACATGCGTTAATTTTTTAGAAGTCTTCACACGGTGCCTCTAACCCTTTGCCTTTTTTTTCTGATATCGAATTCGCATTTACCTGCGCAGGTAGAACTGCATAACGTGACGCATATGTTCTATTTTTTAGTTGTTAAAAGGGTTGTAAAATATTTCACATCGACACAATGCATCTATCTATCTATTTTTTTAGGTACATCGAACGGTAATGGGTTTAACGGTTATAATAACTGTGTTTGTAGGTCACAACGGCTTAAACGCAAAACAAAATTTCTTTTATTAAATTAATATCTAATGTAATTGTGATTTATGGTCACTTTAAACTAAAATTAATTTTAACAGCGCCCTCATCTCCATGGAAATAAATAACTAATAAAAATAACAGCGCGACTGCATTTTTAAACTGTAAAGAATGAAAATGATTAATAGATATAAAATAAATTTTCAATTCTGTTAGTGCTCGTCCTTTGTGAAACTATTGTGGTAACAAAACCAAAACGTATAAGGATTAAGTTTGTAAGTCACTATTAAAAGGGACATTTTTCCCTATTTAATTTTTGAGTCGTCATTGACTTACAATGCAATTTTAGGATTAATTTATAAAAAAAAGTTTTATTCAATATTGATCCCGATACCCTTTTTATATGGCATGATTACCTGCCCTCATACATGGTTTAGATTTCCAACAACCGTAAGGGTCACCCAAAAAAAAACCTTTTACGCTCTGATTTTTTTTGCAATGCCAATACAAACATAATAGTTATTGTACAAATCGGCTAAGTCACAAGTGACTCGAGTAGGGTTATGTTTAACTTGTATAGGGTATTTCTCACAAAAATAAATGTTTTTTTATTTATTGATTTTTTGCATTAAAATAGCAAATATCCCAGGTGTCCCTCCGTTAATATTTATTAGAATTTAAAGATGCTTCTGTTGAATATTTTAGTTACGGCGATTTAATGCAATTTGGCAGAACCACGCGTGAATCCTGAATGTCCAGTTCGACATACGCCAGGAATTACGAAAAGGAATTTGTAATAAGCATTCTAGTTTTGCCCTCTTTGTAAGGTTCTACATATTAAGCCGTCGTCGTAGTTGTGGTTTAATGATTTAACACGTGTCACAATATTGCAAAGCCAGCATACAATATTGTAAATTCAAACATTTCAAGAATTGTGTTTTTAATGCAATACGTAAGGATTTTGTGTTAACTGGAAACAGCTTAACCCCGACTTAATAGTTGTTAAACTTGGTAGACTAAACCAATTATCTCACTTATTTATTATAACAAAACGTTTACTGTGTTAAAGATAATTTAATTTGGTGATTGGTAATGCAATTAGTTTTCAATTTGATTAAATTTTTTTGTAAAATTTAGTTTCTATGCTAAAATAAATTTTGATCCACAAGTAAAGAACAGTCATTTTATTATAAAAATTTTAAGGTTATTATTAATTTGGTCTAAGGATTTAAAAATCTTGATTTCAAAATACAGTGAGTTAATTTGAATAATTAATAATTCGTTATTATTTGAATTTTTTATTGTTTAATAGCTTTTCATGCTTTTTTAACTACAAAAATAAATTTTTAGTTTAAATAAATTGAGTTTATTGCTAACAAAAGGATTAATTTAATTTAATCCTTACGCCCTAATTAATATTAAGGACTTTGCATCTCACCAAAATTTTTTTATGGACGATTTCAAGTTTTTTAATCTAATTAAAATATACACTATACAAATGAACCGAGGTTTCTTTTCAAATAAAATTATTATTAAAATTTCAGGATTATTATTAATTGGCGCTAAGGATTCAAAAATTTTAAATTCAAAATTTAAATATTTAATAACGCAATTAGTTTTTATTAAAGTTTTTAATGTTTAAATACTTTGGAATTGCAAAATAAATTTTGATTCATCATTATTATATTATTATTAAATTAATTAGAATATATATTTAATAATGCAATTAGTTTTTATTTGATTTTTTATATTTGATTACTTTTTAAACTGAAAAATGTTGATTCATTATTATTTTAAGACTTTATTTCTAACAAAAGGATTAAACTTAGTTTTAACACAAGTTTAGAACAATCATTTTATTATGAAAAATTTAGAGTTATTATTAATGCGGGCTAAGGATTCAAAAATATTGATTTCAAAATACATTAGTTAATTTGAATATTTAATAACGTAATTAATTTTATCTAAATTTTTTATTGTTTAATAGCTTTTTATGCTTTTTAACGACAAAAATAAATTTTAATTTATCATTAGTTTAAATAAATTGAGTTTATTGCTAAAAAAGGATTAAAATTGGTTTAAAAGCAAGGAACGAACAAACATGTGATTATTAAAATTTCAGGATTATTATTAATTGGGAATTAGGATTCAAAAATTTTTATTTCAAAATTTAAATATTTAATAACGCAATTAGTTTTTATTTGAGTTTTTTATGTTTAATTACTTTTTTAAACTGCAAAAACAAATTTTGATGCATTATTATTTTAATCAAATTGAGTTTATTGCCAACAAAAGGATTCAAATTATTTTTTAACACGCAACGAAACAGTCATTTTATTATTATTAATTGCGGATAAATATTTCAAAATCTTGATTTAAAAATCACTAAGTTAATTAAAATATTTAATAATGCAATTAGTTTTTATTTGAATTTTTGTTTAATTACTTTTTAAACTGCAAAAATATTTTTTGATCAATTATTATTTTAAACAAATTGAGTTTATTGCAAACAAAAAATTAAAATTGGTTGAAAAACAAGTAACGAACAACCATTTTATTATTAAGGGTAAAATATTAATTAGGGCTAAGGATTCAAAATCTTGATTTTAAAATGATGTAAATTAATTTTAATGTTTAACGCAATTAGATTTTATTTGAATTCTTTATTATTTAATTGTTTTTTTAAGTTTTCTAGATGTAAAAATAAATTTTGATCCATCATTAGTTTAAATAAATTGAGTTTATTGCTATTAATTGGTGTTAGAGATTCAATAATATTGTTTTCAAAATTCAATATTTTAATTTGAATATTTAATGTGCAATGTTTTTATTTAACTTATATATGTTTAATTGCTCTGTTTAGGATGTTTAACTGTAAAAATAAATTTTGATCTATCATTAGTTTATTATTTTCTAATAGTTGAGTTATTGTTTCAATTAAAATTTTAAATATTTTTACAATGGGTTTAAAATAACTCAAATTGTTTTATTTCTAACGCAATTAAGAAACAAATTTAATTGGACATCTATTCCATTGTAGGTGGGTGAGTTGACTATAAGTAGATGATATAGACGGCCATAGTATAAAAACCATTACATCCACAAAGCATATTGGAACTTAAAACTGAAATTAATGGTAAAATACTCAAAACTAAAAAATATCATAACATATTCAAAATTAAAATCTTTATTTGTTTACTTTTTTTAACTACATATCTGGTAAACATTATCAAAAAAAGAGCAGTTTTTTGTATGTAACAACCTTGTGTATGCTATGCACTGTATCCAGTTTTTTTTCTGTGTGTCCTTCTCATTTTTTCCACATTCTAAACATTCTTCATCGTTCTCTTTAGCGTAGTCATTCTCCTCTTCATTTTGAATATTAATGTTTCACATTTTCAAAACTTAACAAAGTTTTCTCTTGTGAATAGTCTTCCTTGCCTTTTATGTTAATTTTCTAGTTTATTTTTTTCCTCTATGCTTCTTATAACTAAAATATTTGCGAGCAACGTCAACACAATTCCAAGGTATCTTGCTTTTTTTTTATTAGTTGGTACAATTTTGGGTGTAGGTTTAATCTTCTATAATAATTTATATGTGAAGTTGATGTACTTAGTGGAGGAGTAGTTTATTTAACCACCTGGTAACAGCTAGGTTGTGAAACGATTGTCAGAATATTTTTAGTTTGGTTACCAGCAAGTATTTTTGTGAGCTTGGTCTTCATTGGTGTTCTAAACAAGCCGAAGAGAAAATATTTTTGTGGCCGTAAATCCTGATACTGAATTGCCGACAATATCGACTTTTGCCTAACTTTGCACTAGAAATTCAACTCAGTAGTTGACTTCACGGACAGTTTCTTATCCACTTCTTAGGTCTAGTAGTTTCTTAAATTTTAAGTAAGGAATAGTTCGAAAGCATGTCCATCTAGTATTAATGGGTTTTTTAATTTTTACTTTAGAAAGGCAGCGTCATCTAGTTCCTTGATACTAGAAAATGACTAGTTCGCCATCTCAGCCCACTTTATGCAATTTAAGATTAAGAACTATAGAAAGTATATTACTATAAATACAGAACTATTTAAGTAATAAGACACACATTTTTTTTTAATCCATAGGTAGTTTCAGTTTAATCGAGCAGTTAAAAGAAACACATTATGATTCTCTTTCAATTTTTTGATATATTCAGTGTTTCCACTTGTTCAAAATAGAACTCAGAAATGTGCATTAGGCATGCTTGTAGTTGTAGTAATGCGTCAACAAGTTAAATATTCCAACATACTTACATACATACTGTTAACATAAATAAATTAACGTACAATGTAAATTGAGAGTATTAAAGTAGTAGTACTGCACTATCAACAAGCATCAATTAACAAACTTTTTGTTCTTCAAACTGGTCTTAATAGCCAAACATTCGTTCTCATTGTTAGCTTAAGAACAAGTTACTGACAGTAACTTAAAATTTCTTTTTCAAATTATGCAATCTCTGTCTTCCAAAGAATGTGAGAATTCACTACCAACAATTTGTTCATTGCAATTTATTTGTTGAAACAAATAAAGAAGCAAAACATTTTGTGAATAATTGGACCACAAAGTTTTGCAATGAAACATTTGAACGTTTTAATCATTCATTTCTTCTTTTCCAACCAAACTGGGTTAGAAAATTTTATTCGATCCAATCCATAAATAATTCTAAATAGCCGAGCTTATAAAGCTTTTATTATTGCTGTAGTGTTATTACAGTCCTTGGTCGCCGACATTAAAAACGCTGCTATCAAATAAATGATTTGTATCAGTTATCTAGTAATTGAAGACAACACCAGAGAACTAGAAATGTATAAATTCTCAAAATTTAAGGTTTTAGTTGAACACGTTTGACCAAGATGTAAAAACAATTTAAAACTCTATTAAAGTACAAAAAGTAGAGAAATAGTTTTTTATATTTAGTAGTGGTATATTCTATCTCTCATTGCTTATTTAATGCTCATATATTGAATAATTTTTAGATTAAATTCTAAACTCCATTATCTACAAATTTATCATTCCCTCTAGCTACACTTTTCTCCAAGATCTGCTAAGAATGACCTTTCTTTTCTTTTGCCTTTTTTTGTACTTCCAGTTCATTAGAGGTTTGCTCCATTCATCTGCTAATTTTTTTTCATTTCTTTAATAAATATTCTACATATAGTTTCGATAGATTTATCTGGAGTATGTTTGCTTATTTTGATAGAAACCTTATAATTTTTTACTCTAAATTTTTATTGTTCAAAAATTTGGTTTAGTAATTCTATTTTTTTTACGTTAGATTGCCATATTAGACTATTGTCATAATTACAAAGTATCACCACTGCACCATACCAAGAGGTTGTTTTAAAGAAAATACAAAATTTTGTGTGACAATCAAACTTTACCACACGCAAGAATATTTATTAAATCAGGCGCAGTTTGTGATAATGTTCTTTAATTTGTTATGGTGGTGATTGACTTTCTTACTGCCTTCTCAAAAGATTGGCATGATAAAATTATAGAACAATGCACTATTCCTCAATAAAAATTTTTATTATTGACAATTAATCTGCTTTAGTGTTCAAAAAATTGACGTAGAGTAGATCTCTAGAGTAAAGTAGCTTTCTTTAGATGAATGTCTTCAGGATTACTCTGTTAAGCTTTATTTTAAGATAGACAGACGATAGGTGTAGTACATGAAATTGTTTCAAGTTGAATTAATTTGTTGAAACCTGTAGTAATTTTTGAAGACTTGCGTTTGAGCTACCTTACACTGATGAGCCTCACAAAAAGTGAAACACGTATATATAAGTGCTTTTCGTAATTCTGTACTGGCTACTGTTTTATTCGGTTGGCAGGAATTCGATATATTGCGTTAAAAGTGCTCTTAGCTTTTTTTTGCAATGTTGAAGAGTTCACAGCCGGCATCTTATTACAGATTTCGACAATTAATTTAATTTGATGATTCTGAGTTTATGAGGTGGCGACATCTCTATCAGTTCCAATACGTCCGAATATGACATTTTTGAAAAGTTTAACAACAACAACTACTAATTTTACATTACACACTATTGGTAATTTTTCAAGAGATGCATTAACGTACCATAAATTTCTTTTCTCTTAGTGCCCAGTTATTAACAATACAAAACTCATTGATTATTACACTGTATTAGGAAACCTGTTAAACCGAGATAAATGCATTAAATAGTACACCATTATAGTAAAAACTCACATAATTTTGGCATTGGTCTGATAAAGCGAAACGTTGCTAAATATTAGGACCAGATTTTTTTTCGTTTTTTGAGCTTTACATTCAAATTGTAACGGTCTAGACATGACCTCCCTATCTGGACATCTAAAAAATTTAAATAAGTGAAGGTCATCATCAACATCATTATGATTTGTAACCAATGAAAATTTGTTCACAGCACATGTGAAGTTTGCAACCCCAGTTTAGTTCTCAATAGTTTTTGCTCAGAGGACCTTCAGAGTTGAAGAAGATTTAATCAGTTTCATTGCGTTATGGTATTGTTTTTTGTCTCGTATACTTAGTAACTTCTTCTTTATTGTTAACAGTAGCAAATCTTCATTTTACCAAAAATTAATCAAAGAATTGGAAAGAAAGCGGGGAAAGTGTATGGATAGTTCCTGAATACAAAACAGCATTTGAAAATGTGATCAGAAAAATTTATGGAAAATACTAAAAATAAATCAAATAGAAAATTATAATTGAAAACTGAGACTAGATATACAGAAAGTGCAAAATGAAAATAAATGGGAGCAGGGGTGTCCGTTGAGCTCTTGTCTGTTTGCATTATATGTAGTAGATTTAGAGGAGTAATTGAGAAAGCAACATAGTGAGTCGGTGGTGTTGAAAAGGATAAAGTTATAGGTACTGGGATGTGGTTTACATGGTGATTGTGGTGAGATGATAGAAGTAGTGAAAAGTGATTTTTAGAACAAAATGATTTAAGATTAAATGTGGAGAAAGGTGTGGGTACAAAGGTGAAGAAAGAAGTATAAAATAAAAGAGAATGATTGCGAAGTTTCAGTGAAAAATGAGGTATACGAAAATAAATATTGGAGAATGGGAAGATGATATGTAGATTATGTGGGGAGGGATAGGAGAACTTGGAGCGTATAATGAGAGGATGTGAAGAATTAAAAAAGAAGAAACGGGAAGGAGAAAGATTCTGCATAAAGGTGGTGATGTAGTAAAGAAGAAGTAATGGAAAGAATAAGAAGGGTAGAAGGAAAACCAAAATAAAAGGTTATTGATTTAATTATGCTAAAATTATGTTAGAGGTGGGGATACCAAAATCTGTTGTTCCTATATTTACTTTTTTGTTTAGCCAGTAACTTTTCTAGGTTTTTCATTAACTTTCCCCATTAACTCATTTTGCATTTATTACAAAAACAAGATAAAATTAGCAGTAAATCACCATACTCTAAAATTCAATTTAGAATTTTTTATTTTTATCCTATTTCTAAAACAATTACTATTATTGCACATGTTAATTTATTTTGAAGTGTTAAAATTAATTAGACACACTAACATAATCTAAGGATGTATCATACTTGCTCAAAAAAAATTAATTTTTCGCACCTTTTTCCCATTTTTATCTTGAAAATTAAATAAATGAAACTAATTAACAATTCAAAATTAATCTTATATGGAATTAAAAATTTGAAGGTAAAAACTTCTATGGAGTTTAAAACCGCTATCTATTTTCTTGACATAAACAAAATAAGATTGTCAAAATCTTCTTGTGGAAGAAGATTCAACTGTTGTGAAAGAAGTTCTTGCAGCTGCCGTCAAATTTATATGGAGTCTATATGGGGCAAGCATCTTCTCAAAAGCACATCTTCTGCATGCTCAATTAGATTGACCTTGCCAATGTAAAACTTCAATTCTTGCTTTATTTAATCAATCGAGTGCATTGTGATGCTTAAGGGTTAAATTTCAGCCCAACGCTTCTGCAAAAGTAGTTAAACAACGGGTTCAAGAATATTCTGGATATATTGCTCAACATTTAAGAATTGATCTAGAAAAACGAGATCAATTTTCCTACCCAGCATAATGTCCGCCCATATTATTACCGTACCACCTCGGTAGAAATTATCACTACCTCAAGAGGGAAAACCAAAACTTTCGCTAAAATATTCGGTACCAACTCCACCTTGAACCCCCCATCTCATCTCCTCCCTCCAAAACTTACCCCTTTTCTTTACAAAATGTCTGAAGTTTTCAAAAACAAACAAGTTCACAATATTCTGAAATCTTTTGATACGAAAAAATCCAACGGTTTAGATGGGATACCAGCAATCGTCCTCAAAACGTGCCCACCCAAACTTGCGCTTATTTTAACGCACCTATTTTAACTATCGTATGATCAAAGTATTTTTCCTAATTGCTGGAAGAAAACCGCTTGCAACCGATTCTCAACAAGGGCTCTAAATTAATCTCTTTCAGCTACAGACCAATCTCCCTTTTCTCAGTTATCAGCAAAGTTATAGAAAAAGCCGTTAACATCCAAATCTTGAAACACCTAAAAAAACATAACCTGATACACAACCAACAATACGGATTTCGCCAGCAAAGGTCCACAACAGATCTTCTCACTCTTGTCACTAACAATTGGGAAAATTCATTAAATTTTTTGTCAAATCACAAGTCGTCGTTTTAGACATATCTAATCCATTTGACCAGGTTTGGCACGCAGCGCTGCTCAATAAACTTTCACCTTTTGGTATTCCACCGAGACTCTGCAAGTGGATTAGTAGCTACATTAGACGCCGGGTCGAACCAGAGAAAGAATTGAGTCGGTTTTTACTAGCGTTTATTATTTGCACATACCGTAATCGAGTTGCACTATTTACAATAATGAATAAAAGCGATGTGAGTCAGAAACATAGTAAGTCGTGTACACTGTCGAGTTGAAGATTGCTATCCGGGTTAGTGATGCGTCGGATTGAACTGAACCGATGAATCGAACTCGGGCCGATACTTCAACTGATGTTGATGTAACTGTTACTGTAACTTCTTGACTGATTTCTGATATCGTACCTACTTCGTTTTATATGTGCAAAGTAAGTTTGTTTGCTTTGTCAGCAAGATCGTTAAAAAATGCTTCCGATTGTCAGCATTTCTTTAATTGCAATCGTATGTTTAAATTCCGCGTTTTATTTCGCAATATGCGGATGTAGGATTTGTGTTAATTGCGATGGGGTTGAGAGAGGTACATAAGCACTTCTCATCCTGCTAAGGCAGGCGTGCCCCAAGATTCCATCCTCGCACCCAGTCTATTTCTACTACACATCAATGACTGGCTTTGCTTCACTATTAATCCCATTCATAGCTATGATGACGACAGTACTCTTCATTCTAGTATTCGCTTTCACAAAGCAGCTTCCAAACTTTATCTAGACGAAAGGCGTCGGTCCATGCATGATATCGCTCTCCTGTGATCTCCAAACAATCCTAGACTGGAAAGCTGAACCTAGGGCATTTCAACGCATGTAAAACGCAATAATGCCCTTTGCCGCGCAAAAAAGTTGGCAACAAACACCCTATTCAGATGAACAAAACCATTCCAGAGACAAATACTTTTCTCCCTCTAACCTTTACACACTGTTCGTTTCACAAATTAGACCTGGCATGGAATACTGCTCTCACATATAGAAAACGGCAGCTCTATCAACACTCAATATCCTTGATTCTATTCAAAAGAAGCCTGTCCGGCTCATTAATGATCCCACACTGACAAAAACTCTCCTCCTTAGCCCACCAACGTGCCGTAGGTGTTTCGCTGTTTCAAAGAATTGTCCTCAATACAAAAAAAACATTGAGCATGCATCCATTTACCGTGCAGCTCTCTACGAACTGAAACTCTGCCTTCTCACGTACTTTCATACCAAGATTCTCTGAGACTATGGAATAAACTTCCCGCCTACCTATTTCCTACTGACACAAACCTCCAATCTTTAAATCACGTGTTAACTGATTAAATTTAGTGTCACACTCTGTGACACTCACGGTGCGCTAGAACTTACGCTTCGGCCTTCGTGGACTGTCTTAGATAAAAAAAAATACTTTTGCCAACAATCAACGTGCCGATACAAGAGTGACCACCACCGGACATCAGCTGCTGGTGGTATACCCTAAAACAAAACAACGCCTTTGACGGAATCCCCGGACATCAGTCGCCGATCAAATACAATCAACAACTACCGTCCAGCTGACATCTAAGTAAACCAACTTTTTAACAACCCAGGAACACACTACAGGGATGATTGATCTACAACTCCGCACCAGTCCCAGTTCGCACAATTCGAGCGGTCAGAATGTTTAAAGATAATTTAAACATATTAAATTACTGTAATTATTTAAAAATAGTTTAACCTAGTAATAATTGTGAAATAGCAGCAACATAATATTATAAAACTCAGCAAAATTAGAATTAGCGCATACTTGCTAAATGCAGGTTTCTAAAAAAGCATTTTTTATAAGACAAATGTGATTTACGTTCACACGTTCATTTGTATATAAGCATTGTCATTTATTAATAAAATTATCATTCTCCAAAAGTCTAATTAATCACTACCTTCCGTAGAACCTGGCACAGTTGATGTGTTGGTTACCTTGGTAAGCGTAGCAACAGGGTGAATTTAATCTTTAACACAATCAGTCTAAGAAGAGTTTGATCACCGTAAAAAACACCACCGACAACTAGTTCGATTTCTTGGACATGATTTTACATTGGTCCTTCGAGCCGAATGTTAATGTGATGTAAAACCATATCCAAAGTAGTCGTTACTAGATTTTTGGGTGGTGTTTTACCATGGCCAAACTCTTCTTCGACTGATCGGGAAAAAATGGAAATTCGCCCTGTTGTTACGCTTGTCGAGGTAACCAACACGTTAACTTTTGAAGAATGGTAATTTTATTAATAAATGTCAATGCTTGTATATAAACGAACGTGTGACGTAAATTACATTCGTCTTATGAAAAATGCTTTTTAGTAACCTACATTTACCTTGTGCAAGTATACGTTATGTAATTCTTGTTTTGCTGAGTTTTATAATATTACATTGCGCTTATTTTACAATTATTACTAGGTTAAACTATTTGTAATTAATTAATTATTAGGTTGGTTCCACACTCTTAATCTGCGAGTATCTGGTTTTAATCTGAATTGCGACTCGTCAGAAAAAAGTATAGCCGACCATTGCTTTTGAGTCCAGTTTAAATGTTCTCGAGCACATTTTTGGCGATGCCCTCGATTTCCTTGGTTAATGGTGGAACCCTAAGCGAGCTTTTGAAATGAAGACTTCTCTGAAACGGCGCCTGATGATTTGGCTGTAGACTGTCACGATGTACTACCTGAAGACGCAATTTTAACGCTCTAGAAGATGTAAACTTTGTCGGCGAGCCTGAATTTTCTTCCAAGATGTTGTTCCCTGGGATTACCGGCTAATGAAACTCTGTGTTGAACCTAGCCGCTCCGCTACGTCATATACTTCCAGCATTTCAACTACTAACTAAAATAAAATCAAGCAAATCTAAAAAAATGATATCTTTAGATTATGTTGATGGGTGTATTTTTAAGTAATTCGAGTAAGAATGCGCTCGTTGTTGATATATGCCCTCAGCCTGCCAATATAATTTATTTAATTCTCTCTTTCGTAAAAGAATACATTATAGATACCATAATCTTTCCGGAACTAGGTTATATCCCGAAGTTTTCTAATCAATGATTATATCTAGAGATTACTGAAATCGATTTCGAAAAAATAAAAAAAAACAATGTATTTGTTCAGTTAATAAATTTACTACCACTTAGAACAACTACGGATTACGGATAAAACCTTTTTTTGCGCTTTACCTGACATCGTTCTAATTTCAATCAAAGTGTATATTAAGCACCTTTCTAATAAACCATGCTACAGTCTACAAATTGATTTATCGGTCTCTGCTGATTTGGTTATTCAGAAAATAAGAATGTTAGTTCTAAAGTAGCTATTTAATATTTTAAAGAATACTATTTAGGTTGTAAATTAGATAAATTTAAAAATTATTGAAAAAGATTAAGTGCTCTTCAGAATCGAAACGAGGATTAATTTAGAAAAACTAATTGTTTATGTATTTAAATATGATGGTAATTTAAAATAAAGGATGTGGGTAGTTGTTTCTATGAGTATATCTAACGGCAGCATTAGTAGTAACACATAACCATTCAATCTAATGATAGGCAAAAGCTATTGCGGTTTGTGGACGGGTCAACTTGGTTAGTAGCTGATAACGACAGATACGGGCCTCTTTGGACCCACATCAGCTATAACATTACCGCGTCCAGTGTCACAAAACAGTTATTACGTCTCTTATCCTCGCCCTAAAATTGCTATCTTGCTTTAAAAATCGAAGAGGGTCTAATGGTTCCATCCCCGTTTAGTTTGTTACATACGAAATCCTAAAATTTTTCTCTCGAATTTGTCGACCAAACAATTTTCTTCGACTAAGTTTATTTTCATGAAGTGTTGATAAAATCTCAATAAAGTTTATTGCTTCATTCATTTACGTAACTATTGTAGGTAATTGAAGCGTTGTAATTGGACACGAGAACCCAAAGTAGTAGTACGAAAAACATTACATTTTTATTACTTACATGCATTGAACTTATCCTGAAAATTAGTAAACCTAGCAAAACTAATAAAAACAGCGCAAATTAATAATTGAGATGATGTCTTACATTTGTGACATTCGTTTAATATTTTCAACAAAAAAATGTGGCTGTAGAAAAAGTATCGTGCACATAAATGCAATTTCTCACTCGTTTTTCAACACACTTTTTCAAGATCGTGAGAAATCCACACAATTTATCGCTCTGTTTGCACAATAAACTATTTTGACAAATAGTAATTCGTTAGTTTAGATACTAACTTCGATTTAAAACATGAATTGATCAACATGTACTTTTTATTTCTTCATTGTTTTCAATTACAGTCGAAAAACTTCAGATGCAAACCACAATGTGCTGAAAGCTTTCGTAAAAATTGATTATCTGTAATTATGTATAAAATGTGATGTAATTCAGGTTTTCAATTTATTTTTTAATTTTCATGGTTTACTTGCATCAAATATTTACTTACAAAATCATAAACAAATAGTGCAACTGTGTTTTTAGATATTAGAAATTTTTTTTTTAGTATTTACTATAAAAGGAGAGAAATTAAACTTATACAAGGCAGTTTACTATGCCAACCTGAATCAATAGTTGTTAAACCTTCATACTTATAAGTATACATGGTGTCCCACGACGATTAAGATAAGTAATATATCAGAATTGGGCAGTAGTAGATAATTATAATTTTGGGGGTGTAAATTAGAACAAATGTTGCATCTTTTCTTGTTATTGTGTTACCCAATGAGGTATTTTTCAAATCTTCTAAATCTGTAGCCGAAAATTACAGGGGATTCAATTTGAATTTTTTAACTTCCAATCCTTTAAGTACCTGTAGCTCTTGAATTAATCACTTTAGACCCCAAGTGTGCTAGTTAGTTGGAATTGTTTTATCGGGAGGAACACAGAAAGGCTCAAATATACAGGTTGTCCCATTAATAATTTTGAATGCGACGTCACGTGACCAAAAACAAATACCTCATTGGGTAACACAATAACAAGAAAAGATGCAACATTTGTTCTAATTTACACCCCCAAAATTATAATTATCTACTACTGCCCAATTCTGATATATTATTTGCCTTAATCGTCGTGGGACACCCTGTATAAATATCCGTAATATATCCTATTAAGGTTTTATTCCTGCTACACTTTAAAATTATTTTTCAGCATACAGGTTGCTCCAAAAATAACATTTTTGAAATAAAAATGACCCCCATATAATTCATAATCAATTATAATTTCTTATGTAGATCAAATGCAATGTTGCCAAATTATTAATTATCTTAAGAATTGTTTGAACAAAAATATACTCCTGCCCCTTCATCACTGATCAGATCATTAGTTTTTCTGAAAAAATTATACGGCCCTTGAATCGTAAACTACTTTTATTATTCGATTTAGTGATATTTGTTCAAACATCCCCAACTTTGAATTGCAACATTCTGTATATTATTATGGCATAAAAGTTTGTTGTTATGTGGATTAAATCTCCTGGTTGATTTTAGTTAAAATTAGTTTTCCTAAACTTTTGGGGCCTTTCAGTAAGAGTACGGTAGGATCACTTAGAACGTGCCGACGTTTTGTTGTTGTTATTTGATCTTATCACACTCCTAACAGAAAGCCTAAGAAATTTAAAAAAACAAAAATACTTAAGTAAAATGTGTGTTTTGCGACATCTCGTGTAAACATTAACACGTATGAATAGTGTAAACTAAGCAAAATGCGTGTGTGTTAAAGTGAAAGCGCTATCTAAGCGATAGCTTTAATGCTTGTAACACACGATGCCGATAAAGCCAAGATAACTTGTACAGAAGTACACAAGCAAACAAAAGAACACTTGATGCAGCATTTCGCTCTTATTGTGAGCTCTTTAGAGGTGTATACTTAAGTATCGCCTAGGTAACGCTTTGCACTTTAACACACACATGCCGTTACAGTTAACTGTTGGCATTTTTCTTAGTTTATACTATTCATACGTGTCAATGTTTACACGAGATGTCGCAAGACACACATTTTACTTACGTTCATTGCTCCACGAGAGTTTAAAAGACCAACCGCCGTCTTGTACAGTTGTATACCGCACTTAAGTATACACCTCTGATGAGCTCATAATAAGAGCGAAATGCGGCATCAGGTGTTCTTTCGTTGCGTGTTATGCTTCTGTACAAGTTTTACTTGGCTCTATCGACACACGTGTGTTACAAGCATTAAAGCTATCGCTTAGATAGCGCTTTGCACTAACACACACATGCCGTTACAGTTAACTGTTGGCATTTTTTTTTTACTTACACTATTCATACGTGTCAATGTTTACAGGAGATGTCGCAAGACACACATTTTACTTATGTTCATTGCTCCACGAGGCTTAAAGACCAACCGCCGTCTTGTACAGTCGTATACCGCACTTAAATATACACCTCTGATGAGCTCACAATAAGAGCAAAATGCTGCATCAGGTAATCTTTTGTTGCGTGTGTACTTCTGTACAAGTTATCTTAACTTTATCGGCAACGTGTGTACAAACATTAAAGCTATCGCTTAGATAGCGCTTTGCACTTTAACACACACATGCCGTTACAGTTAACTGTTGGCATTTTTCTTAAAAATATTTAAGTTTGATCTATTAAAAAATGTTTCGTTTATCTCACACATATTTTAAGATATTAAAAGTTTTTCTTAACTTTGCCCCTAAATAAGAAAATACTGTGAATGGAACAAATCGAAACCATGACTACTAATTGTCATGTCACAGTCCTGCACGGTACAGTTTCAAAAGTGGGTAAAGGTGATTCTTGTAGATTTTTTTGCGCTGAAAACAAATTTGACCTTGAAATAGCGCCAGCACGTTAGGTTTTTTATAAAATTTTAGCTGAAATAGTAAAAAATGGCAAATTTAACCATTTTTAACTATACGTGTTTGTTTTATGTTTCTACAACTTTATTGCATTGTAACATTCGACTTAAAAATTCATTTTCCTAAAATATTCTACGATTTAAAAAAAATATATACAATTTTAAATTTGAGAGTTTCAGTCATCCAAAGTCACCCCTTTACTCCAACCATCCCAAGAAGTCCAACCAGCAAAGGCAAGATCAGTAGAAGATCCATCTAATTAACGCTAGATTAGAGGAAGATCCAACCAGCATAAGCAAGATGAGGAGAATATACGACCAATTAAGGCAAGGTCAAAAGAAGATCAGGTCAGTCAAGGGTAGATCTGAAGAAAATTCAACGAATTAGAGCTCAAAAGAAATTTATGAAAATAATTAAGATAATCATTTTGGCCCATTTTAGCTTGTATTTCAAAGCAACCTAACGTCCTGGAGCAATTTCAGATGGTTTTTAGCTCAAAAAAATCTAGAAGTATTACTTAAAACGGAAAAAAATTTTGCAAGTATGTGTTATTTAGTCTCGTTTATTGAAATCTGATGACTTTTGTTCACATTTTTTGTCCTTAACAAAAAAGTCTTTTGTATCAAAACTGAAATATTTGACCGAAGAATCAATCGATATGTTTTATATCCTTACAGAACGCTCAAAAAATTTCGCCACTAGTAAAAGTCGACAGATTTCTAGACAGAACACATATAAATGCAGATCATTTCAAAAATTGACGGAAATATTTAGAAGAACTTCAACAATTAATTTTAAAAAACAAAAAAGAATTAAACTTGAAATAAATAAAAATAATAAACGTTTGTAGCTGTATAGTTGAAGACCCGCACAAAAGTGGTAGAGACATAAGCAGTATATTTCCAGTATCTCTGTAATTTGGGTCTCTTAGTTGGATTTGTCATTCAAAAAACCGCATTCCACAAACATGGTCTGGGAACAGGCATAATTTACACTTCTGCGGAGATGTGAAAAAAAATCATTCTTGTGTAGGCATAAGATCTTGATAATCATCTAGGAGATGTATTGAGAAGGACGTGGATCCAGCTAGATAGTGTGCATTGGAGTTTAAAAAACTGTAAATAAAAAATTTTTGGTCGTTAGACTGAAAGAGGGAAACCGTTCCATATCTGAAAGAAATACTTGTCTACAGAACACCACTCACTAGAGCGGAAAATACAAGAAAATCGATCCATTCAGTCTTTCTCTTAACGTTGCAAAATGTAAACATGTTTTCAACTGACAACTGATGCAGTGACATTTTTACAACAGAACATAGGAAATAAAGTATAACTATTTCGCCATTGATTGACATGGAATTTTTAAATTAAACATAAGAAAATGATCATAAATTTTAATTAGCAGATCGTGCTTGATTTATGTCAATAGTTAAATACAAAGAAGTTTACAATACAAAAGAAAAACGTACAAGGAAATAACTATGCCAGCGTAAGCACGGGGTGCATGAAAAGATTAATCGACAAATTAAGATTAAATTATCTATTATTTGTGGATACGTGCTTGTTACAATTTATTAATCTTTCTACAAAGGAATATTTTGCAACAATGACATTAGAGTAAAGTAAATAAAAGTACCATCATGAAATTCACTTAATGCATTTTTCTATTAACAATAAAAAAAGACTACAAATTTTTGTAATTTTGATGTTTGTCGTTTTTAAAGGTACATGCAAATTAATGTGTGTTTAACAACAAACTTCTCTCATGGAGAAACAGTCACACTAATGTTACGTCCATTGTTGAAATGACGTTTAGCCTTGGCCAAATTAGAAGCGTCTTTTTTCTAACTCTACGATCGGCCTATGGTTAATTGTATTAAATTTTTCATTTATATATTAGCCAAACTTCCAATGATATCTTTATTAGTTTTAAAATTACATCACCGTTTCTGTCAAAGATCTCCACGTGTACAATTAATATCCCTCAGCCTCTAAAGTTACTGTTATAGAAACTTCGCCGTTATAACTTCAAGCAAATTTTGGTATGTTGTAACTAAGACACCTATCATTTGACAATCTTAATGAACAAATTGTTGAATCAAGCTTACCATAGAAATTAAAGAAAGTCATTGCTTTTGTTCCCTTGGAATTAATTAGAAAACGTGTATGAATCATCAACATCCAACAATTTCAATGTTTCTTATCATTAACCTCAAGTTTCAAGTTTTTCGTATCTTCATCTTGATGAAACTCTTTACGATAGTGGCAAAGCGTGATTTATCACTTTGACACTGTTCAATCTCAAAATGTGTTTTTGTTCAATGTTGGCTGCTCTATTCTGACTACGGTACGAACGAAACACAAAAACACTTTCTTTAAAAATAATTTTAATAGTACGTACATAGTCTTTCAAAAACACTTTCTGTTATATTTTGTTGCAAAATTTTTGTTTTACCTAAGTTTTAATTAAATATTGTAATTAAATTGGTTTACATCAAACATAGCTCTTTAAGACACCATTATGAAGGTAATTCTAGAATACCCCAGAACGCACAAGACTTACATATTTTTCTCAGTTTGTTACAATATGTTTAAACACCGAATAGAAATAATTTGTACACACATTCTAGAGTTTAAGGTAAACGTTTTCATTACAGCACAAAAGTAATCTCAGAAGGAAAACGATAAAAGAATAAATTAAAGATTGAACATGAGAATATAGTATAGATAATTTTGCACCACTGCAGCCCTTTGGCCAAGTAGTAAAAAAATCAGAGAATTAAGGTTTTTACGACTGTCATAGTTTCATCCACTTTCCCAAGAAAAATCACTAGGATAAAGAGTTAAATAATCCAAAAAGTTTTACACAAGCAAATAAGGGTCTTCTCGCATTTTACACCATATGATGGATGGATTATCCTAGAAGTTTTTTAAATCTAATACGAGGGTTGCTATTTATTGTTCTGGCCTTGGCAACAGTAAGTGTTGCTAGGCGACCGCAGACGATTTTAATCGAAAGTTTGATATTTTTAAACATAAATTCAGCAGACGATTTACCATTATAGCTGTATTTGTGTTGTTGACAGTAAATTGAAAAGTTCTTCTCTTTCAAAAAATGGAATTGAATCGTGAACATTTTCGTGCGATTATTTTTCGATGCTGTGCGTGAACTGATAATGCAAGATCGTCATGTGACATACCGTGAGATAGAGGCGTCTTTGGACATTAGTATGACTAGCATCAATAAAATATTACATAAACATTTGAGCGTAAAAATTTGTTTGCGTTGGATCCCGCATAATCTGACAAATGCTCAAAAAAAGGCTCGTGTCGATTGGTGCAAGAAAATGTTGGAAAAATACGTTCAAAGGTACATCAAAGGCTGTGTATAACATCTACACAGGTGACGAATCATGGATCTATGCATATGAGCCGGAAACAAAACAGCAATCAACTGTATGGGTCTTCCAAGACGAGGCAAAACCAACAAAAGTTGTTCGAGGAAGAAGCACATCGAAACAAATGGTTGCTTGTTTTTTCGGCATTAACGGTCATGTGGCAACAGTGGCGTTAGGGCAACGCAGGACGGTCAATCTGAATGGTACACGACCATTTGTTTGTCAGAAGTCATCGGAGAAATTTGAAAAAACAGAAGAACAGTCAAATCATTCTACAGCATGACAATGCGAGCTCTCACACATCGACTCAAACAAAGGCATTTCTGAAGGAGCGAAAGATCGAACTGAAAATTGGTCTAAACGCATGCAAAAGTGTATTGATCGTCATGGAGAATATTTTGAAAAACAATAAAACCAATTTTAATCCTACATATTTGTTTTTTTATTATTAGGCCAGAAATATAAATAGCAACCCTCGTAATACCGGAAATCTAAATAAAAATTAGCCAAAGTCTGTAATGTCAATTTAAAAACAGACGCTTTTTGGTTTTTTAACATATTGTCGGAAACACGCTTTTCTATGAGTCAAGAAAAAATGTAACCATCATTTTTTGGGCAATGGAATGCCGTAGAATCACTTCCGCGGCTCTAATCTTTTGGTATGCCACAGCATTGATGCTTATGGGTTTTGGGTTCATCCACATTTCATCTCCGATAATAACACATTGCAAAGTATTCATCACTGGGCTCTAAAAACTTTCTACAACACTCGACTCACATTTGTTTATTTGAAATGTGATGAGCATCTTACACTCACCTTGGACAGGTTAAGATTGTCATAAAAAATAGTTTAAATAGCACCTATACTCGCTTCTGCTATGAGTGTGACATCACTAACCGAAGCGCCACATTTTATAAAAGTGGATAAATAAGAAGCAGAGACTAGGTAAACAACCACCTCTCTTTCTGTTTAAAGTAATTTTTTTAAATTTTCTAAATATTGTTACGTCTGTTATTATGATCGTCTTTCGCTAGAATATCTAGAATGCTGATGATAACTAAACAAAACTAGTATTTGTGCCAGGTGAGAGGTCATTCATTAGCTAACAACATGAGGTACTAAAAATACATTAAACGGCCTTCCGTGTATTATTGTTATATTTAATTATTTGTTTCTTCGTAACACTTTTTCGCTTAAGTTATTCTTTTTTCTTAAGATTTGCTTTTTTTAAAGTATTTTACTTATGATTTGTTTCTACGCTTGTTTTGATTGTCTTTTACTGTATCTCTCTCATCATGTACAATTTGATTATAGTTAATTCGTGGCATGTGTCTTTACCTGGTTTATGTTCCATACAGGTGTCCGAAAAGTAATACTGCTTGCTGGATATAAAAACCAATCAAAGACGCGAATTAAAAGAGTTGGCAGAGATAGATAGACTGTTCCTAGAGACAATATATAGACGAGATTATTTTAAATAACTAATAACTAATTAAAAGTGCGTCAGATCAAAAAATGCTGAACGGTTTTCGATTTAGAATTCCAGCTCCTATTTGCATCTTTTTTGTGGTGTGTTACTTTTGAGACACCTTGTATAATTTTTGATTGATTGTATTTTCAGTTCTTGTCTAATGCATATATTTCTGATTCTATCTCAGGTACTGCATTTTTGTGAGTTATTTTTGTTGTCAATGGTTGCATAATCAATGGTACGTGGAAATAGATTAATCGCGTGAGTTCCAGAAAATTCGTAAGTTCACATAATTATTTTAACTAGATTTATAAGTACACGGATTGAATTATACATACAATCATACATGCATTCGAACAGTAAATCTCTCTAGAATATAGTGATAGATTTATTTTCGAATTAATTCATCACATTTTTATTTAAAACTTAAAATTACCTACATAGCAAAAAATTTAATTAATTTTTGTTTAAGAAATTAGTAACTATGTAGGTACATAATTAAAATAAATTCATCTTAATTTAAGAATTAAAATTATGTACACAAACAAAAACTCATAGCATTAAAATTATGTATATGTGTAATTGAAATGACATACTAGTAATAATGTAATAAAGATACGAAATATTTTGCTTTCTTTTTGAATTTTTGACTTACAAATGAGAAACTTTTATAAACATTTCTTCTGGCTTTGTTAATTTTTCTTTTTATTTAGTGCTTCTAAGGTTTACTTTACTTTAATTCTTAATATAAGTGTCGCAATTAAATTTATTAACTGAAATCTGGAGATTTTTGGTTTTGTGTGCACATAACAATAAATTATACAACATGGGTTAATTCAGAATTAAAATTATGTACGTATTGGAAATTTATCAAATTTTATTTAAAACTTCAAATTATGTAGGTACATAATAGACATTAAATTATGTAGTAGGTACATAATTGAGATAAAAAATTAATAATAGTAACAATGTGATAAAAAACTGTTGGAGTATTTCTATCATACTTGACCTACTAATCAGGAATTTTCATAGAATTGTCTCTAGATTAATTTAGATTTTTTCTAGCATTGTTAAATTACCATTTTGTTCAAAATACAGTTCTGATCTAAATTAATCAATGTTTTTAATGTTCATAATTTAGTTGATTTAATTAAAATTGTTTAAATTTCCATTAACTCCATAATTTTAATTCTTGAATAAAAATGTTACCTTCATAATTTTAATTAAAAATAATTAAAATTTTTATGATGTACACAAATTAAATTTAAAAAATTAGAATGTGCTTTTATAATATTTTAATTCTTAACATGAAAATAACGTTATGAAATTTATCACTGCATTTAGGGAATTTGTGAAAAGTAAAACTCCCTAGACTTTAATAAAAGAATGAATTAGAAATTAAAATTATTTACTCAATAGAAATTAAATTTGTTAAAATTTAAGAAGAAAAGTCAAAACAATTTTTAAAGCATTAAAATTATCTACACATTCAAATTTCAATTTATTTAATCCTTAAAATTATGTACATAATTGAGAAACATAAGTAGACTTAATATTTAACGTTTAAGAAAAATTAAAACTTCGTGTATCAGATTTAAAATAAAATTAAACATTTACTAATGTCGTTTATAGTAATATTTTATTTTATAAATGTCAACATACTTTTACAGTCAAAGTAATTTAAAAAGGTTACCAAATTATTTAATTTTGTTGTTTTTAATTTAACTAATTGTATTTATGGCATTAAATACTAAAACGATAAATGTTAAAGCACTTTTAAAAAATTCGTTTGGTTTTTTGTTGATTTTTTTTGCAGAATAATTTAATCACTTTAATACTTTTTAAATTTTTTTGTTAAATAAAAATTTCTATTTCAAACAATTTTATTTCAAATTAAACTAAATTTTATGAGTAGACTGTGCAATTTCTTTGGATTAAATTACACCCATTAAAATAAACATGTAATAAACTTGTACAAACATTATACAAATTTCAATTATTTTAAGTAGCAATAAATTTTAAGCCGGACATCAAAAGCAACAAATTCCACCCTATGCGAAATAAAATTTTACGAAAATTAAAATAAGTGGACCGTATCACGTTTCGCGTATATACATATTGAACGGTCAGGGTGTGCTTTTAGCCGCTGCCAATATTTTAAAATAAATAACTTTAAAAGGAATCTATGGGCCGTGGGGTCGAAATTACTAGTCTAATCCTTATTTATAACATGGCCGTGCGTCTGACGGGACCCTACATGGTTATAGACTCGACATACGTTATTTTAGTGCCCCTATCTTTTATACAATACCGAGACCAGTTAGATACAACATTTGCATTATTATGCAGCTGCATTTTCATATTATATAAAACATCACCTATTTAGTATATATGGTAACTTATTTCAACAATTTCAGTCGCGTCGAGAATCGTAGGTCGAAAGTACGTCGGCGCTCTCCAAAAATTTTAAATTTCAGCCAAGCAATTAGTTTTAGTGCTTTGACGTGTGTATGCGTAATAGAAATAAATTTTTAACTCGAGTTTTTGTTGTAAATATATTAATATAAAATGAGCTCATAAGTTTAGTTTGTTGAGGCAAGATGAAGAGTAAGGCGCAGTATCATGAGCACCAAGGGACGCGTCCCTCGGACACTTTCAAAATTTCAATGTGTCTTTAGGGATTCTTTTAAATTTTTGACACATAGTAAAGTAGAAAACGTGGTCATTTCGTGAAATTTGATACTCTCTTAAGCCCAAACTAAACGCGGGGTTCGCATAATTTCGAACTTTAACGTAATACATTCCCACGAAAAAAGTTTAGTATAGTGTTTAACTGTACGGTTAAAACCTTATACCTGACCTTAGAATACTAAGGCTACCACAATAAGCGCGATTACAATTCTATGTCACATTTAATCTGCCTGTTCAAACAGAACTGTTTAATTAAGGGATATGGCGAGTCTCGTAACTTAAACACAAGTGTCCGCTACCGCTTGCTGAGCTTTACACGAAACTACGCAAATATGCTTTATACTATGAAAGTCGCGAGTCAATACCTTTTAAGATAATTCATTGTATCCTTCCTCTGCAAATTTCATATTATCATTAAACAAAGAGAATTTAATGGAAAATGTCTACTACTATTTAAACAACGCAGTTATAATGCAAGCTTTTTTAGAGCTTAACAAAGCAAAACTATATTTTGTGAAAAACTTACTCTAAAAATAATAACGTTAGAACTGTAAAAGTAATTCAAATGATTCATACAAAACAAAGTAATTACTTTTTTATGTATAAAGTATGTTTTCTTCATAAAAATATAGAAATCACCGTTTTGATAATTTTAATTTAGTTTTAGTTTTGGTTAAACTTTTTCATTAGTTTTATTTATAATAGTGTCCCAAGCGCATTTTAATTTTTTAGCCAAATTACAGAAAATGTTAAATAATAGAACACTTAGTATATTACGAGCTCATTTAAACCATTTTTTTAAGTTTTTAACAAATTTGAATCAAGTTGATGACTGTATTATTAACCGGTTAAAAGCTTTCAGTAAATTCATGGAAAAAAAGCTCGTTTTAAAAATTCGTAGTTTGGTTTGATAGAAATGTTTCTGGCATTTTTTTACTAAAGCTAATGTCAAGTTTTCATAGTTAACGTTTTACTAATTTTGGAATGTCCTGTGTATTTTTATAAAATTAAATAATGCTGTCGATAAGCTGCAAAAAAAACCCAGAATGTACTAGACAAACATTTTTACAAATTTTAAAACTATTGTATTTATTTAATAAAAATTTAATAAAATTTTTTCTTTATTAATTATGTCCTTGAAAACGGACACAAAATGGTTTCATAAAACTATGTTTCTAACTTAACTCATCTTGGGCATATTCTTTTGGGAAAATAAAAAGAATGTGGTTAAATAAAATGAGCCTTTAATATACTGAGTGTTCATTCATATCCCATAATTAACAAATTTTGTTAGTTTTTTAAATTACTATAAGCAGTTCCATTGTAGAAATTAATGATTTTTTTTTAAATAATACATTTAGTAAACTTAAACTTTTACCCATTATTATTTTATTTACTCATTTTTGTACACAGCCGGTTGCTGTTAACAGCAGAACTAAAAGTACTTTTCTTCCGTTCTAAGCGGACGAAAAGGTAAGTTGCTAAACAATAAATAACAAAACTACTTTTACTGCCGCTTTGAGCCTGTCGACATTAAATCATATACCTTATAATAAATTTATATCAATCAAGTTTTATTTGTTCTAAATAGATATGTATGTATAATAAAATAGCATACAATTTTAAAATGCAAACAAAATTATTTCCCATCCATAAAAAATAAATTACAAAATTAAAAATATAATAAATTTATAGCAACTTTTCTTTTTCGGTATATAACTTACAAACAGGTCCTAAAATGTATTGATTTTACTCCTAATATTGATTCCACAATGACTCTCAAAAATGCTAACAAATGACACTAAATTTTGCCGTATTAATTAAAATTGCTAAAATTATCACTTGTGTAACGTTTTTAGATAAGAAGTAAATATTTGTTTCTATTATTTTTAACAATTTTTAATTGTTCAATGTATTAAAGTATTTTACTAACATAATCGCTCAAGGTAGGTTATTAAATATTTTGTTGGTATCAAAATAGTAAATAATGAATATGTATTGCATTTATTTAACACTACATTTTTGCGTTTTAAAATATACCTAAACTTATTTATAATTATTACAAGTTACAATTTTGATGCTATGTTCATTACATATATTTTTTTCACATGATTCACACATTGGTTTGTGTTTTTTAGATTCTTTTGATGTGCATGTCTTTTACTAAACACAATTCATTTTTCGGCGGTGATTTTGTTTTTTCTTCTTCTTGTTTATTTTAAAAATATTTCTGTTAATTTGATTCTATTCTGTAGATGACGAGAACCAACTTTAGAACAATCTCTTGGGGGTTGTTCTAGTGGACATCTTTTGATGTTATGTAAATTGGGGCTAAATTTTCAATATTGTCGTAGAGAATATTGTCTGAGATTACCATTTTTCTTGGTATAGTACTGTAAAATGTTTGATCCATTCATCTTCTTCGATGTTATCAATCTGAATATACTTATTAATTTCTTTTTCTTTGTAGGTCGTGTTCCATGTATTTGCTGAACCGTTTCCAATAGTCTTGTTTTATGTTTTTTATGTTCTGGTTTACTCTATTTTTGTTTGTTTGTAAATACCCCACTTCTAATGTTTGTTTGGTTCTATATTTGAAATATGCATGTTTCTTTTTTGACGCTAGTTCTTAATTAAGTCATGGGGTTTTTGTCTTTAGTGCGTTCTTGTTTACTTTTTTTTACCAAGTGCTTCTTCTGCTGCCTTTATGATCCTCTTGTTGATCTTTGCTTCCCATTTTGTTTCTGACTAATGGTTTTCTTGCAGTTCCTCATCTTGTAATTTTTCATCTAGTCTTTTTGGTCTAGTCGCTTAGTGCTTGATTCAACAATATTCTCTATGTTCAGTTTTTCTACAATCATAGGTGTCCTTTTATTTAATTATGCGTGTAGTCTCAATTTGCATAGTCGTGGTCTGTCTCTATATGTGCTTATGTAAACATTACTTGGTCTATGACTGGGCTTTGTTGTCTCGTGTTTTTCTATGTTATGGTTTGTTGTATTTGATAGTCAAAAAATTTGTTGTGGATTCTTAGTTCGTTCATACCTCAAAACCCCGCTTTCGTTACTCATAGGTTCATTGTGTCTCTGATTGATTCCAGGTATTACTGTATCCCCAACTCGAGCATTAAAGTCTCCCAAGATAAGTATTTTTCCTGGTTATTTATTGTATTCAGTAGTTCTTGGAAATCATCATAAAATGTCCCTCTTATTTGTATTTGTTTTATTTATGTCAGGTGCATATACTGATATTATGTGTAGCTACATTTTTCCAAGATCCATGGTTACTGACATGATTCTTTCATTTACATATTTAGTGTCGAGTATGTTATTGATGTATTTTTGCGAATTAATATTCTTACACCTGCATATATTACCCTTGTATGTTTTTCTGTTTTTCTATAGGTAAGTACGTAGTTACCTTTTACGACTGTACCTTTCGTTTCGCTAATACTGCATATACCTATCAATTTTGTGGTTTATCATTTTGATAATGACTTCTTGTTCTTTGGTGTTCCATGAGTTTATGTTCCATGTAGAAATTCTCATAGCATCTTTTTTGTTTAAATTTGTTCTGTTACTCTTTGTCATTTTTCTCGTCGTATCGTCATCCTATAATCCGTCCTATTTCGAGGCTTGGTATGTGTGACGTAAGAAGCATTATTCAACAACAAACAAGCGCATTTCTTTTGGTTACATATTTATGCACTATTTGATCTAAGGGGTCTACGTCTCCTTTTGTTTATTTCCGGAATTTCTCTTTCTCATTCAGTAACTGAAGCGTAATGCATGGTGGATAATAATGTGGCGCTTCTATTTATTTTGAGCACATATGAAACTAGAGTTATGCTTTTAGTAAACGTAAACTGGTACAGTAGTCCATATTGATTTTTAACAAACTTGGTGTTTTATTTTTTGCAAACTGCTTCTACCATGGTGAGTTCATTACGTAACAAACTTTGTGTTAGTTTAAAATCAGAGAAAAATTTAAAAATCACATTTCGATTGGAATTCTATATGGTTCCGTGTACTACTTTGCTTGTTAATTCTACTGCCCTTGTGATCTCTTTTACGATATTCCTTTCAACGGATAACATGTCGATGAGTCCCACAACCACCAAATTTTCATTCGGTAATTTGTCTGGTTTAGCAGACATGATTGTATTGGCTAAATAGACAACGTCCTCTAAATGGAACTGGTTGTTTATCCACAGTGATGTTTGGACCTGGTATATAATATTTTCACAAATTTAAGTTTCCCAAACATCTGTTTATTTAGCAATATTTTCTCTTATCTTGTGTCTTTATTATCAAATCGAGTAAAGTTTAAAAGTTATTTAAATCTTCCAAGACCCATCGTTGTACGGAAGATACAGCGTCCATATCTAGAACTCCACAGAACATTACAAAAGTGGACGTTTGTTTTAGATAACCTGCCGTTATGAATAACTCCTGGAATGCAAACATTTTAATATCGTCGTAAGGTGATTTGTTTTAATTTTTAATTTTTTTTTTTTTTTTTTTTTTTTTTTTTTATTGTTTTAGTTGTGGTAAAAAATAATTCAAGGTATCAAAAACCTAAACTAAAATTTTTTTGATTAGGATTTAGTTTTTGAATCATTTTCAAGTAGTTGATAAAAAAAAACTTTGCTAATAGGTACTTTTTAGAGTGTTCAGTTTTATTTCTATAAAGAAAATTATTGAAAAAATGTTTTCTTTTTTTTTATTTTGAGTGTTTACTCTTTTAATCACAATTGTTTTAGTTTTGTTAAAGTTTAGATAAACCAAAATATGCAGCTAAATTATAAGTAATGTACAATTTTTTTAAAATGATTTCTAGTTGTTTTCACTGTGTAATTTTGTTATGTCAGTATTTTTCAATTTGTGTAGTTTTATTTCTATAACAAATTTGTTTAAAAAAATGTAGTGATAATACTTGTAAATTTTGTTAATGGGTTACAACGTCAAATTCGAAATTTTGATCATAACATCAACGTATCATTCTTTAATTTTGACCACAACATCAAATGTGACCATAAAGTCAAATTAAGATTTTGGGCATAACGTCAAACGACGCTCGTTTTATAAATAAGCAAGTCTATTAGGTCTAGTATCAACATTAACCATAACGTCAAACTTTAAAGAAGATCACAACGTCAAACGTCTCCAACCCTTTATAAATAGTTTATAAATAATAAGTAAAATATGTGTCTAACGACATCTCGTGTAACATGGATACGTATGAATAGTATCAAACTAAGAAATGCCAACAGTTAACTGTACCGACTGTGAATGTTAAAGTGCATATCGTTATCAAAGCGATAACTTTAAATGCTTGAAACACACCTGTGTCGATAAAGCCAAGTAAGCAGCTGCATCAGGTGTTCTTTCGTTGCGTGTGTACTACTGTACAAGTAATTACTTGGCTGTATCGACACACGTGTGTTTCAAGCATTTAAAGTTATTGCTTTGGTAACGATATGCACTTTAACACTCACAGTCGGTACGGTTAACTATTGACATTTCTTAGTTTTATAAATAATGTACCACCTTGAGTTCGACTTTAAAGGGCCGTTGCTCCGTTCGAAAGTATTTTTTATAAAACAAATTAATGGTAAATTTAGGACACCCTGTGTACAAAACAATAATATCTACTATATTAAAACTACACTCACATATATCCTTGTACTTTTATTCTGTCTAATGACACAAATTCTTATGGTGGTACTTGTGATTATGAGTGTTGGAATTTGTGGTTAAAGTCGCATTTGAAGTTTGACGATGTGGTCAAGTTAGACGCCGTGGTCAAAAATTCAAATTTGAAGTAACCAATTGACATTGTGGTCAGGTCCCATCCCAAGCACCGTCATGAAGGAAGATAGTTTTTTGAAAGGCGTGACCAGAACGTCAGACTTTATTTTAACCACAACGTCAAATGCAACTTTAACAACAAATTCCGAACCCCAGTATAGATTTAGTGACAGTAAGACCCAGATTTTTTTGCTTATTTTAGTCGTACCAGACCCTTGGCAATACTTATTCGTTCAAAAATTCGAGAAAAAAAGTATTTACGTGTTTACAATACATATAATTCATAGGAAGTATAATTTAACATAATGAATACTATTCGTAACTGAGCACTTATCCATTCATATATGTTGTCCTGAAATTAGGTGGACAAACTGAATTCGTATAATGTACGACATAGAAAAATAACATTAACATGTTTAAAATGAACATATATCGATAAATGCTTCTTAGCCTAGTTACGGCCCCTTACCAACCAAATCATTGTCCATTATAGATTTTCTGCTTAAAAAAAAATTCTGTAGGATTTATGTACAAGGATATCGATACTTGTGACATTCTTGATAAACTGATAAAACATGGAACACCTCAATAAAAAAATAAAAATTAAAAACAAATTCAAAAAGTACTGCACTTTAAAGTTTAATTATAAATATTCAATGATTAAAATTTAATTTTAAGAAATGGTTTTAGTTTAATTCAATTTTATTTTTAAATCAATCTTAAAAACCCATTTAAGGGTTTAGAAATCGGTTTTGAAAGCGAATTTTTAAAACCAATATTAATAATTAAAACGAATCCAAAAACATTATTGCTTATGTAAAACAATTTTGGATTTTTGCGTTGTAATTTCACGTTTTATGCCAGTGCAATACAAACATTTATTGGTTTAGACAAATTTGAAAAAGTATTCTAATAAGAAATAAATTATTTGTTTCATTTTCCAAAGTTTCACAGCGTCGAGTCGATTTTAATAATTAAAATAATTGGAAAACATTATTTAAAACAAAACCTCGTACTTTAAATTTCATTGAATACGTTTTTCTCGTAGGTATTTAAAATTCTAAAATCTTGTTTGACGTAACCAAACGTTAAAGTACGAAAAAAATATCAATTCGAATAAATTCAGAACAATTATGGTTTTAGGCAAATTTGTAGTTAAGAAAAATGTATTTGTTTTTAAATGGGGTATTTTCGCCAGGTTTTTTAATTAATTTAGTTTCTGTTTATAAAAAAAATTGTTCAAAAATATTTATTTGTGAATTTTATTAAAAGAAAGCCTCTTAGGTACTTAAATTTAATTAATTAAATATTGTGTATTTAAAATCCTGAAACTAAAATCCCGTTTGATTTAACCAAAATTAATTTGAACAAACCCAGAAGAATTGTCGTTTTTATACAAATATCGAAAATATTTCTTTTGATTTATTTTCACACAGTGTATTTTTACAAAGTTTTACGCTAGGCTTTATTAATTTATTTAATTTTTTCATAAACAAAACTATAGAATAAAAATTATTTGTAATTTTATTTACAGCAAAATCTTGAATTAAAATTCAATTGAATAAATTTTTGTTGTGTTTAATATCCTGAAACTAAAATCCTGTTCGGCGTAACGAAACTTTTAAACTCGAAAAACTAATTAATTTTAACAAATTCAGAAAAAAAATATTGTTAGTTAAGATGTTTATTTGTTATTGGATCCTTTTCATATTGTTTTCACATAATTTTACACCAAATATTTTTAATTTCTGTAAACAAAATTATTGTAAAAAAATGGTTTATTTATTTAAAATAAAATCTTGTATTTAAATCATGTTAAATGTAATCTGAAGAAATTTACAAAAAAATTTTTACTTTTGTACATATTTGTTATGTTAAGAAAAAATGTATTGGTTTTTACTTTATTTTTACGGTTACTTTACAAAAAGCTTTTTGATTTATCTATATTTATTTTTATACATAAAATTATTGAAAATGAAATACATTTGTTAATTTATTTCCAGCTCGTACTAATTCGAAATAGTTTCAGAATTTTTTGATTCAAATTTCATTAAAATTTAATTATTTATAAACGAAACAATCACCTTGTTCCACATAAAGCAAAGAAATTTACTATTATTAACAATTGTTTGTTGTATGTTATTAAAAAATTCTTTGTTATTTTCGAAAAAAAAATATGAATTTATTTTAGAAGACCAAACAAAATTAATAGGTTTTCTTTTCGTATATTAAGAACTTTATGGAAATAGAATTTTCTCTTTTTATCATTTATTATCGTAACATAACGTACAGGGTATACGCCCCCAAATGTGAAGTTTCTTATCTGTTTAAAGTAGGGTCACTTTTTGCGCCAGATTCGAACTGCTTCTGAATAAAACCTCTACGGTCATTGTCCGGTTTAAACGTCTTTTCATTTTGGAAAAATATTATACTTGTACACCTCCACGTTGCAACCCTTCATAAATAAAAGGCAGCGAACGCCTATTGGTTTCCCCACTTTTTTATCCTTATGGACAACTGGACACCTTGCACCCCCAATCTGTCTATCTAGACATGAAATAACAAAATGGTTGTAAATTGTAAGATTTACTAAAACATTTTTAACTACTTAACATATGCATATAAGGCTGTTAGAAATAATAGCGTGCGTCATTTATTAAAAAAAGAAAGGATAAGACGCACGTCGCGTCTACGCTTCAATGTATTCGAGAAAAAAGACGGTATATAAAAACTCGATACCCATAAAACTCACCCCTAATGTAGGGTTTGAAAATACCAGATTTAGCTCCACCTAGGGTTGACTAGGAATACTAGTTGGTTCTGGTTTCATCGACCTCGTGGTTCACTTATGAACTAAAGTATTTGGCGCACTCCCAAGTTTAAATGTATCAGGATCACAGAAACTTATACTTTTTGGAACACGCACTTTTAACGTAGTTTCTATATTAAAAATGGTGTGATGTTTAATTAACCTTGTCGTATCCGCATAGGTTACAACTTTGAATGGATAATGGTGATTTATTAAAAATATTATGTAATTTCGATTTGAATTTTTACAGTTTTAGTTCAGAATGTTGCGCACACTAGCTTGCATAAACGATAGCAATCAACCTCGGTATTTTAATTTCAGTAATGGTGACACATGTGATCTTTAACTATTTAATTGCTAAATTATAAATTAAATTAAATCATGCATTATGGTTTTAATTTTTTCGTTATAAATACAATTATTAAGTCTAATCAAAAGGTACATATATTTTGTGTAATGTAGGTAATCTTGTTTTTCTGTATGTTATTTGGGTTTCAGGTTTGCCAACAATAATTTTTTCCGAAAATCCATTTATTGTGCAAAAAAACAAAAGACGTCTTTATTAAGAAGATGTGTTAATTGTTGTATGTATTACAAACATCGCTAGCTCTTAGTAGGGATAAGAATATACTTGAAATCTTGTTAATAAAATAGACTGTATAAATAAAAAACCAAAAACTCAATTGATTGACTACTTACGTTACTAACTTTTTTTAAAACATAATAAATTATACAAACTATATAAAAACTATATTATTTCAATTACAAATTGTAAACATGCCCTAACAGTATTAATAATAAAAAAGCATGATTTGGAAACGTTGCAATTTTATTTTTATTTTTTCCGAACAGCTTGAAACATTCAACTTCTCGTTCAAATGTACAAAAATTTTTTTTATATTTTATGCCTTGCGCGAATTTTGGTATTATAAAATAATAACAAAACACGCTAAATTCTAAAAAATAAAAATATAAATATAAATTAAAAGAAATTTGTCTTGGCAAGAGAATGAATATTAAAAGTTTATTGGCTTGCCTAAAAAATAAACAAAAACTAAATGCTTGGTTAAAGAAAAACTTAATAATTCTTGAAGAAAAATTGAATTTTGAAAATAAAATTGGATTGTTTAAGAGTAATTTATGGAAATCCAAATATATGTCCAAAAGAACCTGAAAAATAGAGTAAACTAAATGTTTGATGACAAGCCAGAAAATGTCATAAAAGATGGTAAAAATTAAAAGTTTATGAAAACCGAATAACTGACAAAAAGTGAAACGTTCGAAAGAGGTTAAAAATTAAACAATTTTTGGATTGTTTAAGAAAATGAAATTTGTCAAAAAAAAGCTTGCAAAACGATTAAAATTTGTAGGCCTTGTGTTTGAAAATGTATCAAAACTAAATATTCATCAGTAGATAAACTGAAAAAGGTTTGGGTTAAAAATTGAAAATTATTGTTTAAAAGAATAAAAAAAATAAATGCAGGTCAAAAAAATTTCTGACAGTCTCTGGAAGACGTTAACTTTAACTTTTTAGATAAACTGGAACAGTACAGGTTATAAGAACGAAGTTAAAAACTGAGAGTATATTGGCCGGTTTAAAAAAACAGATACAATAAATATTCGTCAAAATAAAAACTTTGTTAAAGTTTGTTTAAAAAATTTTAATTGCTAATTACTGGTAAAAAACCTAAGAAAGTTTTAGAACACCCTAAGAAATTTGAAATCTGAGTAGATTTTAAAAGTGATTAAAATTAAAATTTTATTGAATTGTGTTAATTGTGTTAAAATTTTAAAGTTGTGTTTAGACTTATTTAACAAGAACTTAGAAAGTTTATGTGTTGGTCAAAATAAAAGATGCCTTTGAAATGGGTTTAAAGTGAAAAAAAGTTCGACTTATTTAAAAAACCAAAAAACTAAATGTCTCTCAAAACAAACGTCTTTGAAAGTTTATAGTATATTCTCTTGTTTTTAAGAAAATATAAGAGAACTAAATATTCATCAGAAAGAAGAGAAAAATCTACTTTAAAAGATGAAAGTTTAGTGTTTTGTTGTTTGTAAAAAAAAAACCCTAGAAAAATATTGTAAAGAGGTAAGAATTTAAAAGGTTGTTAACCTGTTAAAAAAAATTTAGTCAACAGGAAAACCTAAGAATAGATTGGGAACGAACTCAAAACTGATAATTTAATGGTCGGTTTAAAACATACTTATTAGAAAACTAACTTTTCGAAAAAGAAAAATCTAAAAAAGCTACTAATGTAGATAAACCAAGAAAGAAGTTAAAAATTGAAAGTTTAAATACTTTTTTTAAAAGGGAAGAAAATGAAATGTTCGTTAAAAGAAAATGTTATGACAGTTACATTTTTCTTGTTTGTTAATAAAATTAAAACATTAAATACTGGTGGAAAATACCTAAAAAAGTCTTAAACAACCGTAACAAGTCTGAGGAGATTTTAGAAAGTTATTAAAACTTAAACTTTACTGAATTGTTTAAAAAAGATGTTAAAACTTTAAAGTTGCCTTTGGATTTATTTAACAAAAACTTAGAAGAAAGAAAATCTAAGGATGCCTTGGAAATGGTTTAAAGTGAGAAAAGTTTGACTTATTTAAGAAAAATTAAAAACCAAATGTCCGTCAAAACAAACGTCTTTGCAAAATACTATCATCTTCACTTGTTTTTAGGAAAATACAAAAAACTAAATATTTGTCAAAACTACAAAATTTGGGAAAGGATAAAAGATAAACGTTTAATAATGTGTTTAAAAGAAAACCTAATTCTTAGACAAAAGGTTGAAATATTCTTAAAAAACTATAGAAAAAAGACCAAAAACAAAAAAAAAGATGCAGTTTTTCTAATTAATTAAAAAATCCAAAAGCTGCCAAATTTAGAGCTTATTCTCTTGTCTAAAAAATAAAGCAAATATTTGCCAAAAAATAAAATAAAATTTTGGAATTGTTGAAAGATGAAAATTTATTGGTTGGTTTAAGAAAAAGTACAAAATTTAGAGTTTGTCAAAATTAAGTCTTTACCTGTTGAGAAAACGCCAAAATTTTATTTGTTCGTTTTAAAAAAAACTCCGGCAAAATATGTTTTTATGAAAGCTTTGAAAGAGATTAAAATGTGAAACATAGGTTTCTTCTCAAAGTTATTAGAGAAAGTAAATGCTGGTCAAAAGAAAATCCTTCAAGAATCTTAGGTAGGGGCTAAAATTTCAAAGTTTATTCTTTTTCTGAAGAATAAGAAAGGTAATCGTTTGTCAAAAAGAAAACGTTTGAAAATTTTTGAAAGTGGTTGAAAGATGAAATTTTTTAAAAATTAAATATTTGTGAAAAGAACACTTTTTCAGAAGGTGTTGAAAGTATATTAATTTAAAAAAAATAGAAAACTAAATAAGTTTCATAAGATATGACATATTTCAAATTTAAAACAATTGGCAAGCTACTAGTTTCTTTAAAGTATAATAAATGTATAATAAAAACAATTTAATCGATTTAAGAACTAATAACTTTTTATGGGGATTAGTAGCAATGCTCAAATTTGGGCTATATTTATCTTGTAGACAGCCTTGATAAAGGTGAAACGTTGGCAAGTTTGTTTTTGTTCACACCACCTCCACCAGGTTCTATAAAAGCATACTCAACTATTAAAAAATTAGTTGTATGTCAAAAAAACCTTAGAAAAATATTGTGAAGAGGTAAAAATTTTAAAGTTTCTTGACTTTAATCAACAGAAAAACCTGGGAATAGAAAAGTAACCTATGGAAAAAGAAAAACCTAAGAAAGTCTGATTACAAGCTTGTTTTTTAAAACTACTACTTTATGCGGGAGTAGATAAACCAAGAAAGTTTAATGGTTTTTTTAAACAGAAGAAAATGAAATCTTCGTTAAAAGAAAAGGTGATGACAGTCTTGGGAAAAACTGGACATTTAAATTTTATGAGTTTATCTTAAAAAAAAAAATTAAAAATGAATTTAAATTAAAAGAAAACCTAATATGGTCTTGGAAAGAATATGAAAATTGAAAGTTTATTGGCTTGTCTAAGAAAAAATTTAATAAACCTAATTCAAACTTAACAATTATTAAAAAAGAGCTGAAATTTGAAAATAAAATTGGTTTATTTAAGAATAATTTAGAAAGTCAAGTATTCGTCTAAAGAAAAACTGAAAATAAGCGGAGTTCAAAATTGAAAGTTTATGAAAACCGAATAACTGACAAAAGTAAAACGTTTAAAAGAGGTTAAAGTTTTTTGAATTGTTTAATAAGAAAAATAAATTTGTCAAAAAAAAGCTTGCAAAACGATTTGAATTTGAAAATTAATTAAAAAAGTTTATTTGCCTTGTGTTTGAAAATCTATCAAAACTAAATATTCATCAGTAGATAAACTGAAAAATGTTTGAGTTAAAAATTGAAAATTATTGTTTAAAAGAAGAAAAAATTAAATGCAGGACAAAAAATTTCTGTCTCTGAAGACGTTAACTTTAACTTTTTTAGATAAACGTACAATACAGGTTATCGGAACGGAGTTAAAATTGAAAGTATATTGGCCTATTTAAAAAAAAAAACAAACAATAAATATTCGTCAAAATAAAACTTTGTTAAAGTTTGCTTAAAAACTTTTAATTACTAATAACTGGTAAAAAACCTAAGAAAGTTTTAGAGAACCGTAAGAAATTTGAAATCTGAGTACATTTTAAAAAGTGATTAAAACTTAAATTTTATTGAATTGTGTTAAAACTTTAAAGTTGTGTTTAGACTTATTTAACAAAAACTTAGAAAGCTTATGTGTTGGTCAAAAGAAAGAATCCTTTGAAATGGGTTTAAAGTAAAAAGTTATTATTATTTAAGAAAACGTAAACTAAATGTCTGTCAAAACAAACGTTTTGCAAGTTTATAGTATATTCTTTGTTTTAAGAAAATATAAGAGAACTAAATATTCATCAAAACAAAATTTACTAAAGTTTTGGGAAATAATTAAAAGATGAAAGTTTAATGTTTTGCTGTTTGTAAAAAGCCCTAGAAAAATATTGTAAAGATGTAAGAATTTGAAAGGTTGTTGGCCTGTTTAAAAAAACCTAAGAATAGATTTGAACGAATTCAAAACTGATAATTTAATGGTTGGTTTAAAACATATTAAAAACTAACTTTTCGAAAAAATCTAGAAAGTTGTTTTTGAAACTACTACTAATGTAGATACACCAAGAAAGGGGTTAAAATTGAAAGTTTAAATACTTTTTTAAAACGACAGAAAAAATTATATGAAAATGAATATTCGTTAAAAGAAAAAAATAAGGTATTGGCAAAAGGATGATAATTAAAAGTTTATTGGCTTAAAAAATTTAAAAAAAAACTAAATATCTGCGTAAAGAAAAACAATTCTTGAAGGAAAACTGAATTTTGAAAATAAAATTGGTTTCTTTAAGAATAATTTATAGAAGGCCAAACGTTTGTCCAAAGAAAAACTGAAAGTAGAGAGCTTTGGGACGGAGTTCAACACTGAAAGTTTATTGGGTGGTTTAAAAAATATTAGAACTAAAATCTAAAAACCGGCTTGTTTTTTAGAAAAAAAATTAAAATTTAAAGCTTTAAGAACAAATCAAAGGAAAGGAACACCAACTGCAGCATCTACTTAACCAACAGAAAAACACCAAAAACTGCACCAAAAACTTTACTCAGACACATGTTTCAACAGCTAAGCTGTCATCATCAGCGATACCGATACTAAAAATAAAAACAACGGGAAGCTTATATATACTATCTGCTTATCACGCATCGTTAACTTAATTGATTCTTAGATAAGCTTAAATAATTCCGAAAATCCTAATTGACCGTTATCATCATGATTCATAAGCAAATTTCTGTTTTTAAAAATTTCTAAACTTTCATAAGAATCAAGTTCGTTTTATTATCTACCCTCTTAATTAATTCAATGTCGCCTACTCTATGGCCATTTTCAAGCATATGCATGGCAATACTGGACCTATCTGTGCGATGATATTTGACATGAGCTACGTGCTCTTTAAAACGAGTTTTAATTGGTCTCTTGGTTTGCCCTATATATACTTGGTTACAGTCTTTACAATTAATTTTATATATTCCCGATTTATCACACATTTCTATTGGGTCTTTTGGATTGCCTAAAAGATTTTGCAAGTTGTTACTACTAGAGGTTACTATTTTATAATCAAATTTTTAAAATATTTTTGAAGACCTTTTGTGTATGTGAGATAATTTGGTAATTTGACATATTTCTTATCTATTTTGCTATTACTAGTTCCTAACGTTGTAATGTTTAACTTATGTTTATGTTTCTAACTTATGTTTGTGACAATTGATTCTTAAAACCATTGTATATGCAATCTGCTTAATATTTCGCAGTTCTTTATCAAAGTTTTGTTTTGACAATGGGAAATGTAATAATCTGTGAATCAAAAAGTTGAAAGATGCAAGTTTATGTTACATACTATGGTTGTAATAATTTGTTATAAACTTCATAGTGTTAGTGTCTTTACGATAAATAACTATATCTACTTATAAAAGTTTAGTCGAAAGAAAATCCAAGGATTTCTTGGAAATGGGTTAAAATGAAAAAAAATTGGCTTGTTTAAGAAAAACGAAAACTAAATGTCAGTCAAAATAACCGTCTATGTAAGTTAATAATCACTTGTTTTTAGGAAAATATAAGAAAAAAACGTACTAAAGGGTTGGGAAAGGATTAAAAGATGAAAGTTTAATGTTTTGTTTAAAAGAAAACATAATTATAGACAGGTGGTTAAAATATTCTACTGAGAAAAAAATCGAAAAAAGAATTTTTAGCAGTTTTTTAATTAATTAATAAAAAATTGAGAATTTATTCTCTCCTCTATAAAATAAGAAAGAAGAAAGTTTGTTGGATGGTTTAAGAAAAAAGTACACCAAAATTAAAACTTTAACTGTTTAGAAAATGTTAAATTTCGTTTTAAAAAAACAAAATTTTTAAGAAAAAACATATTTTTAAGAAAGCCTTTGAAAGAGATTAAATGTGAAAATTTTGGTTTGTTCTGAAAGTGATTAGGGAAACTAAAGAAAAGTAAATGTGTGTCAAAAAGAAAACGTAAGGAAATTTTGGAAAACGGTTAAAAAGTGAAAGTTTATTAATTTGTTTAAGAAATAATTGAAAAATTAAATGTTTATGAAAAAAAAACTTAATTTTTGAGAAGGGGTTGAAAGTTTATTAGTTTGTTTAAAAAATAAACAACTAAATAAGTTTCAGAAGATATGACATATGACATTCAAATTTAAAAGACATGTGGCAAGCCACTAGCTTTTTTTAAGAATAACCGGTTTCTAAACGTATAATAAAAACGGTTTCATCGATTTAAGAAGTAAGAACTTTTATGGGGATTAGTGGTAAAATATTCATAAGAAAGTCTTGGAAAGAGATTAGGCAAACATTGTGGTTTGTTTTTCTAAGTAATTGGAAAACTAAATGGTGATCAAAAGAAAATTATTAATTGGGAAAGGATAGGAAGGAAAAGTGTTTGTTTGGCATTCTGCAAGTTTTGAGAAAGGTTTCAAAGTTTATTAGTTTGTTTTAAGAAAATATTAGAAAATGTTTTTAAGAGAGTCTTTAGAAGGAGATTAAAAGGTTTTAGTAAAAGTAAAAAAAAAATATTTACAAAATCTTAAAAAAGGGCTAAAAATTATTTATTTTTGTTAAAAAATAGTAAATGTTTCCAAAAAGAAAACCTAATAAAGTTTTTGGAAATGGTTGAAAGATGAAAGTCAATGGGTTTGTTTAAGAAAAAATTAGAATATTTATTGATCTTCAACAATAAAACCTAAGCTATTAATTTGTTTAAAACAATTAAACTAATTAAACTTTTGTCAAAAAAAAAATTTATGAAAATCATGGAAGGAGATTAAAAGATAAAAGTTTTAGTTTTTTATTGAAATTTTATTTTGTTTTATTTATTGTATTTTTCGTATTCAACTCTTTTAAATATTACAATTAATTATAACCCTATTGGTATAATTTCTTTTTTTTTTGATAATATCGGAAATCTCAAAAATAAATGTAACGCATATTTTTTGTTACCGATATTGCGCAAATATTTAGAAAATATGTTGAAAACCATAATTTTAAGTGATAATTTGTTCTACATCGTATTTAAGTTATGTAAATATAACACTATAAAAAATATTGTTCTAACCCAATGAAAACAGATTGGATAAAACAAAACAGACTTTTTTTAAAGTTAGATATAACAAGGAAATAATCTTAGAAAGAAAGGAAAACAAATGCTGATTTAGCAAAACCGATTTCTATATTTTAAGTGACTAATTTGTTTATTAAAGCTTATTTTAAAATCGATTATACGGTCAAAATTTTTAATTCAAAACGAGAACGACGAAATTACTAAAGCGATAGTGCAGAAGCTAACGAACTTTGCAATTTGGCGTCTCTTCTTTATACCCTTTGTTAATGTCTTGACTTAGACTGTGAAACTTTGAATATTGACCATCTTCTAATGGCCACAGTCCTAATAATGTTAAAGGTTGTCACATGCAAAGTTGCGGTTTTGGGCTAGAGCTTGCGCACTGAAGTTAGACCATCACCAAATACATCACCTGACCACTGCTAACTTCAATACGAAGTTAATTGTATGGTAATTCTGTTAAATGACGATGAGAAATTTCACTATCCGCAAGTTACGGAGCGTTAGTCGCTAATACTAGTTTACGGAATTGAATTTAAAGTTATCGTCTTTCAAAATGCTATTCAATTACTTCAGATTATTTGTAATGTAATGATACGTGCAAACGTTAACCAAATTGAATAGTATAATTGCGAAAGCAATTTAAAAGCCCAAGGACATGGTCTCATTAATGCTTTTTTTTACTCTTCTACGGTAACTACAAAACAATGGTACAAAGTTTCGTTAAGCTTGAAATGAATAAAATTTTTTTTGTCTCCAATAACAATGCAAATGTAAATATATTGACAAAGATGGCTAATGTGTTGAACCATTTCGTTGACTTTAATTGAATTTTTATAAATAAATTATCTTAATATTTTTGAACGGAACAGAGATATTACCATGTTTATAATAAATAAAAATAAATTTGTAAAAAAAATTTAATTAGAAGAATGTAATTGCTTATTAAAATACAGTTTTATTATTTCGGACTTTTCATAATTACAGTTTTTGTTATTGTTACAAATAAAGGAACTTTACTCCTGTACCAAACTCATAATTTAAGTCAAAATGTTTGTTTGTAAAATTAATAGGAGTAATAAAAAAGTTTCCCATATGTTAAGTAGAGACACTGTATGGGTAGAGTTGCATCAAAACGAAATATGTCTTGCGTTTCAATACGAGTCAAATATTACCATAATATTTAAAATAAAATTATTGAAAATTTGATGGTCAATTATCTGAATTATTGAAGAAATTAAATAAATCGAAGTTAATAATTCTTGTTCAATGTAGATTTTATAAAAGGGTGGCATGTGATAAAACATGTTTAACACTAGTTAATATACATATATACCTGGATTAAATAATAATAAAATAACGACGTTTCTTGCCCAAGCTCAGGTAATCCAGACCTTTTACGAGATAAAGGATTCTATTTTAAAAATTATAAAACGTTGAAATTAAACCAGTTTACATTAGAACTGGTCTTTTTATAAGAAATTAATTATAGCCGCTTTTTTATGCACCTAAAATTAAAGTAAAAACTGCGAATAAGTAAATTAATATTGAAGATGAAAACGATCCATAATTCGGCAAACTAGTGAGAAGTGTTTTCAGAAGTTTAGAAAAGGTCAAACAAATTTCGCTTCGAACACTATTTAAATTGGATAAAGGTTACTCAAAGATTTTCCAAAGGGAAAAATCTACCAAAAATAGGATTATGTACAGTACATATACAACTTAGTTTCTTTAATCTATCTATGTCAGGATTCTTTTTTTCAATGTATTAGGTGGTTTTCCTCTTTTTCTTTGTTTGTGTGGTTTCTATTCCATGATGATTCGTTGCATATATTCAATATTTAATCAATATAATTACTTTACCAGGGTTGGCATATTTAGAATTTTTTGTCATCACGAACCAATCAACCATTGCACCCGATTTCGTCCACACACCGTATTTCATAAAAACGCATAAAGAAATAAATAAACAAATAATATAATTACATTGTAAGGTAGTGTGTACATCCTACAAAAATAAATAAAGAGTAAATACGATCAGATCAAACGATCTAACAATAAGTTATATTAAGTTTCTATATACTTACTTTACATACTTACATAAAAATAAATATCACATAAAATACATGGTGGGCACTTTGCTATGGAAGTCTTAACACTTATTTATTTATTTATTTATTTGTATGGTATATTTTCATTATTGTATGTGTTATGTATGGTGCTCGTAAAATCAGTATAAACCTATATAGTGTGGTGACGAAACCTGGATTTGAATTAATTAATCACTGTTACGTAATTTTAAAATAATTAAGTAGATTAATATGTCAACAATAGTTTATGTTTAAATTGTTTAAATACTTTTAACTACATTATTGTAACAAATAATATTTATTTATTTAATCGTATGGTACATTATCTTCATTATTGTATTGTGATGTAAGTGTTGTGTATGGTGCCCCAGAAGATCAGTATATATCTACATAATGTATATACCGTTTTCCAACGACCTTGACGCCATTTCCGAAAAACCATTCAATCCTAGGTTAAAAAAACGCTTGCGATAGAAGAAGTTAGAAAGAATTAGCGAGAGAAGCTCAATCTGCTGCACTAAACGACATAAAAATTCAAAATGTCGGTAGCAAACATAAAGCCAAAGAAACCGTTAGGAAAAGTGGTTGAAATTAATAACGGGATGAGACAAAAAGGTTGTAGCGACTATTTCAAAATTTAACGCGAAATACTCTCAGCCTTTGTATAAAAAACGAAGTCGTGAAACGACTAAATACCCGAACCACCAAAATCAATCAACGACTCAAAAGCGCAATTTTGAAAATTTAGAGCAAACTATAGCACCGATGTTGGTTGAATTGTAACACAACGTCGCTACCAAATCTAGCGATTCAGATGTCAGAGAGAAATCTAAAGATGTTTAAACAAAGTTTACGTCTAGGTTGACGACATGGAGTGGAATCGTCTAATTGTCCCCTAAAAAAGAAAAACAAAAGAGTCACTAAGAACTACCTGTGTTTGTTCAATGACTTCAATTTCAGGTGCATCACATTTTGTCCTGCAAAATCCACCACTGGTATTTCGCATACATTACAATAATTACAAGGCAGTTTGTTATCGACGTTTACCACGAATTTAAACACCCAGATAGAAAGTATCAATTTTTCATGTTCGCTAGTTAAACGCCAAATTAACTTCGCTAAGCTTCACGAAATTGCTAGGACGATTCCTAAAAAACCTTTCGAAAAAGAAGAAGACCAAGAAAACTTTAATCCCATTGTTCTTACAGAAGTGCGGAGTAACAAGATCATATAAGCAGCAACAAAAAATTTTGAATCTTCTATAATGGGCCCAAGGAACATTGTAGATTAAACACATCTATCCTGTTTGGCAAGTTATTTTCTACACTAGACATTTTGTACAGTGGTGTTGAACGCATCGAATATGCCCTTGCAGTTATTTAAGTAATAGTCTCTTAGTCCTGGTTTTCGCAATACTATAAATAAAATCAATTTTTTTTAAATATTTGGACAGTCGATATTGTTACACATAATTTAAAAAAAAATTGCTAAGTACTGCTTAAGTCTATCTTCTAATTAACAAATTAACAAAGATATGTCTTCTGGAGAATGATATCGTGGTTGCAGCTGATTGCAGGATACCTCCCTTCCTTGCGATAACATACAGAATGGAACAAAAGTCTGAAAACGCTCAATTATCTCACAAATGGGTAGTACAGATTGTACAACATTTTAGATAAGTACATTTGGGATACGAAGATTCCAGATTTGACATCTGCAATGTTGCCAGATTTACCGTTTTCTGATATTATTACTAACTTTGGTTTTTAAATAGATCACCCCGTATATTGTATCATTATTGGAATGTCCCCTTCAATACGAGTTCAACCATAATGTAACACTCAATATTTGATAAAGTCATGAAGGTCTTAAATTAAATAAAACTGTCCGTGCAAAATAGAATTCAAGTAATTAAATCTGGCAACATTGCAGATATCAAATTTGGAATCTTTGTATCCCAAGATATACTTATCCAAAATGTTGTACATGTTGTACAATTCGTACTACCCATTTGTGAGATAATTGAACGTTTCAGACTTTTGTTCCACTTGTATATATTTTGCAAATTTTCTTTGTTTTTCTCCATGCTGTCAATATTTTTTCTATAAAGTAGATACCAAATTATTGCAGTATATTCAAGTTTGAATCTGATGAAAGCGTGATATAAGGCTTTATGGGGTCAGTGTCCGTTAGCTCACGACACTATCTTATGATGTAACCCATAGTTGAACGTGATTTGGCAACTTATATAAATGGTAGATAAATAATGTTGTATTTCAAAAGAGGACTACGTCACAGATTTCTTTAGATTTAAATTTAAGTTTTTACATTGCACTATTTCAATAAGGAATTTAGGTCATCTATGAGGTAACTTCATTTACGGCAGTGTTAAAAAGAAGAGGGCCTAAGACGGATTCTTGAAAAACATCTCTATTAGTAGCTCTAATTTTAGATTTGCATCCGTAGAATTCAACATAGAATTTTCGCTAAGACCAATGAATATATAGAACTGTCGGAAACTCCAAAACTTTAAATTTATTAATTTAAAAGTTTATTGTTATCTCAAACTCAAGTCAAGAAGCAAGGAACCCCAAGCATTGCTTAAGTGGTTGATCATACATTTGCCCTAGTTTTTAGGTTATGTTAAACTCGCGGTTAAATTGTCACGTATCAGTGCACGATTTTCGATGTACGAGAGGATGCTGAAAAGTTCCTGGCTTTACACAGAAAGAAACGTACTAGCGAAATATGGTACACGTTTTATTCAACGTACTCCCCCAACAAGCTAACACACTTAGTACAACGCTTCTCCAGTTTTCGCAACCAGTCCAAATAAAATTGGGACGGTTGCCCCTCGAAAAACGCCCCCGTAGCTGCGATGACTTCCTCATTAGAATCAAACTTGGTGCCCCTCAGGTGTTTCTTCAGTTGTGGAAAGAGGTAATAGTCTGATGGGGCCAGATCAGGGGAATACGGCGAGTGGTTCAACAATTCAAAGCCAATTTGGTCGATTTTCGCTAGGGTGCGGTAGGAGGTATGGGAAGGCACATTATCCTGCAAAAACAAGACCCCGCGAGTCAACTTCCCTCGGCGTTTCTGCTTCAACGCCTCCTTCAATTTGTCCAAGAGAGACATGTAGTAATCGGCGTTGATCGTGCAACCCTTTGGCAAATAATCCACTAGGTGTAAGTGCCGTCATCTTTGCCTTGTTACTGCGTGGAATAAAAACTCTCCCACGTACGGATATATTACTGCGCATGCGCTCTACTAAATAATTAAATAAGCTGTGGTATTGTTTATACGGGTCTCATTTACGTGATTAGTAGCAAAGCTAGGAACTTTTCAGCACTCCCTCGTAGATAGCACTACTACAAATAAGTTTAACATGTTATTTTATTATCACGTCCGTTTGAATTTGTCTTGTAATAATTATTTTTTGTTGTTAAAGAAATGTGCAGGATTTCATATGTACCACAAATAATGTGAATTTATTTACTTCCGATCTTACCTAGACGTAAATCAGATGTCAAACGAAGATGATTATCAATCTGCGTTCTACCACCCAAATAAAAAACCATAGAAATTAAACTTAACGTGCTAAAATTTTCAACACCCCTTTCTTGAGTATTATCTTTACCGAGATTTGCCAAAATGAGAATATAATAAAAGACTTAATTTTACAACCAAGAAGATCTTTTAAGTACGCCTTAAGCTTGAGATTGAGATTTGACAATAAGTATAACCATTAGAAAACAAACCAAAACTTTCCATTTTAATTTTTAAATTTTATGCAGTTTTAATTTTTAATAATTTTTATATTTTCTCAACAGTTATACTTTTAATTTTGAATAACTGTAATTTTTTAGTTTTTGTTAAACAAACTAATAAACTTTCATCTTTTAAACCTTCCCAAAATCTCATTTCGTTTTGACAAACAATTACCTACTTTTGTTATTTTTGGAAAACTATAAACTGTCAATTTTATGCCCTTTTATAAGAAATTTTAAGGATTTTCTTTGATGAGCATTTGAATTTTCTAAGCCAAAACATTTTAATCTTTTCCCTAGATCTCCTTAAACATATTTGTTGATGAATGCTTAATTTTCAATTTTTTTTAAACAAACTATTTAACTTACAATCGTTTCTTTAAGAATTAGATTTTTTTTAAAGAACATTTAATTTTATAGTCGTCATTTAAACAAAACATTAAACATTAAATATTTAATCCTGAAACCCCAGTGAGTGTGTATGGCGTTCAGTCACCCCCCGCAATAAAACGATTGCCCAGAGTTTGAAGGACATCTTTGTATTATTCAATATGATATTGTGACGTGGCAGGCAGTAGACAGCTGTTACAGTCACATTCCACTTTTCAGTGCTTACTAAGACGTTGGTAGCTTGGATCTCATTAGTTTGGTATTTGGATAATTCATGGTATGTTATAGAATAGAATGACAACAGCTACACAGATATGATAAACGGAGAAACCACATACTGGCCAACAAATTAAAGAAAACTTCCAGATCTCCTAGATTTCTTTATAACTAGAGGAATACCAACGCAAAACTGCCTAGTTAACTCAAATCATGCCCTGACATTAGACCACACACCATTTATTCTTAGTATAGGTACTTCAGCTAAAAATAAACCTACAAATCCAAGGGTGACTACGAAATACACGGATTGGGAAAAATTGTAGAAGACGTAAACAAAAACATAAATCTCAATATACATACCTATCAAAGATTCAGCAGGCAATATTTCACTATCTTAATACAACAAGCTGCATGGCAGTAAACTTCTAGTACAGAACAACCAACAATAAGTTCCACCAACACACCCTTACACATCCGACAGCTTATCTGTAAAAAAGGACGATCACGCAACAATAACGATCTACACTGCTATAGAAGACTATCCAAGAAACTTATTGCAGCACTTAATGAAGATCAAAACTCATCGTTCAAAACATTCGTTCAGAACTTATCACCTGATGACTACAGCCTTTGGAAAGTCACCAAAAATTTAAAAGACCTACACCACCAAAGTCCCCAATAAGAAAACTCACAAACGAATGGGCTCGTTCTGACCAAGAAAAGGCCGACACCTTTGCAACCCATTTATCCTAAGTTTTCCTAGCTGAAGAACTAATACCTGGCGTCTCAAACGATGATGTTAAAGACTTTTTTGTCAAATGTCACTACCAATAAAAAGCATTAAAACAACATAGCAACATAAAAGTCCGGGATATGATTTAATAACTGGACAAACTCGTATTAAAAATGTTACCTCGTAAAGCCCTCGTCCTTCTCACAACAATATTCAATCGAATGCTAAGCCTTTGTTATTTTCCTATTATATGGAAATATGCGAAAATAACAATGATACATAAAAATGGAAACCCCCTATGAAACATCGTCGTCAGACCTATAAGCTTACTGTCTATTCCTTTATTTGAGAGGCTGTGACTAAAACGACTACAGAAGACTACCAACTAGCACATTTGCTGATTAACTACCAGTTTGGGTTTCGCGATTCACCAAGCACAAATAATAGTCAATCAGATATCCAAGAGCATCGAGGACAAAAAATATTGCACTGGAGTATTTCTAAATATTTCCAACCGTTCTACAAAGTGTGGATCAAGCGCCGCTTGTAGAAACTCAAAAGCTTGCTTAACAACAATTATTATATATTACTCAAATCTTACCTTACTGACAAAAATTTCTTTGTGAAGCAGAATGGTGCAGTCTCTCCTCACTATCCCATATAGTCTGGCGTCCCGCAGGGAAGTGTGCTTGGCCCGTTTCTCTACTTATATACAGTGCTGACCTATTATTGCTGGATTTGCGGATGCCGTTAATATTCTATCCTCAGATGATGACTTTGTAACATCTTCCCAAAACATGCAAGCTCACTTAAATCAGCTTAATAAATGGTACAACAAGTGGCAAATTAAGATCAACCAATCCAAATCTATTCAAGTAACATTCACCACCCGAACCGAAACCTACCCTCCTGTAACAGTAAACGGAATCCTAGCACCAGCAAAACCAGATGTCAAATATCTAGGGTTACATTTAGATCAATGCTTGACATGGTAGAAAAACATACAAACGAAGCAAAAACAGTTGGGCCTCAAACTCAAACAGATGTATTGGCTGATGGGCCGTAAATAAAAGCTTTCTACCAAGAATAAAATTCTTTTTTACAAAACGACTCTAAAACAGTTTAGAACAAAACACTCCGTGCGTTTGTGAACGCACCGCAGTATATTAGCAACCTAATGCTGCATCAAGATCTCCAAATCTCATACATTAGTGAAGTAATTGATACCGTTGTCACCAATTACCAAGACCGTTTTACAAGAAATCCAAACGATCTCATAGAGAACGTATACACAAATATTTTTCTCAACAGAAGAGTCACAAAAGCATGGCCTGCAGACCTACCCCAACAACACTAATTAATAGTGAAATATAAGGAGAAACGCTAGTGGACATTTCTCTTTGAAGACTAAGACTCAGTGTATCACATTTACTCAAAACTATTATTAAAGTAGAATGTAAATTACAGCATTTAAAAAAAACGTCATTATTAATCCTTCCCAAACCTTTAGTAGGTTTTTCTTTGACGAATATTTAGTTCTTATATTTTCCTAACAACTAATGATTCTCTTTCCAAGTCCACTTCCACTCATGCCTTTCTTATAACTTTTTAACCTCACTAAACGGTATTCAGAAAGAAATAAAAACAATGAGTGACTAAAATTTTCCTAGTAGGTAAAATTGAGGGTGATTTTAGTCTCTTTTGAGTCGGTAATGAGTGATTTGTATACCATTTCCAAAACTGCCCTAAATTTTCTTTTGTCGAAGTCTCGTTAAATAAGTCAATAAACAGTACAATTTTAACACCACTTTTTTAAGTTTTAATTGTTTTCTAAAATCTTCTCAAATTTTTCAGATATCTTAGGATTTTCTAAGACTTACCCAGGTTTTTATTTCACCAGTAAGCCTTTTAATTTTTATACCAAAACAACAAAAATTAACCATTAATCCTTTATAAAGGCGTTTTAAAGATTTTATGTAACAAACATTTGTTTGTTCTTATTTTTTTAAACAAGTCAATAAACTTCCAATTTTTAACACCGTATTCAACTTTTGTTGGGTTATCTAAAAAAAGTTAAAAAGTTAATTGTTCCCAAAACTTCATAGTTTTTCTTTTAATCTCAATTTATTTTTTTTAAAACAAGCTTTTTCAATTCTTAACCTAAACCTTCCTCAGGTTATCTACTGTCGAACATTTAGTTTTGATACATTTTTAAACACAATACATATAAACTTTCAACTTTTAACCCCTTACCAAAGCTTTCTTAGGAGTTTCTAGTTTTAATTTCTTTGCAAGCTTTTTTTGACTTGAGCAAGTCAATAGACTTTCAATTTTTAACCACCTTTTATAACATTATTCGGTTTAACCGACAGAAAAACACCAAAACTTTACTCGGACACGTGTTTCAACAGCTAAGCTGTCATCATCAGCGATACCGATACCGTTTTTGGTGTTTTTCTGTTGGTTAAATTAGACGATGCAGTTGGTGTTCTTTGCCTTTGATTATTTGGTTTATTTACTAAGAACATTCAGTTTACAAATATTTTTACAAAAACAAGACAATAAACTTTCAACGTTCAATTTTGCCAGGACTATCAGATTTTTCTTTTAACGGAAGTTAAGGTTTCAATTTTTACCTTAAACAATTTAATGCATTTTTTACTTTTGAAACAATTTCTCTAAGTTTTCTTTGGTTTTACATCAAACATGAATTAGTTCTAATATTATAATGTCTTCTATAATCAAATCGGTTTAAGCGTTGTTTAATCGGTTACACAAATAAAGCAATAAATATAAATATATCAATGGCAATTCAGAATATTGTGCTCTCTCTTATATATTTTACAAATACATATATAAATAAATTAGCGAGACACAAAATGAATAGTTATCAGAACATAGATAGCAGTTGCTACCAAGCGAGACGGGTTCTTATCCTTTCTTGAGCGACAAACTTAATCAGCTAGTTTTAAGTAAGAACACAGAGCGTGTTAGTTCATATGTAACAAAAAGTACATGTTTTAGAAGCGCTACCTTAACTTATAAAGTAATTCATCAAAGTACTCAAGGTTACTTTGATAACAACACAAACAAGAATGGATAAGACACCGGCGAGTACAAGTAAATTTGTATAGCGACATAAAAGTTTTTTACTATTAAAGATATAATTACTTTAAGATAAGTTACTTAAGCTATGATAACAGACGTGTATCATTCATTAATGCGTCCTTTGAATTGTTCGACATCAATAGTTCCAACTTTATAGTTAATGAAAGGTACTAGTACTGGTAATTGGATTGTTCGGATACACACACTAAAATTGAAGAAAAAAAAAATAAAAAAATTTAAAAATTTTTTTAAAAAAAAATTTTTTTACTTTTTTTTTTTTTTTTTTTTTTAAAAAAATTTTTTAAAACACTTTTTTTTAAAAAAATATATTTTATTTAATTAAATTCTTCCTTTTTTTTATAATAATAATAAAAAAAAAAATAGCTGAAAAGCAAATGCACTGGCGGTGAATTAGGTCTGCGGCAAAGTTTTGAATGGAATCCCCTTCTAGTGTTAAGACGAGACAACCAAACGTCGCTGGTACCCGCTAACTTGAGAGACAGGATCCTAACCGGCAACTCCAAGTAGCATCTGTTTTTTTTTCAAATACCAATCTTCGAGCCCCGCAATGGTCGAGATTCAATTACGACAACATGTGACAATAACGGTTCCAGAGGACGTCCCACAACTGGACGTAACCAAATTCCAGCATACACAAAGGAGAGTAATCCCAGAAATACGACAAGGACAAAGAAATTGTAATAAGTAGAGAAACCAAATGTAGCAAACCTTCGCCACGCGACGAAATATGGGTCAGTATGCTCATCTGCAAACGTTTAGTCTAAACAACATCCAGCTTCATTTATAATGTACTGTACATTCCCCAAAAAGACGTATGGTTATAAAAATTCCAGATTAATCCATCACACTGACTTAGGTTTAGAATTTCATTTCGCAGTTCCTTTTCAATCAATCCTTTCAAGTCAATCAGAAAGAGAAAGAATTCCTTTTTTTTTAAAGGGGGAAAAAACCAACTATTTAAAAAAAATTACCTTTTTAGAATATTTTAACATTAGAAAAGTAAATTCTAATAAACGCGAATTTTTTATCGTAACAAAACTTTCAATTTTGAATCCCATTAAAAAAAAAAATTTTTAAGATTTTCTCCGGTCTTTTGGACAAATAACTAATTTTAAAATTTTTTTTTTAGTAATACCCTTATAAAATTTTAGCCAATGACAAATTTCTATTGTTTGAATAGCAACCAATCACAAATGATAATTTAAGCAAAGGCTAAATAAAACGATTGTCGTGTATATAGGTGTTGGTAACCTAAAATAATTATCGATTTTTGGATTATTTTCAAAACTTAGCATACGAATTTTAATTTTTAATTGGGCAAAAAGTAACAATAGACCATTACCTTTTTATATATTTTACAGAATTTGAAGGACAATTTTGACATTTCCATTCCTAAATTTTTTCATCTCCTTAATTTTCGAATAATTTTCATGAAAAGTTTTCGGTTATTAATACACAACAGGTTGATTTTTCACCTGGTAAGTTTCTTTAAGAACACCTTTTTTCCATGAAGATTTTTGGAGAAATTTTGAGAAAAAATCTCGAGGCTAAGTCGAGCGATTCTTTTTATGTGCTTTAATTAGAAAATAATTTTCTAATAGGAAAAAGGTTTGATTTAAAAAAATTACTCAGTATAAAATCAACCTCTTGCGATTTACAGAAAGATTAGTAAATGATTAAAAATTACTAATATTCATAACTTTATGTATATTTTTAGATGAAACATTAATTTCGCGTAAATTTTAATTATTTGACAGAAGGGTTACTCTGACAAAACCAAAGAACGTTTTGTCGTTTTTTTTTTCACTATAAGATTTCCATTAATTCATTTTTTAAAAAATTGTCAGTTTGATTGGTTTTTAAGAAGTTGATTTTTAACCCGGTAATTTTTTACGTACATTTTTTTCATTAAGGAATTATTTGAGAATTAAAGGCATGGACAAATTGTGAGACGTATGGCTAATTCTACCAACACGATTTAAACTTACGTTACGCTTAAAAACAATCCTTGCTATGATTTTAATAATTGTATCTAAGTTTTTAAGTATCACTTAAGTTTAAGTTGTTTGGTGCAACCGGCTAGTAGTATAATTTTGCAAATAAGTAAATCAAACGATTATTACTTTAAGTCCTATTGGCCAATACTTCTTTAGTTTAAAAAAATTATATAAAATATAAAACTAGAACAATTAACTAGTTTCGACTGAGCCTAATTAGCGTTAATTACTACATTATTAAGATCTTCTACATATTAATAATGTAGTTATAACCACTATTAATGTATTGTTTATTTTTAATTTTAATTTTAATTTTCTGAAGATGATTGCTAATTAAGCTCAGTCAAAGCTAGTTAATTGTTCCAGTTTTATATTTTATATATATATTTTTTTAAATTAAAGAAGTATTGATAAATAAAATTTACTCATTTACGGTAACCAATACAATAATGAATCAAATTTTTCTAAAGAATATAATTTCGGATACATTTTAATTGTTTGACATTAATTTTTTCCACCTAGCAAGAGTATTTTTTTTTATTCACAATTTGATTGGTGAATATTGAGTAAGAATATAATAACCGGTAAAAATAATTCCCTGGTAAAAAATCAACCTCTTGTATGTTAATAACCTATAAAAATTTGCGGAAGATAAAGTCTTAATTTTATAGTACAAATAAAGTGGTAGCTACTTTATCGCTTTAATGCTGGTTAGCGATAAAATATTTTCTTTGCATTTCTAGATAAATGTTGATAGAAAGTTAAATTGCCAATTAAAATTAAATAATAAGTATTTATGGTCAAAATATTGTTTTTTTTATCAATACATTATCCACAGCTAGGTACAGCAATTGTGAAACTATATGTTATGGCCTTATAACAAAGCTTTGAATGATCGATTAGAATACAAAAAAGTATAGTGCGATGCAAAACATTAATGTGTTTGTTTTCCTACACGATTCCAATTTAAATTTTACGTACGAGATCGTGATATTATTGTTGATGGCAAGGTTAGTTTGCATTCACAAATTGCGTATTATACAAATTGCAATAATAAATGCATATTGGTAATAGAACATCACAGACTGCATATTACACTTGAAGCGTTAAAGTCGGATAACTTAATTTTGTCCTTTTGATTCTATTTGTTCTAGTTTAGTATAAAGTTGGGAATTTGTCATATCTTGTAATAGTTAGTTAGCTTGTGAGGGGCGATTTACATTTAAGATTTACCCAGAAATGTTCTTCGACTAAATTATTAACAATATTAACCTTAATTAAACTTACTGTAAACTAAATAATAGTTTCTTACTCGTATGAGCATTAAAGGAGTTTCTTTTTTGGAAAACGATTGATAAGATCGTTGTTTATGTGTGTTTGAAGTTCATTTGCAATAATAGAATTATGTATGCAAGTTTTATCTAAATTAAACGCTGCAGTTAAAATAACAAGAAACACTTTAGTAAAAGCAAAATATTAGTGTTACAGCTCAGCAACTAAAACTAAATACAAAACCAACTTCAAGTCTAAACTAATTCGGGCAGTGCTCTTAGTGTGACTGTGTGCTCTAGCAAAGTGTGTTTAGCCAAGGAGAATGTAACTTGGAAAGAGAAGCCCGGAGGCATCTTGAGTTACTATTGTAACTTGGTTGTCCTGCTGCCAACAACTCTAACCGAATATTACGTTATAATATATGTACACATAATTAGAAATGAACTGGAGAACTGTAAATTACAACCCTATACAATACTTAAAACATTTTAAGACAATGGTTCGCGAAACTCTCAAATGCTTTGTAAAATCGAGACCAAGAACTGGACTTGCTCATCAGTGCGAGTATTTTAAGTTTACGAACAGGAATTTACGTCGTTTAAATTCCTCATATTCATCGAAAAAATTGATTTTAGATATTCTTATGCTTTTACTTTCTAGGTTAAGATCTCAAAAGCTTTTGAATTACGTTAATAATTGATTTGATGACAAGATTTCAAATGTTTGATTAATTACAGTTTCTGATCACAAAGATGTAGTTAACAATCTGTGACTGCGCAATGCAAACAAAAATTAGAATCTAATGCTATAACAATAATCCATCAGAATATTGAGTTCACTACCGCGTTTCTGAAGTTAACTGTAAAAGACAAAACTTCGTTTTCTAAGGCTTTTACAACTGCTTACAATTGGCAGTAGTTGCAAAAGCACTTCCTGTTTTTGCGTAAGATTCCAAAGTAATTTTGTAAATTAAAACTATAATAATTTCAGTAACAACTTTGGACGTGTATACTTATTAAAAACTAAATATTGAATAAACAAGTTTACTGTTTTTCTGTTTGTTGTTTTATCAGCTTGAATAATCTAAGTAGGTTGAAGCAAGAAAAAAACAAGTAAACCCAATCACTGGGCAGTTTCTCCTATGGGATTAAAAGTCTTAAACTAATTCGTAGAAGGTGCCACAAAAATCAAATAATCTATCACGTCGGGGTCACCATTTTGATTTTGTAATATTAATACCCTATTTGGTTGTAGATGAGAAAAATGACGTGAGGTGAAAAGTTGTCATTTGGATGATACAAATCGTCATCTTGAAAAGATATTTGTTCAGAATCTTTATCGATTCTTTTGATGTATGGAATACTGTTTCAAACCAGTCTTCAACTGCACATATGGCTTTCTCATTCCTAACGACTCGTGAGCAGGAAAATTATCTTGCAAAAATAACATTTTTCTACAAATGTCTGACAAACTTTAGTTAGGAACTCAGTATAACATGCTTCCGTGATACTTTTACGCTGTTCTAAGTAATCTATTACAATAATATTTCTTCAACATCTGATTTTCCTCGCTTAAATTTAGCAACCCAGTTTTTAATAGTAGCATATGACGGACACCAATTACCCAAAGTTTCTGTTATATCAGCAAAAATTTCTTTCTCCAACTAAAGTTTTTCAAAAACCAGATGTCGTCACTGTTCAAACTATGGATATCAAACTTTACAATTTATTGATAAAACATCTTAGTTGATACCTTAGCAACAATGTTAATTATTTTCTTTACTAGAAGGCGTCCAGCCTAACTATACATCAATCGACCTTTGTATCTTATTAGTACTTTAAAAGATGGCACATAATACCACCGAGGTTAATCCAAATATAGACAGATTTAGATTTCTAATTACTGCCTCTTTTACTGAATTTTTATAATCCAATCTCTAACGATTACTATTTGTTTCCAAAACTACAAAAATCCTTCAGGGAAAGAAATTTTGCTCAAATAAAGAAAAAACAAGTCTTGTAAGGCCAAATTGTAACAAACAAATGAACATTTACCTAAATTAATAAACAAAACGTATTAGAGAAATTAATTAGATAAACATTAACACATGACTACCCACTTCTTTTATTTTTTTTGTTTATATAACATATTTTATTTTTACAACTTTTCTTTTCCTTTCTTTTAACTATGTACAACTTCTCTCATCCATTCTGTCCCATCCCCATTCTTTTCTTCTTTCTTCCATTCTTATTTCGTTGCATCCCTCTAACTGATGTTCCATGTTTTTAGTTTTCCTCACACATGCTGCACAATATTCCTTCCTCCTTTCTCCAATTTCTTTGATTATCTTGATTTCCTAGTCTAAGCATGGCTATCATCTTCTTCTCATTCTTGTTTTTCGCATCTCTTGAATATTTTGAGATTCTGTTCACTATTTAATCTTTGTCCTTGTCGTTATATCCTTCATGTCTAATCTTCGTTCTTCTCTCCTGCTTTGTCTCTAATTACCATCTCTTCTTCTATTTTTCCTCTCTTTTATTGTTTTTGTGTATCATCCTCTTTGATAATATGATTTTCTATCATCTTCGCCTTATTTTACTTTATGTACATTCTACGTGACTAAACTGCTGTTGACTACTGCATGAGTAGGTTGCGAAACAAGCTAATTTAATACAGTTCTTACTGAGTAATGTTCCTCCAAATTTAATGTGATGATTAACCTTTGGAATTGAAAATTAAAAATAACTACTTGTTGACATTTTGAAATTTATTTTAACAAGATTAACACCTTTAATATATTGATATTATTTTATTAAGCTTAATGTCTCAATGATAAAGGTATTGAGTATGGTATAAGTTTGATATTAAGCTAATTTATGCCAGATAGAGAGGTGTGAGAGAGCGGCTGTGTCAGAGTAGGTTGCGTACTAAAAAACTAAAATCTTCCCATCGAGTCTTTTTGTTCGTCTTTAAAAATTTAAGTATATCCGAGGATGTTGAGTATCTCCAAGGCATTTGTATATGTGACCTACATTGATCCCAAGCATAACGCGATGTCAATGTTGGATAAGTCCATACATGAAACTAAATGTATCTATATATTTTCAGTCATAGGTTTTAATAAAGAGATGATTTTTTTTGAAGAAGGAATCTTCAATTCAAATATGTTCAGGCATAATTCTATTCAGGCATTCCTGGCCTTTGGAACAGTATTTTGTAGTTTTTGTACCATCAACTTCTCCTGCAGCAGCTGATAAATTTTAAAAGTCAATGCTACATATTTGTTCTTTTTCTTGTCGCCCTACTTAATCAGAAGACTCTCTATATTTGAATTAATGCTGGGGTTGTTGAAACGGTACCAATTAAAAATACTTGTGCTCATAATTTAAACGAAAAGATGCCCCTTGTAATGAAAAGATGATGAGTTATGGTTGCGGTTAGACAAGAACTCAGTGATGTTTGACACCAAACCGTTTATCACTATACGGCACGATGTGTCGCCTTATGTCTTTTGGGGCACCATACATAATACTTACATCACAATTCAATAATGAAAAATAATGTACCATACAAATAAATAAATACATCGTCACACGCCTGAAATTTTCATTAAAACACTTTGTCGACAGATGTAAAAACAGTTACATAAGTCGATTTTTTTGATTATTAGAGCCAAGTAAGTGTTGCTTTGTTCGTATACTTGTGGGTAATGAGTCAGCAGCCGCGCATTTGTACTTACACTCGAGTTTCCTCACTCGTGAAGAAACAGTTGTCAACTAATCCTCGGTGTTTGTTTACTATTGTACAATCTTTACCGAATTTAGCAAGCGATAAGAGATATTTTTGCCAACACTAAGTTGACTATTTACTCCTCTGTCTATTTGAAATATATTTCTTACTCCATCAAAAACAGTTGAAACTAAAGACGAGAAAATGCGAGCACTGATTGAACTAAATTCACATTCAACTACTCACTAAGATACTGAAGCTTCTTCATTCTACTGCCCTCAATTATTGCAGAAGCTGATGATAAAGGATTAATTGGTTTCAAGGAGTTTAAGATGTTTTGGCGCCGCACACACTTTGAGTTTAATTTGCATAACATGAAATATGATATTCTTAACTCCACTTCAATGCAGTTTTAGGGCTCCAATCTAACATTGTAAAGTTCCGCAATCACCACAGTAGTTGTCGTTTGAATCAAAAATTGTTTAATGAAAATTTAATAAGAACAAATAAATGTTTTAAAATTTTGCCGTAATAGGCAGTTGCTGACGAAACATTTATATTAATCATTTTATGTATTTTACCACTTGGTGGTAAGGATACAATAACGAAACCAATTTGTGTTAAGTAGATTGTGCAAAGTAAAAGCTCTTGCTTTGGATTCAATATCTTTGGAACAGGAGGAGATAGAGATTCGAGTATTTACCAGTGGATAGAGAAAGTTTCATTTTATATAATCTTCAAATAAAAAATTCCAAAATCGTATCGTTTTTAATCCAAAAATTTTTAAAGTCGAAGATCACACCTATAGCTGCCAAAATGGTTAAGCCCTTGTTTTGTATCCAATATCTTCGAAACCGGAGGAGAAAGGGATTCGGGATTTTATAAGTGGATAGACAAAAATTTATTCTATGCAGTTTTTAAATAAAAGTCCCTAAGTCATATTGTTTAAAATTCAAAAATTTTCAAAGTTGAAGATCTCACTTGTAGCTGTCAAAATGCTTAAGCTCTTGTTTTAGATCCGATATCTTCGCAACCGGAAGAGATAGGGATTTAAGACTTTAGCAGTGGATTAAAAAGGTTTATTGTATACAGTTTATAAATAAAAAGTACCTAAGTCGTATTGTTTCTAGTCCAAAATTGCACATCTAGCTGTTAAACTGGTTAAGTAAAAGTATAGGCAATTGCTTTTGAAATAAAAAGTATTCAAAAATTATAGTTGGTTTACTAATTCAGATAGAGATAGAAAATGCGAAGTTCTGATAAATGACAATACACAAGTTAAACAAGTGAATAGATTTAAATACTTGAGAGTAATGGTGGACAGAGATAGTATTGAACAACAAGACATTAAATGCTAGAAAAGTTATATGGGCAATCAATTTTATCTGGTGGCATAAAAACATAAAACGCATAAATAAGAAGAAAATAGTGTAGACATGGTGAAAACAGTGCTTACATATAACAGTGAGGTATGGGTGATGAAGGAAAAAGACAATCGTGAACTGAATGCAGTAGAAATGGGCTACCTCAGAAGAAGTGCAAAACTAGATAGAATTAGAAATGAAGAAATACAAAGAATAAAAATCAAAGCCTTAAAATGGTTTGGATTTATACTTCAAATAGACTAATTAAGATGGTGGAAACAAATTTTTGAATAGATACAAAACGAAGATCATGGTATGAAAGAATGCAAAGATCTGTAAGAGATAAAAATATGGATGAAATCATGGGATATTATCGGCATGCTTGGAGATTAGGACCCTTAATTTGGATGCTGCAACAAATGCAAACAAAATTTTTTTTGACTAATTCATACATTAAAAATTAAATACACATTTAACATCCAATAAACGTAACAAAGTCAACGCAAGAACATCCACGGTCCCAAACAATTTGCGTCGTGGTGCCAAAATATTCTAGCGACAAAATAGCTCAGCGCCAAAAAGTTCTAGAACCGAAATATGTTGGGGCTTAAACATCTTGGAGCCAAATCGGCGGTGCAAAAACGGCGACGCCAATATGGCGGCGCTAAATGATTTATTCTTATTTGGACAACGTTCGAATGGAAACAATGGAAATACAGAGAAACATGGAAGGGAAAACGACATCGTTTATTTTGTTCTTTGCAACATGGTTTGAATACAAGGTTGAACACCTTATTTAATGCCAATAAATGTAGTTCTGCACGGAATTATAAAATTTTTAAAAATGTGGCAAAATATAATCAATTAAAATCCACTATACGAGGATATATTGAAAAATTCTTAGCCTACTATAGAACCAAACAAAATTTCAATGTCAAAATATTTTATTACTCAACATATTCTCCTCTTAATTGGATACATTTATTACAGCGAACCTGCAACGTCTCTAGACCTTTCAAAAAAATGTTTCTTCTTGCTCTGCAAACCAGACCTCCACAGCTTCTATTACCTCCTTGTTGGAAGAAAATGTACGACCTTTTAAACTTTTTTCAGTTGAGGAAAGAGGTGATAGTCGGACGGAGCCAAATCGGGTGAATAAGGGGGTGTTCTAGTAATTCAAACCCTAAATCACGAATTTTTGCATGGCAACATGAGATTTGTGTGCAGGGGCGTTGTCCTGCAAAAACAAAACACCTTTGGATAGCTTTCCGCGTCTTTTCTCTTTAATATTTTCCGTAGAGTGGTCAGTAATGTCGAATAGTAATCTCCAGTTATTGTTCTACCCTTATCCAAAAATCAATCATGATTACTCCATGGCAATCCCAAAAACTGAAGCAAGAACTTTTCCAGCAGATTTTTGGACACGAAACTTCTTAGGTCTTGGAGAACCAGAGTGTCGCCATTCCATCGATTGTTGCTTTGTTTCTGGATCGTAGAAATGTACCCAAGTCTCATCCATAGTAACAATTCGGTTTAAGAAGTCTACATCGTTTTCAAATCGAGCACAGATCGAACGCGATGCTTCTACCCTTGCACGCTTTTGGTCAACATTCAAACATTTGGGGATCCATTTTGCAGCAATTTTTCTCATGTCCAAATTGACGTGAACCATATGATGAACGCGTTCATATGAAATATTCAGTGCTTCAAATATCCGTTTTAGCCCAATTCGACGGTCTGATAAAATCATGTCATGAACTGCATCGATATTTTCGGGGACTGACACAGAAACTGGCCTTCTCGATCGGTCATCATCTTCAATGGAAAATTTACCTCTTTTGAAGCTTGCATTCCAATTTTGACGGTCGCATACGAAGGACATTGATCACCAAGGGTATTAAGCATATCTTCGTAAATTTGCTTACCTCTTAACCCTTTTAAATACAGGTACTTGATGATGGCTCGATACTCCAATTTTTCGATTTTCACAATTTCGGTGGACATCTTTTTTCATTTAATTTATTGCGTGACTCTGGTTTACTTTTTTGATGTCAAACTTTACACTGACACTTCTAATAAGTTATTGTTCGTTGCTATGGTAACGCAATATTTTGTTTATGCAAGGAACTGGTCTAGGCTAACTAGATATCGATACATCCTCGTATATTGTTGTTTATTATTTTCTTACTTTAGTTTTACTAAAAAGAGTGATAAGTAACAATCATCTACAGGGACAGAAGCCAATTTGATACTTTGGATTGAAAGGCAAACGTGTAGAGCTGCACATCATGTATCTATCCCCTTAGACATTTAACTAACCTCGACTTGAAAGACTTACCAATTGTTTTGAAAACCACTGATTTGTTTTAGTTTTTGCCATTTTCGAGCAAAACTTTCAGGTAATTATCTCATTAACTTGAATTTAGCTTCTTCGTCTTGACATAAGTAAAGATATTATTTAATTTATTGATAAAATTTCTATTTTTTCTTTTTTAAGTTTGGATCTAATTAAAACCCTCTGTGACGAGTTGATTCATATTCGAACATATTTCTTTAATGACTGAGACCTTTTTACAACTGCAATCGCCTTTTCTTTCGTAGTTTCTTCTGAAACTCGTCTACGAATTATTCAGCTTTATCTGAAACATAAGTACATTCAAAATTAAATAATTTTTTTTCGTATACATAAAAACTATAAAAACTTACTTTTGTACTTTTGATCTCAGTGTTTAGAGACGTATGCGAAAAATTATCGGTTATAACTCGGCAAAAATTATTTTTCACGTAATCGATGAATTCACGTAGTTACATTCTGCTCCTACGAGAAACTTTCAACTCGCTTGGGTTCTAATCGTTGGTTCTAATGCTTTTTTGTCGGCCAACTTTATTTTTCTTTAGAACGATTCTTGCAAAAAAAATTTTTGAAAAGAATTTTCTAGTGTACCTACTCTAAATTTTGATCTTTATTATTACGTACTTCTTTTCTTTTTTTGATGTCACAAAATTTATTCAATAAAATCTTTTTCCATTACCACACCTTTGTTTGTATTTCTGCACTTAACTGATCCTACTTACAAGTTCTGTTTAATACTTACTTATTTATATCGAGCATCAACGTTTCCATTAGAGTTTGTGTTTTCTTTTAATCTTTTCTGCTCTATTTTCGTTATTTCTAATCAATCAATTTATTTACAATGTTATCAACATATATTGAAAGAAAGAGTTTCACATTTGGAGAATATAATATCTACGTCTTTGAAATTAACTTAACAATAGTTACAATCTAATTACAACTAAGAATCTCAAAAAATTTATGAGAAATGTTAAAACAATTTTGGCAAAACTATTCGCATTAAAGTTAAACATGTGCTGGCACTGAAATACAGAAATTACATGACCAGCGAAAGATAAATTTAATGAGAGTGTAGGAATGCAAACTTTTCGTTGGATAATACGTTTCCGGATCTAACTTCTTGAAATTTTGTGGCCTCGTTTCCTGTCCTTTGTTTTCTTTGAAATTAAATTTAGACTATAACTGCTTAAGTATTTAAGAACTTTGCATCCACAATACTAATGTACACACGAAATGGTCCACCTTGTAACTTCTTAAGGAACGTTTACATACTTGCACAAAATGAAATTTCAACCCCTATAATTTTAAACGCCACCATTTTGTCGGCCGGAAATAGAAATGCGTGAATATTCATTTCCGGGGCGTAAGACCAACTTTAAATTTAATATAACTAAATTTTGAAAATTGTTAAAGGATGTGATTTACGCCGCCTCTTATTAACGCACTACTATCTGAAGAGCTTTCGTTACACACAATCACTATACAACTCATTTCAGAGATTAGTGTTTAACTATAATTCGACATTTACTAAACTTTTCTATAGGGTTAAATTCATGATGGAAACCATCCCCGAGTAAGTGTAAGATAACATAGTGAGAGGGCGTCAAATCGTTCCAATGTGCCATTGGCGTTAAGCTAAGGGGTGATATGACGATATAACCCTTTAGATACATTTGATAGGGATTGTTAACGAGGTGATTATGAAAGAAAATGTCGTTCCCTTTAATATGCAAAGCATTCATCAAATTTCCGTATGTCTCCGGTAATGAAAAAATTTGTCCGCCACAAACGGTTCAAGCTTTTCTTTCAGCAGGGCGCAAACTACAAAAGCAATGTTTCCATGTGAGTCATTAATTAAGACTACATAGTGTAGCTGGCGTAAAACTGAAAGTTTGTGTCCGCGCCGCTGGACCAGCATGGCTGCCGACCCTTTTATTCCCGCACCCACAAGACTATCCAAACTCAACCCTTCGTAGTCGTAATTTATTATTCACAACTTTCCGTATAATGGAATTCTATTATATCAGGGTAATAATCCAGATAATAATCCCAGCAGTTTCTTCTATAAAAATTTCAGATATTACAAGCATATCGTTCAGCTACAAACTTTAACTTGAATAATATTAATGAATAAATAATTAAGCTTTTTGAGACTATTCTAAATTTTCCATTAAATTTTAAGCACGGTAATAATTACCTACACAGTTTAAGTACAGACATTTTGTAACCCTTTCAACCCTCAGCCTCCAAGCTCCAACCTCGTATTTCTAATTTCACCCGGACAGACCCTCTCTGAATAATTGCAAGGCAGCGTGACCTCTAGAGACCAAGGAGGGGTAATATTACACGAGCTGGCTACTAATATTACAGAATTATTTAGAAAGAGGAGAACTAACAACAATTTTTAGTGCAAAATCTGTTCCTTAAAGCAAACTTAATTTCATATGTACCTTACGAAAAAGAAAAATATTGTCCGAATTACTAACTAGAAACTTTAAACATTAAAAATGTCCAGACATAAAGCTAGACCATTAAAATTGTGCAAGAAAGGAAATAAGTGTGGCAATATAAGCCCTTTAGCTTTTCAGACATTGTTAGTCATATTTCATCTAAGGTTCTCGTTACGCGTTTTATAAACTTTCTACTTAGAAATGCATTTTTATTTAAAATATCGACATGAGATACTTAAGGTTTAGTGTACATTTGTTTATGTATTTTTGTTAATGTGATTAAACATTTTTTGTACTGAGATCTTTAATTTCCAAGAAATAATGACTGTATTATTTACCTTGAAAGTGATTATTGAAAACTTTTACCTTTGCTAAAATATTTATTTATATTTAAAACACGAAACACCCTTCATACACGTGTGTCATACCTACAATATTGCATTAACCACTGATTGAAAACAGATAAGTACGCTAAGTTTCCTGTTATTGTTTTTAAAACAAAAATGTTTAATATTGAAAGTTCCATTTAGTTGACATTGTAATTTTATACACGATTTTGTTTGTTTTCCGAGTGTTTAATTTAAAATGCCATTTCACGTATAGATTAAGGGTTGATAAAATATTGAACAAAAACACTTTTGCAATTTAAAATAGTGAATAAAAATAGGAATAATAAAAAAATTATGTTCCAAATTGTTTTAAAAACTAAAAATTTGCTGGCTTTAATGCTGCTTTATCTGCAGATCCTTGATTTTTTTAAAATGATTGTCCTGTCAGTTGACATTGCTGTGTTGTTTATTTGTAATCAGTCTTTAATTACATAAGTGGTTATATTTTCTGATAGTAAACATTTTATTAATCACATCAGATGTGAAACACAGTTTGAACAGAAACTTAAGTGTAACTTTGGATTAGGTAATAACTAACTCCTTCATGTTCCATTATACTAGCAGCGTTCCTTCTCTGCATCGCAATTGGATCTCCAATTACTGTTCTCATTTTTTCGCCGAAGAACTCTGTGAATCTCAGAGCACCCATTGCCCACAAACAAATAGTTTTTACTGCCAAAGACAGAAAAAAAAAGTTCTGTTCAAGTAGATGTTTATATTTGTCTTTCTTCTTCTGCTGCTGGCCGACATATTTGGAGTGTTCGCTAAAGTGTCAGTGCACGTTGCACAACAACAAAACTTTCACCTTGCAAGCACGGAATGAGCGCCAGGTCGTTTTCAATTATTCCTGGGAACTCCTATGAGCTCAAGAGCAGATGGAAAATGGGTAAATTCGAGGACACGTTTAATAAGTTATTTACTTATTTATTTACAACAGGTAGATTAGTATTATAGTACAATATACAGGGTCCGGCACATCGAGCGTGCATTAAAAGTATATGGAGAACTAAATCTATTCATTTTCTGAAAATAGTGCTGCGCCTGTTTTAGACATCACTGAACTCGAACAAAATATTTTTGTTCATGCAGCACTTCCAAGTAGCTGTCAACTTTCTTATTTCAAATGGAACATGCTATTTTTTATTTTATTTTCAGATTCTACGTAAAATTTAAGGTGTAGTTTAATTACTATACCATGCCCAAAAAATAACTGGTTTTTTAGTTATATCGATTTAAAAAAAATTAAAATCACGCTGAATTGTTATCGTTCATATCTCAAGATGATATCAATATTTTAGTTCCTAATTTGTTGTGGCAATTGTCGATATGTTACAGTAACTCACATATGAATGGAAACTCAATCAAATTGCATGTATATAGTGATGAAAATTTTCGTGCCAATATGAACAACTTTCGACCTCAAAAACTTGCTTAATTCAAATGGGACACTCTATATTTTAATCATCAATCGATGTCTTTTGTTGTCCTCTTAGGATACATACTAACATGTCCTATGCTTAAATTGATGATTAAAAACACAGGTGTCTCATCAATTTGAGCATAGGACATGTTGGTATGTATCGAAAGAGGACAACAAAAACATCGAAAATTACTTTTTTATGGCAGATGGATAATATTAGATATTTTTAATAACAATTGTCAATATTCTTAAAAATACAGACACTCTACTCTTCAGTAAATTTTATATTTTTGACAAACCTTGTATATACCATACCATGCACAACTTTTATAAATAATGACTTTTTATAAAACTAAGAATAAAAAAGTTTCCCATATGGTTCAAACTTAATTGGACACAGTGTATATTAATTTCTCTCATGTCTGTCCGTCAGGATCGGCTATCCTATTATAAATAATTCGCTTTATTGCGCTTTCTTGTTGGAATCACGTATTTCCTGATCTTAGTTTTATATACTCATTTCCTGTTCACTTTGTTCACCACAAAATTAAAATATCTTTCGTTCATAATCTAATTCTAGCATTTTTTCTCTGTTGCGAGTGTTCCTGGATTGTAAAATGATATCGAAGGTTTTATGTTGGCAGCCTGATCTCTTTTAGTGATTTTAATACCCTCGGCTCCTCCGCTAAACCTCCCTCGGCCTTGCCTTAGTAGATCCGCGGGTACTTACTTCGTTAACCTTATTCGCACCTGTCCTGCATATCTGCAGAGTTAAGACTATCGCTAATTAATTCAGAGTTAGTCTTTCAAAAAAACTAAAGTAGATACAATAACGCAATTTCTAATTGAAAATTGTATGAAAAACAAACTATATCAAGGTAGATGAATTGAAGTGGGAAAACATTAGTATAAAAATCTCAGAAGAAACTCTCAATCATCTGTGTGGCGATGATATAGTTTTAATTACAATCAACCGCCAAAACCTACAAAAAATGCTTACGGAACTAAATGAAGTATTCCAAAAAATTGGGTTGGAACTAAACCAATACAAGACAAAATATACGCATTCACCTAAATAATACAAGAATCGAACAACTTTAAGACAGAAAATAAGGATAGGAAAAAAATTAGGAAGCATATTAAGCAGACGTACTAGACTTGAATGATTAGCTTACAAAAAGTAAGCTACAGGTTAAAGTTTACAATGATTGCTTGTTGTCTGTTTTTGTATGGTACCGAAACATGGGTATTTAATAAGGCATTTATCTGAAGAATGTAGTAACAAAAGTGGATGACGTCATCATACGTATGGTTAGATTAAAATGAGAATGGGAATAAAAACACATGGACATGGAAACTACTAAACTGGAAATCATAGAATTGCAAGAGATCAATTGAACGTCCACAAACAAGATGGTATGATGTTATAAAAACAATTGAAGGATTGAAATGGCAACAACTGGCACAGGGTAGAATGAAATGGGAACAAAAAAGACCTATGTGTCAAAATGGATAGAAGGCTAAAAAAGATATAGGTTGTTTTGCAATTTTTTTTTAATAAGTCTAGAGATTGAAGTTGTTCTACTAAATTGTATAAACATTGGGTTTATAGTACTCTACTTTTACAAATCTTTGTAAAAGCTAGTGTGCATCTTGATCTGAAGTAATTTTGTATAGTATATGTCTCATAAGAGGCGTACCACAAGAAGCATGTTTGGAACTGTCTTGTTTGTTTTATACAAAACATATGTTGGTTCCGTTTTTTAATTGTTATATATTAGTTGTACACAATTTTTATCTCAACAAGTTATACAAAATTAGAGGCACATTACTTATTGGAACTGTTACGTATATGAAACTGTTGTCAATTAAATTTAAAAAGTTATCGTATCTCAAGAGATTCATAATTCTTCTGCCTGCCGCCTCTTGATTCAAAGTTAATTGATTTGTATTATTATAAATATTTTCAAAAAAAAAAATAAAGAAAACCTGTTGAAATTCCTCATCCCTTGTAAATTCTCGAGTCATTGTTATTTTTTAAAAAGAACAATAGATCAACAACTATAGACATAGAAAATAACAACTTGATAAAGTTTTTTTGTCTAATTAATCCTTTTATAGACTATGTATGAAGCTCTGAACTCAAAAATGAAAATTTAAAATTGATACCATTTCTCCAACTTTAAATTAGTAGCATGTTAACTACCAACATGCAGAACTCAATATTATTTTTATATTTATTAATATTCCTAGACTGAGCAAGAAATTAAAAAACTTTGAACTTAAAAAGGCTATATAACCAAAACAATTTATACAATAAATTAAAGAACATGGTATCAATTATGGACTAAGTATTTGTAGTTTACAAAATTAATTGCAACGATTGTACAAGATGTTGTATAGGACAATTCAAGCAATATAAAAAAAATAATAATAACCATAAATACGACCGTCAAAAGAAAAAAAAATTAAGTTCAATTCAAACAGCTCTTGAACGGTAAATACCACATTCTATTATGTTATAGTAGAGTAACAATAATTATTATACAGCAAATATTTATAATTTTATTGTATAAAACTCAATCTTTATTAGAAGTATCGTTTATCTACACAAAATAAAAATTAAAAAATTGACTAATATATGTTTAACAAACTGAAAGAGTTAGTTCGACAAAGAAACACAAATTTTTTATTTCTTAGAAACTAGGAAACAATTTTCTTCAATTTCTAAAAAAAAGTCCGTTGGGTTCAGTTTTCTGCACACGTGCAATACAAATCAATTAACCACTATAGTATCAAAAAAATCATGGTAATTATCATGCCAAAAACCACGACGATCAATGCAAATCATTAGTGTGACATGAATCGATGAAACCGATGCAACAAGCCCATAATCTCTAGATTTTTACCTAAAGAATTTTTTCAAAAATATCTAAATATTAGTTGAAAATGAAAATTTATAGTTATAGTTTTTCTAAATAGTGTCAACTCACACACCCCCATTCGATGTAGTTCAAGTTGCTGTCATAAGATACTTTTAGAACTGAAATATAATTCTTTATCAATCACCATGAGTCGCCTAGATGCAAAACAACTGAGATATTTACAAAATTTTGTAACTGATTGTCAATGAGAGATATGAATGTTGCTTGGTTTTATAAAGATTCAAAATGTATTGTTTAACAAAACTACTGTAATTATTTTTTTTTAATTTTACCTTAATCTATAGATATAGTCAATACAATACTCGTACATACAAAATGTTTCCAAAGATCAAACTAACTAATAAAAATATATACCTATACAATGTAACTCTACCAACATTTTAGATAATTTGTGTTTCTACGTCAATACCAGGTCGACACACCTCATTTCGCTACTATTTTCCTTTTTGTTAACATAGGTAGAGTGGATGATATCCTTATAAAAGTGAAGATTGTATTTTTTATTGTGCTCTAACTATTTTTTTGCAAAATGTTGACAAATCAGTTCAGTGAATTTTTGCTTTTTTTACAGAAGCTACCATTGGTAATGTCTTTGGAGAAAACATCAAAATAGTTTTTCCTCTTCTACAAATTGACTGTCCATTGGTTTTGTAGTGTGAATACAGGTTGTTCAAAGAGCTTAAAATAAACCTTTAGATCTATTACGGTATCTTTCTTTTGAACCTTATTTTGAATTTTTGTAAAAACTTGGTCGGGAGGTAAAAATAAATAACCTGTTACAGAGAAAACATGCTCGACCTTATGGACATGTTTTGGTGCGTGAGATAACCACTTGGAAACTATTGCTTCTTATTCTGGCCAGCACAATTATTAGTCATTAGACAAACTTCAGTTATCTTATCATCAATATTAAATTGGTTTAGACAGCTATACACTGTAGATACAATTTAATAACGGTCAGGTGTAGTCATCACACACACACACACACACACACACACACACACACACACACACACACACACACACACACACACACACACACACACACACGAAAGCCGTATTTGACAATTTTAGAAAATATTATGTTTACTATATGCAAAATGTAGAAACGTAGAATATTAAAAGTTAAAAGTAGGTACTACCACAACAATGGAAAATTCAGGAAACAATCAATTTTAACTATGACTCCGATCGTGGAAGCTTAGAACCTTACAAGTAAGTTATTTTCTGATTTTTTATCTTCTTAATCCCTTAGCGGACGTTAGGTTGGAGGCGTCCCCAAATCAAATACTTTGTTGTGGGTGCCGCTGTTTGACGGACAACTCTCATGATTTCCTTTCATACTTTTCGGTCTTGAACAAACTGTTTCCCTTCGTCCAGGTTTAGTTATCGGTTATAAGTCTTTTTCGGCTTTTTTTATTCAGGACTTTGTATAGTCCAACATTCAACACACATTCCAAACCACCTTACTCTGTGTCGTGTATTTTTCCACTAATGATTGGTTGATCATTCCAGCGGGCTTTGACGTCGTTATTTCGGATACAATCTCGCAGGCTGATACCTAGTATCTACAGCAGGCAACGCATCTGAATGATTTCTAAATTAGTTTCGTTGGTCTTAGAGCAAGACAAAAATGATTAATGATCTCAACAAGCGCATTTTTTTGTACATGGTGATATTCGACTTTTTGCATAGGCACCAGCTGCAAGAACCAAAAGCAATGGTGGTCTGGTCAATTCTGTTGTGCACTTCTGCTGATGCGGACATCTTTTTCTCCTCTACTATGAAACCAAGGTATTTAACGTCTGAGACCTGCTCAATTCGGTTGCTATCCAAATATACAACGACCATCGAGCCATCTATGGTAAGGGTCTTGGTTTTGCTTACGTTGATTTTGAGACTATACGGCTCAGCAACCTGTGAAATGTCGTACAGAATGTCAGTGGTCTTAGCATCGGTCTCCACAAAGACTACGTTATTGCGATATGAGATCAGGGAGGAAGTCGTGTTTACTGCACTGCACGATTTTTCTTCCTTCTTTTCTTTCCTTCCGCATTACAGCATCCACCACCATATTGAATTATAAAGGAAACATAGCACACCACTGTCGCACCCGAGTTTGTACAGAAAATTCCTCTGAGAAGTCCATTTTGATGAGTATCCGGCTGGCTGAGTTGTTCCTGTTGTAAGGTTGTCCAAAGTCCTGGCTAGTGTACGAAGGCTCTTTGGAAATCAATGGAGAGAATTACACTTCTCTTTTGCATCGTGCACTAGTTTCGAAGACAAAGTAAGGACAAGTTATTGCATCTCATTAGTTCACAAATGAGGCTTTGTGCTACACGTGACTTCATTTATGCATCCTGAAGGTTGTTGTTATAGATTAAATTATGTTGTTTTTTACGCCGTATTTAAAACCCACATTGCAATTTGGGTATGTAAACAAATATAAATATGTAATTGTTACATTTATTTTAATTTATAGAACATGGTGAAAGTAAAAATGAATGAACCAACAAGAAAGCATTAAGTGAGGATATTCGATGTAATTGAAATAGCATAACGTTTCATATTGGAAAATGTTGGCTTTGCCGCTACGTATAACTCGTAGTATGCATTTGAAGAGCTGTCCGCAGATGTAAATTAGTGTTCGTGCCGGCTGAATTAATTGCAATTGGAAATCAGGATGGCCGTAGGCTGATGATCGCACCTCGTGTCTTAGCATAACTTTACATGCTAGAATTCCCACCCTTTCTCCGAATTTAGACTATTGTTTATCTTTCTAACTGCGCTAACAACCAAACGAGTCCTCCGGTTTTGATAAATATCGCACTGCATAGTCAACAATTTTCTTCCAAGAAAATAGTGTTGCACTTAAATTTGTTTTGAAAAAAATTTGTTAATTATTAAAAAGGTGTTCCGGATAAACTTAATACTTACGTTAAAACTCTCTTAAAAGTGCAAAGTACGAAATAAGTAAATAATTAAAGTTCACGCTAAGAGGGCGCTTTAGTAACGTTCTTAAGTTCATTAATAATTTTCAAATCGAAATTACACCGCAGGTTAATCGTAGATTAATAAAAGCTTCCTTGCTCATGTAACTTGCAATAAATTTTCAGTCGAATGGAGCAGACCCTTGAGCCAAGTGTAGCCAACTGTCTCAAATGCCGTTACTTACATGTGGTCAGTGCAATCAGGGGGTCCCTCTTAATGACTTGCTCGCCTACAAGAGTCTGCCATCATGCTTACCCAGAACTCAGGGAAACTTACAAAGAGAGCAAGCCGGAACTAATTAAGATCATTATCTTTGGTGTGCGATTTTATACTTACGTATCTAGAAAATGATTATCCTTTAAGTTTCAAATTTTAATTGTGCTGTTAGTAAAATCGATTCAAATATTTTTATTTACTAACTCCTTTACATTTACTGTTTTCTTAAAATTTGAGTATGTGTGCATACTATAGTTATTTTGTATTCTAGATGTGTAAGCTCTCAAACGTTTGTTGTTACTCACTTATCTTGTTTTCCTACGATATTGTTTACAGATTCCATATAGATACACGTAAGAGCTTATTGTATAAGGTTTTAATGAATATGTACACTGCACGAAAAAATTAAGCATAATAATAATGTGTTAATTATGGTCCTTATCAAAGTGCTTTATGTGGTTTTGACAAGTGGGGGTCTAGTATAAGAAACGCATGAAGTTACAAATTTAACTAAAAATATTATATTCAATGGAATTCTGTTAAATCCCAACCATTGCAGCATAATACATAATACGATATTTGATTCCGAAGTAAGTAAACTTTATTGTTGTTTAGTAAATTTTGAAGTTTCAATATCTTCAGGTCATGCAAAAATTACGGTTTTATGCACGAGTTGCGAAGCTTCAATACGAGACGCAGGAAACAAATGCGTCATACAGTATTTTATCTAAATTAGTAGTAAAATTTGCAATTGTAAATATGTATGTACTTACTTTTATATTGCTTGGTCAAGCATCGAGGTTAACCAAATCGTTTAATACTGAAAGTTCTAAGTAATTCACATTGTACTTTACACGAGATTTATTTTTTTGACGCACGATTTATTTAAAGTAGAAGTAGTTCTTTACACATAATTTAATTAACATAATGGTTAAAGGCTAGGCCTATAACTGATTGTCTCATTAGATGAGCGTTGGAACATTTAAAAAATGCAAATTTACCGCTTAAATTAATAGTGAATTAATTTACACTAATCTCATCATCATTAATAATCGGAAAAGTGAACAAGTTATCACTAGTAACTGACAAATAAAACAACTAATGAATATGCAGACCTAATCACTTCAAGTAATTTAATTTTTCCAAAAATGAATTGAAGGAGTATTCCTCAGGATTAGTGGAGCGAATTCAGATGTGCCTAAAGCTTCTCCCTACGTAAGATCAGTGTGGTAAAGAGCTATATACCTGCAAAAATCTATAAAAAATCGTAATTTTGCGAGGTTAGCAGCCTTTACAAATAAAGCAATCAATAATCCCGAAATCTGACTGGATCATACGATAGCGGACAAGACATGTCCCAAATCAGTATTATATACCCAAAAAAAGACACGAAAATAGAGAACAAACGTAATTACAAAGAAATTGGAACTAAGAAGGAAGTGAAACGAAGAAAAATAGGAAAAAAGGTGTCTTTTGGAATATGAGAGAGATACAAAATAAAGAATTTGGCAATATACAAGCTGTCCCAAATTCAATGGTACAACAAATATCTTCGTTACCATAGCAACTACTATAAAATTTTTCCGACAAAAATGGATCAAGTCTGTTAATTCTTTTTATTACAATTATTAGACATACTTGGCATCTAAGAAAAAAAATCATTGTTAATTAATTAAAACTTTAAACAATCCAATATTTGTTTTTTATTTAATTTATTAGTTCCAACTCAAAAATAATATCTGAGTTATCTTGAGAAATTACAAATTATTTTACAAACGTTATATGACAATTGGTGGTTCATATAAACCACTAAGTTGATGCCGGCGCGGCGCCTAATCGCCATGAACTGTACGTCAATTGTTCTGCAACCCTTAATTGTTGAAATACGACGTTATTGTAATAATTAAAAAAACAACGTAAAAAGAATCTTAAAATCGATTGCTGAGTAATTTCTCCTAAACTTTTAATTGAGTTAGGTAAATACTTCCTTCTTATAGGAGAACTAAGGATTGGAATAAAACACTTTTTCAAAATTAATTAGTTTTAAGTAATTGACTATGTACCTACATTGTTATGTTAATAAGACAAACTTTTTCGTTATCTATAAGTAAGTATTTATATTTTTCGTATTCTTAAAATTAATTAATTTTATAATTTTCTATAAATTATCTGTTTTAAAACTCTTTGTAATGTTGTCTTTTGTCTTCAGCGCTTGAAGAAGGAAACGCGTATTTTTTAAATACATTGTTTTCCGAAACGTTGCGAATAATAGAATTTTGAAAAAGTGTTTTATTCCAATCTTTGGTTCTCCTATAAGAAGGAAGTATTTACCTAACTCAATCTTAAAAATCCGTGAATTCATTGAAAAGTTATAGCAGATATACCAATTTGACGCCGGCGCTTATTTAGACCTGAAGCGACGTCAATTTTTTTGCAACTTTTTTTTTCATACTAGTCTATACTATATATCAAATATGTTGCAATAGCAAAAAAGATTAACAGATTTGATCAATTATTGTCTAAAAAATTTTTTGTAGTGTCTATGGTAATGAAAATAATTGCTGTCATATTGAATCTGGGACACCCTGTATACAGTATGTCCCCGGATTGAGTTTACAATAGGTATGATTGACCAAAATTTTCGAATTAGAATTTCATATTTTGGGATTCCGCCCTGCTTGGTCCGAAACTTATTTTTAGTTTACTTTCGATTTTTTCAAGTCAAGTAAGCCTTGACAGTCGAGCAAACACTATTTTAGTTCTAGGTAAACTACCCTTTCGTTTACAGTACGCCAAAGTGTTACTAAGAAAAGTTGTTCAGAATTAACAGTTATGGCGTTATACAAATTTTCAGAACGATCGACATGTGTTTATCTTTAATAAAGTTAAAGTAATATCACAAAAACTGATTTTCATTGCGAAATAATGACAATATTTTTACAATAAAAAATGCTAACGTTAGAACAGAAAATATATTTAGTACAGTGTTATGGACGTGGAAAAAGTTACCGTTACGTGATTGAAAGATTTAATGAAACATTTCCAGATATTTATGTATCACATATGGGTGTACAGAAGCTTATTTTTTTAGAACTGGTTCAGTACTAAATGTAAAGAAAGCTAAGAGAGTACATAATGAAGACGATGTCGCTACTCTGCTAATTTTAGATTCGGTACAAAATGATCCAAAACTGTCTTTGAGGAAGCGGTCGCTTCACTTAGGCATTAGTAAATCACACATACAACGAACTTTAGAAGACCAGAAGATTCCTTAATTTTTTTGTTTTTTGTTAATGATCATTAACCATTCTCAAGTATGATTGTAGTGTCAATTGCAGATTTGTTTCTTTAAAGTCAAACTGACGCAAAGTTGACACAAAACGAAGTTGAAGATAAAGTTGACACAAAGGAAACTGACCAATACTGGATTTTATCAAAGTAGGCCGATCATTCTGAAAATTTGCATAACGCCATAACTGTTAATTCTGAACAACTTTTTTAGTAACACTTTGACATACTGTGAACGAAAAGGGTAGTTTACCTAGAACTAAAATAGTGTTTGCTCGACTGTCAAGGCCCACTTGACTTGAAAAAATCAAAAGTAAACTAAAAATAAGTTTTAGACCAAGCAGGGTGGAATCCCAAAATATGAAATTCCAATTCAAAAATTTTTGGTCAATCATACCTATTGTAAACTAAACCGGGACATACTGTATACGTATACAGAGGAAAAGTGATAGAATTGGAAAAAGTTACTTGGAAAGTGTGACTGTAAAATTCAACTAGCCTCAAAAAAGGTGATTACATGAAGGGAAAAATTTGGGATAATTACGGTAATGGAAAAAAGGATGGAAAGTAAAGAAAGGAAAAAACTGTGAAAATATTATTAATAAATATAAAGAGATAAAAGAGATACAATAAACAAAAGTAAGTAGAAGTAGACGAAGTAAGTGGACCCACCGAAAAAGAAAAATAATTATTGGAGAAATTCTAATACAAAAATGGCAGCAAATAAAAATGGAATAAAAAGAGTATCATTGTTAAAAGAATAAACGAACAACAAAAATCGATTATTTGATTTGTGCAAAAAAAGGGAATCAACAATTTTAAATGAAAATATGGAACAAGGGGAAAGTCAAGGACGTATGTATATAAATAAAAAGATAAACAGTTACGAAAAGGTAGAAGAAGAGAAGAAAGGAGCCTAAGAGCATAGAAGAATATAAGAAATTGACAAAAAGAATAGTGTTGTAGAGGAAAAAGGTGGAAGAAGAAGATAAAATAAAAAAACCTTTGTAAATAAAATAAATAACATGAAATAGAAGGAACGTTAGTATAGTTACAGAATGGAATCATAATAAATCAAAAAACCAGATAAGAGATGGAAAGAAAGAAGATGGAAGAGAAGTATGGAACGCAAAGTTTAAAAAAACAACAAGAAAACTCAAAACTGGGAAAAAGGAGGAGATGATGAAGCACAAGAAAAACAATAATTACCTGAGTAGTAAAAGAAGTATTAATGTGTCAGATATACAAGGGTAGGAAAAAGATTAATTATAATGATGTGAATATAGCACAAGCAGGATACAATATGTAGCAGAAAGTGATAAGAGAAGCAAACATATTCGGTCTTGATAATCAATGTAGTGATCAACTTTAGTAGTCTAAACTTACTTAACGAAGAATAACAAAAATCAGCAAAAAGTTTGAAATCAAAAACTGTTTAGTGGAGTTAGGAAAAAAGGAGGACTGTTGATAATATCTAGATTCAAAGAAAGAAAGTGGATTACAAAATAGGAGGAAATTTTGAACGGGAAATGGTGTGAGATAAGAGTTCAATAAACCCAATTTGAGAAGGCAACAAAAAACCAATTCAGAAATACAATAGAAGTCGTGAATAAACACCTAGAAGCAAAGGATTTAAAAACAAATGCGAAAAAACAAAAATAATAGTATTCTCAAAAGGAATAGGTAAGATAATAAAGGACAAGTGCAAATGAGTAAAGATGAAATGAAATGGAAGAAAATATCATAAATTATGACAATAAAGATGACAATCAGCTAATAGGTTAGGTATGGAGAGTAGAAGAGAAAGAGAAAGTTATACGGAAAGTTTAAGAAAAGTATTAAAAATATGAAGAAGGAATAGACAAAGAAAAACAAATATAGAAACATAAAGTTATGACAGGAGAGGATATACGAAGGGATAAATAGAGAAAAGGTTGGAAGGAATAAATATAGAAGAAGAAATGGTAAGGGATAATCTACGCCGGCACAGAAAAAAAGAGAAAATATAAGAGAATGAAGATATACAGTGACATATGCACTAAAACGATTAATCGTCGGTTATTCGTTTTTTGTCTGTTTCTAGTCTGAGGCTGTTGTTTTCAATCCACTGTACGATAGGTGATAGATAATCTCTATTCATAAACATAGTGGCACCCATTGTTACATGCTGAGTAGTTAGCATGTCAATCTTGACTCTCTAGCGTAGTTGTATTTACTAACTAACCATGGACTATTGACTACGGAAATAGAAAACCACCATTTAAAGTTTCTAGATCAATGTGAGGTTGGTGGAAGTTGTTGCAATGTCTCCTATGTTTAGGTCTTATTTCTTGTTGTCCGCCACTATATTGAAGTGAGACGTACGACGTGAGATTATGCAACGGCGTTTACACCCAAATTTAGGCGACACTAGATTTATATCAGTAAGCTTTTTTCCCTTTGTTTTTTCGCTAAATTAGTTCTAATAATCAACAATTTTGGATGGTGCGTAAGATTCCTTGTCATGAAGTAAGCATGTAATTTCGAATAACTTTCAGTTCTGTATTAGTCCTTTTCAGTACTTTACTATTATTATTTTTATTACTATTATTATTGTTATTACAATTCTAAATAAATTGTAGTTACTTGAATTAGGAACGATGGTGGAGAACGTCCTTTTTTAACTTCCTCAAAATTTGTTTAACTAGATATTTGTTTTAAAAACTTTTAACTCAAGGTTATCTATTATCATTTATTCCTAAATTAATTTGCAAACCATTTTTTAAGGTTTAGCTGGAAACAAAAAATCTAACCATGCCTACCAACGAAATGTCGTGTGAGTTTGTCTTGTAGTCCGGGAGGATGTTGACTACCAGGTTTGGTTGGTTACTTTCTGGTTAACCATGGAGTATTCTGCAGTACTGATCACGCTCTTTTTTTGGTTTATGTTTGCTCAAATATATTAAATCAAATGTTATCATGACAAAACTCTATATAGTAAATTTTAACAAAAATGTGCAATTACTAGAATGTAAAGTTTTTTTTATTTTGCTGTTAATTTTAGGTACATTTAGAGACTTTATTTATTAAAAATTAATGCTTAATTTTTATTATGTGTTTATAAATATTTGCAAAACTGAGTATGGGATGCTATTTTATCATCACTAAATCCAATTTACATTATACAGGTATAGCTTTCGCCAACCTGTTACCTTTGATGCGATACACTGTTAACCAACATTCTTAATTTTATTCGGAAATTCATGTATAAATGAATGAATTTGGAACTTAGTTTGGACTTACATTTTAATTATTGTTTTGGTTCGTGGAGTGGGCGGCATTTTTCTTATTTTTTAAACAATAATTTATTTATTTTTCCCCTACATTAAATGTATTATGTTTCATTTTAATAATTTATGTTTATGTAAAAAAAATAGTGATAGGTACGTTACTAAACTCCAAAACTTAGATGTTACGATTTAGAACAAATTTTTATAAAAAAATTTTGTTTTAAATGTTTTTGTGTGGTTTGAATAAATCATATATTATCCAATACCCGTCAGTTTTCTTATTAGCAAGAGCAAGACTACTAATTAATTTAAAAAAAAAATTTTGAAAAATTATTTTAGACGTGGGGTAATTTTTAACAAAATTCACCTATACTAACAAAAATATTATTTCGTTGTTTTGAATAATTAAAACTTCATTCCAATTTTTCAATAAAATATTATTTCAGTGTTTGATTGTTGAGAACGAGTTTCATATAACGTGGAAGTGAAAACTATTTTACTAAAACCAATTTGCAGGTATTGCATACCTAAAATTAAATTCAATTATCTAATTGATGTTTGCAGTGTAATCTTAGCTACTGTATTTCTAAGTAACGCGTTGATTCCTTCGGTTTTGTGGGCAATTACTTCAGTTGCGGTAACAAAATTCGATTCTTAAATACAAATTGGAATAAAATAGAAGTATTTTAATTAATAATTAATTAAGAGTAAAATAAATACTTTTTCCACGACTAATATAGAACTTCACAATTATAAATCAAATTTAATTACAAAATGCTAACATTCTCACTTATGGTATTGAATATACCTCTGTGCATTACTTTCTTGCTCTAGAGAAAATGTGTTTCACATTAGTGCAACAATATAGCGTTATCGCGGTGACAAATTCATCATGTAAATAATAATAATTTGTATCTTAAAATATTTACGTCGTGGAGAAAGTATAGTCAATCAGAGACTTTGAAACGAGTTCTACGACCAAGCCCCTAATGAAACTCTTTATTCGCATTAAACAATGGGAAAACTTATCCGAAATTTTTGTGATTTTCCTCTTTCGGCTCCAATAAACTCTTTATTCCATTAAATAATAAAACTTTAAATTTTTTTGAACTTAAAGAAACGTTTAGAGCAACTGTTGCAGCAAAAAAAAATTGATCGTTTGGAATGCATTCACAAGCACACAAAATATTTTGGAGGCGTTAGATCGCACGATGCAAAATTTACAAAACAACCATGCGATGATTCATGATATCAGGTGGTTTTTGACAAACTTTACTAGTGATTTCACGATCAACACCATATGAGGAAATTAATGCAAGTGTGAGGTCTTCCATTTTATGGAAATAGTCAAAACACTCAAAATAAATATAAACGTGCGGGTTGAATTCGGGAACAAGAAATCTAGAGATTTCCCTTCTCAATTCCTCGACATTAGTTGACACATTGTCTGAATACACTACATTACCTGTCAATTTTTGCCACTAAATTAAATCAAAATCGAAATGGTGTTCCCAAATATTGCTTAAAATTACAAAAAATATGTTTAGGTGAACAAATGTTATATTGGCTGCAGATAGCTGACATACAGATTGGTTGATTGTGTTACCAACCAAGATAATTATTCTACGAAATTTTTAAATTTCCTATAATTGCCTGAATTATCACCTCATAATCTGCAATGAAAAGTCAGATAGGTAATCATTTTGTTGCTGAACATGAACCAGCCACGTATTTGTAATAGCACTTGGCTTGGGGTAAAGATATTAATGAACAGCGTCATCGAAGCCACAATTTTGAAAGGGACGTGCAAAGACGTTCTGATTCCACGTATTTCTATGATAACGAACGACATGCTATTAGATTTCAAAGGTTCTCGTGTCCGAAAACTGCCATCATTATTGGTTTTCGCACCAGAAAATAAAATGTATATCAAAAAGAATTACAATAAACAAATATTTTTTAGTTGATTATTTATTCAACTTCAAATTGAATATTCATAGGTAAGACAGGGAAACGTCTGTCGGGTCAGGTAGTACTTCATAACAATCTAATGATAATAAAACATAAATTTTATATAAAAATTGGTATCTGTAAAAACACTATTTGCTTAATTCGGTTGATTTTACTAAATTTACTTTTTTTCCAGCAAACATTTTTAGTCGGCCAAATAAAGGCATGTTGAAGGGTTGCCAGAATTGGCCATAACGGCAAACTATTGGCAACTTATATTTGATTACTATCTGGATATCAACTAGCCACAAGTCTATCTGTCGATACATCCAAAATGCATGATGCTGGCTTTTTAACTGTTGGCCATCGTCTGGCCACAACTTGATTTCCCGATATATATCCAAAGCGGTACGATATAAAAACAAAAAAAATTATTTGAAAATTAGCTTATTTTGTTATGCGTAGTCGAAATAATGCATAAAAAAGTAGATGTAATTTTCACATACGTTATAACCTCTCTGTAATGCCAGTACAAGGCTATTGTTTGGTATACAATGTAGGATTGCCAATAGGTTACCGTCGACATGCCACTGCCATTATTTTGATGCCATCACTCTGCCAACATTAATGGTGACGAACAAATGCATAACCACAGATACATTGTTTACATTTGTGTTGGATTTTTAGTAATAGTAAATTGTAACCTTTTTGCACTGATGCAATATCCTTAATTTTGTTTTTTCAACGAGGTTTCCCAGTACACATGTAAATTTAGCAAGTTGCAAAGGTACAAGGTTACTGTCTAAACTTTGATTACGTATCTAACTGGATTAAAAAAAAAACTTTTAAATAATGACCCTCAAACAAGAGAAATTAACGTAATTTCTCTGAAGACAGTGTATCCCCTAAGTTTATTATCAATTAGTTGTTAAATCGTTTTCTTCAGGTTTTGTTTCTGATCCTTCTTCAGGCTGTCTATCAGTATTATCATACTGCGATTCTCCCACATTTTTTCGTTACGGTAATCCGAATTCACATTATTATCACTTTGAATTTTAGTTTCTGAGTTTGATAAATTCCTAAATTGTTCAGTTATTCGTTCAAGTTCTGCCTCCTGTAATGATATGTTTTTGTTTCTGTTACCAATTCTTCCAAATTATATCGCGTACATTTAGAAATAGCTCTCAAGATGTTGGCAACAGTTGCGTTACATAAAATTGTTAACCAGAATGTGGGACACAAATTTCCCAATTCAGGCTTTTCTATTTTTCTTGTGAAAGTTATACCCTCACTTTTCCAAAATTGTTATAAACAGCCTCGTTTCTGTTGATGCAGTTAATTAATAATTATATTCACATTACAAATCCAAAACAAAGCAAATCGTGTTTTTTCTTTTGTTTGCCTTGATTGGTGTCGTTTCATCAATAGTAATTTGTTCCCGTCAAATAAATTTGATGGTGTGAAACATCATCAATTGTTTTTGACAAACATTTGATTATTAAAAGCAATGACAAAATAAAAAAACTAGGCAGAACCAACACTCATCAAATTAATTTGACAAATGTGAAACACCGTCATGGTCAAACTCATTTGATCAAATAAATTTGACTAAAGCAAGAATTTGACGTTTGATTTGAATAATGATAGATGTGAAACAAACTTAAACTATTATATAGTAAAGTATGCACATTCATATTTGGTTCAAAAAAATATATAGCTTTCGTTTTGAAAGGGTAAATCGAGAAAAGATTGACCACCTTTTAATACTCTCTTTATTTATATGAATTAAGCTTTGCTAAAAAGTACAATATAAATATAAAGTTTGTTTATCTATTTCGCACAGTTTAAGCCGTAATACTACTTTAGAAATAATTTAAAATATAAAAAACCTAGAAGGTATAGGAGAGATAGACCACCGACTATAGGAAAGATGGACTAAACACTAAATTAGTTTTTTCTTCTCCTTTTTATAATTAGGGTGGCGCCGGAGAGTTAGTAGGTGTGCAACCTTGTGTAACCATCGAGCTGAAGATACATTGTAACCAGCCCCTTTTTTTTCTTGGTAAGGCGATAATCTTTCAATCATTAAATGCACTGATTTTTGGGGTCATCCAAGATATCCTAGATGAATCGTCTAAGATTACGTCTCTATTACTTTTTTAAAAATGTGGACTGGTGCCTGCACTTTTTTTGGAAATATTATTTTCTTGGATAGTTTTTGTTTATTCTGTTTTTTTGGATTAAGGTGCTTGTTTTTGTCTCTGCTTGTTTAGAAGAATTGCAGTCATATAACTTTCTGCAGTTAAGTTACCCATTATGTTAAAACAAGCATGTTTTTTCGCTGTTGTTTTATGTGGCGCAGGAGAATGAATCACCTGAAGTTTTCTAGGTGTTTTTTCTTGAGTAAAATCTTTCACACTTTTAAGCTGCATTTAGGAGAAACCTGGTTCAAGTGAGTCTGAAGAGGGATCTGAGAACAAATTTTTTGAAAACAGTCTCTCGAATTATTTTTTTGGATGTATTGCACCTGTTTTGTTTTGAGCCATCAAGTGATTGCGTTAGAAAAGCGTGATTGAGTATTGCATCTAGGTTATAAGACCAAATTTCCGTATTTCAAAAGGCCGATACGGCATTGCTGAAGGTAGCTGCTTTTCTCCAGGCCTCTCCTAAAAGTTACACAAATTGTAACGGATTTAATTTCCTGCTGGGGTTACAAATGGTGCACAAATTAAGAATGGTCCTAAATAACGTGTGGTGTGACTAGGCAAACAAAATAAAATAATGTCATTGTCTTCAGCGAATTGTAAGGTTTCAAAATTAGTCGTGTGAAAAGTGTGTCCATGTACTATCAGCAAAACCTTTCCTGATGCTTTTCTCGGGTAGAAGTGATTTCGTAGCCAATCCAGAAAAATTTCTGACATGCGTATACGTGACCTTCCATCAGACCATTCCATCTTAACATTTTTGCCCTTAAATACGCAGTAAGGAGGTAACTAAACACCATCCATATTACAATAGGTAACTGCTGTAATTGTATCACCCTTTTCACTCGGGCTAATTGAATGAACCTTTTAGATCCTTTCTCAGCTAGCACTTACCCAGGTCGCGTATTTAACTGTCTCATCTGTATTGTAAATGTTGCCATGCTTATCAAACACATCATTCTCAGAGAGGACGTTATCAAGTTCTTTAAAATTTTTGTCTACAACAATTTTACACATTCTCAGTGCTGGACCTATTCAGGTATTTTCAGCTTTGCGAACTGTGATGTCTGAATTCCTTCTTAAGAATTAAAGCAGCCACATATTATCAGGTTTACCTAAATATTTAGAATGATTATTAATTTAAATTAGTCTAGTCGGTGCAAAGCTTTTTTTCTGTAATTTCTTGATGTGAGTGGCAAGCTTCGCTTCTACTTCTTTACAAACATGCAATCAGTTTTATTTTGATTGCTAGTTTTTAGTTTATGCTGAAAAATTGTTTTTTAGAATGCAGAACGATTTTACTACTTTGTTCACAACCATTTTGCCGATTAGTACTGCATTAATCGTACAAGAAAGGTCATCAGTGGACTAAGAACTCCTGGTTTCTACATTCCGTTTGCAAATATACTGATTACTTACTCCCCCCCCCCTTCCCCCCTTCCCCTTTCTCCCCAAACACCCCCCTCCCCCCCCCCCTTCCCCACCCCTTTCCCTCTCCTTTTTTAAATTTTCACCCTCTATTTTTTTTTTTTTCTCCCTCCCCCCCTCCCCACCCCAATAAAATTAATCTCTTTTTTCTCCCTCTTTTTTTTTTTTTTTTTACCTTTATTTTTTTTTTCTTTACCTCAACTTTCTTCACCCTCCCTCCCCCCACCCCCAACCCAAACCTTTCACCATTCTCAACATACTTTTTTCTATAAATTCTTCCAACAATCAATACCTTAAACCTCCAAAAAACAAAAAATAAACAAAACACAACCACACCCTCTCCCCCTTCTCTCCAACTAAACATTACCACTTCCCCCCCAACACACACACCTTCTCTCCCCCACCCCCCCTCCCATTTATTTAACATTTAACCCTAAATCCCCCCCCCCCAACCCCAAAACTAAAAAAAAAAAAACAACCCCACCTCCCCCACAAAAATTCTTCCTCCCCCCTCTCCCCTTTTTTTTTTTTCCTTCAAAAACCAAAAAACCCCCCCCCAAAAAAAAAAAAACAAAAAAAAAAAAAAAAATTAAAAACACAAAATTTTTTTTTTTCAACTCTCAGAAAAAATTACCAAACCCTTTTCTTTTGCCTTCAACAAAAAAAAACTACTTACTCAGTATTAACGGCAGCACCAGGCGGAATAGGTATCCGAAACAACTGTCTGTTTAACGAAAGAACTCACGCTTATATAAGGCATAACTGAAGTGGGGCAACTAGCTTACTGGAGGGACTGCGTGCGCACGAAGGTTTAAGCGGGCGCTATCGGATTTGTACAACGGACCGCCTGCTATCTTTTTGCTTTCGGTTTACAATTAATAATAAACAAAATTAAGAAACAGTTAAAACATAACGAAATCGGCCTTATCCTAACAATTAATTACTCAAATTAATTTAGTGACGGTGCGATAAAAACGCATCGTTACAGCCTTTCCTAAAAGTGGACGACAGAGGTGGACTAGCAAATTCTTAAGCAGTTAAACACGTAAAAGCAAATTTTTTGAGATTATTTGTCTATAACATGTCTAAACTTTCATTTAAAACTTACAACTTTAAAAGCTGATGGGAAACTGCTCCCTAAAAAGTCGAGACCACTATACGAGAGAGGACTCCAGGAATTTGAAAATTGAAAAAATAAAAATTTAAAAATTGGTACGTACTTTTTACAGCCATTTTTTGTTATTTGTATTAATTTTTATCTTTTTAGTCAGAATTATTTAGCCCAAATTCTTCGTGAGCTAAATAGATACTCAATGTTGAAGACCAATGTTATTAGTCTACAACAAAATAGACATAAGAAATTTCAACCGATTGAAGACATTCCTGAAACTTTATTCTAAAATTTTAACACGCGAAGCCGTATTAACATTTTTGAAGGATGCTTCAAACAATATAACTTTTGGAAAAGATATACAGTGACCGGCAAAGAGTTTGTTAAAAAAAAGTTTTGTTCTTTACCGTCCATTGGTAGACTAATAAATCAAAATTACTGGATTGTAAAGTTTATTTGTTGGTTTTTTGTGTTTTATGTAAATCAAACGCAAAAAATTTTGTTTTCTCAATATTTCCGGAAAAAATGCCGGAAAACTAATATTTTCGAAAAGTTATTATTTTTTGAAAATTTACACATAAACGTATAATCTGATTCTGAACAACTTTTTCTTAGGCATTTTTCAATATTTTGTCATCTAACCTTACTTTTTACATATTTAAGGAATATTTTTTAAATTTGCCGCTATTACAGTGGTCACATGACATTTGTCAAAGTGTGTTTTTTGTCATTCGATATGCTGAATTCAATTGCCAAAAAAAATTTTTGGATATCTCAATTATAAAAATTTTTCTCATTTGATGCAAACTCTTTGCCGGTCACTATATAAACACAAAATTTTACATTTAATTCAATTATGACGTACATGTTGTTCTGGTGATTAGAGTGTTCGGCGAACTAAAAAGAGACGACTTAGAAAGATTAACCATAGATGATGAAGACCATTGAGGAGCCGTTGTAGTAGTAAAAATTAAATGCATAAAGACTGGGGTCCAAAAACTTTACTATTGTCTAGCAAAATAAAATGGGTGACTTCCACATAGATAATAAATATGCAACACTGCGTTCAAAAGAATTAAAAAGCAGTTGAACCAGTTGGCAAAACACAATCTGGAACTTACCGTCAAAAGTTGCAAAGTATCTGAGTTCCCGTAAT